>JARNME010000215.1:22191-472580 GCA_030179655.1 Scaptomyza flava
AGTTTTTCTCCTAGAGCTAGATAGAGTCACCAAATTTGGTATGAAGATAGCAATTGACATCCCACATAGATCGGCACCAAAAATTTGAATACCACGCCAAACCATACCGCCCGCAGCCCCCCTTTCACCACTTTATACAAACTTCGAGCTAGAGTCACCAAATTTGGTATGAAGATAGCAATTGACATCCCACATAGATCGGCACCAAAAATTTGAATACCACGCCCAACCATACCGCCCGCAGCCCCCCTTTCACCATTTTAACAAACTTTGAGCTAGAGTCACCAAGTTTGTTATGAAGGTAGCATTTGACATTCCACAAGGATCTGCAGCAAAAATTTGGATGCCACGCCCAACCATACCGCCCGCAGCCCCCCTTTACCCACTTTATACAAACTTCGAGCTAGAGTCACCAAATTTGGTATGAAGATAGCAATTGACATCCCACATAGATCGGCACCAAAAATTTGAATACCACGCCCAACCATACCGCCCCCAGCCCCCCTTTCCCCACTTTATACAAACTTCGAGCTAGAGTCACCAAATTTGGTATGAAGGTAGCATTTGACATTCCACAAGGATCTGCAGCAAAAATTTGGATGCCACGCCCAACCATACCGCCCGCAGCCCCCCTTTCCCCACTTTATACAAACTTCGAGCTAGAGTCACCAAATTTGGTATGAAGGTAGCATTTGACATTCCACAAGGATCTGCAGCAAAAATTTGGATGCCACGCCCAACCATACCGCCCGCAGCCCCCCTTTCCCCACTTTATACAAACTTCGAGCTAGAGTCACCAAATTTGGTATGAAGATAGCAATTGACATCCCACATAGATCGGCACCAAAAATTTGAATACCACGCCCAACCATACCGCCCCCAGCCCCCCTTTCCCCACTTTTACAAACTTTGAGCTAGAGTCACCAAATTTGTTATGAAGGTAGCATTTGACATTCCACAAGGATCTGCAGCAAAAATTTGGATGCCACGCCCAACCATACCGCCCGCAGCCCCCCTTTCACCACCTTTTACATGCTTCGAGCTAGAGTCACCAAATTTGGTATGAAGGTAGCATTTGACATTCCACAAGGATCTGCATCAAAAATTTGGATGCCACGCCCAACCATACCGCCCGCAGCCCCCCTTTCCCCACTTTTACAAACTTTGAGCTAGAGTCACCAAATTTGTCATGAAGGTGGCATTTGACATTCCACAAGGATCTGCAGCAAAAATTTGGATGCCACGCCCAACCATACCGCCCGCAGCCCCCCTTTCCCCACTTTATACAAACTTCGAGCTAGAGTCACCAAATTTGGTATGAAGGTAGCATTTGACATTCCACAAGGATCTGCAGCAAAAATTTGGATGCCACGCCCAACCATACCGCCCGCAGCCCCCCTTTCCCACTTTATACAAACTTCGAGCTAGAGTCACCAAATTTGGTATGAAGGTAGCATTTGACATTCCACAAGGATCTGCACCAAAAATTTGAATACCACGCGCAACCATACCGCCCCCAGCCCCCCTTTCCCCACTATTACAAACTTTGAGCTAGAGTCACCAAATTTGTTATGAAGGTAGCATTTGACATTCCACAAGGATCTGCAGCAAAAATTTGGATGCCACGCCCAACCATACCGCCCCCAGCCCCCCTTTCCCAACTTTGTACAAACTTCGAGCTAGAGTCACCAAATTTGGTATGAAGATTGCAATTGACATCCCACATAGATCGGCACCAAAAATTTGAATACCACGCCCAACCATACCGCCCCCAGCCCCCCTTTCCCCACTTTAACAAACTTTGAGCTAGAGTCACCAAATTTGTTATGAAGGTAGCATTTGACATTCCACAAGGATATGCAGCAAAAATTTGGATGCCACGCCCAACCATACCGCCCGCAGCCCCCCTTTCCCCACTTTATACAAACTTCGAGCTAGAGTCACCAAATTTGGTATGAAGGTAGCATTTGACATTCCACAAGGATCTGCAGCAAAAATTTGGATGCCACGCCCAACCAAACCGCCCGCAGCCCCCCTTTCCCCACTTTATACAAACTTCGAGCTAGAGTCACCAAATTTGTTATGAAGGTAGCATTTGACATTCCACAAGGATCTGCAGCAAAAATTTGGATGCCACGCCCAACCATACCGCCCGCAGCCCCCCTTTCACCACTTTATACAAACTTCGAGCTAGAGTCACCAAATTTGGTATGAAGATAGCAATTGACATTCCACATAGATCTGCAGCAAGAATTTGAATGCCACGCCCAACCATACCGCCCGCAGCCCCCCTTTCCCCACTTTATACAAACTTCGAGCTAGAGTCACCAAATTGTTATGAAGGTAGCATTTGACATTCCACAAGGATCTGCAGCAAAAATTTGGATGCCACGCCCAACCATACCACCCGCAGCCCCCCTTTCCCCACTTTATACAAACTTCGAGCTAGAGTCACCAAATTTGGTATGAAGAGAGCATTTGACATCCCACATGGATCGGAAGCAAAAATTTGAATGCCACGCCCACCCATACCGCCCCAAGCCCCATAGCCCCCCTTTCACCACCTTTTACATGCTTCGAACTAGAGTCACCAAATTTGGTATGAAGGTAGCATTTGACATTCCACAAGGATCTGCAGCAAAAATTTGGATGCCCTCCCAACCATACCGCTCGCAGCCCCCCTTTCCCCACTTTATACAAACTTCGAGCTAGAGTCACCAAATTTGGTATGAAGATAGCAATTGACATTCCACATAGATCTGCACCAAAAATTTGAATGCCACGCCCAACCATACCGCCCCCAGTCCCCCTTTCCCCACTTTTACAAACTTTGAGCTAGAGTCACCAAATTTGGTATGAAGATAGCAATTGACATTCCACATGGATGGGCATCAAAATTTTTAATACTGGTATCGAGTATACCGCAGTTGGTTGCGTCGGACTGCAACGTTTCCACTTGTTTTTTGATTGGCGATGCGCTTAAAAATTTAATTTATTTATTGCAACTGGGTAGAGGGTATCTTCTAGTCGGGCTCCCCGACTAGAGCCTTTTTACTTGTTATTAATACCGAAATCTTTTAACTTAACGATTACCATGGATTAACAACGTGATCGACCAAAGTGGCTGGAAACGATACAGAGAAAGTGGCTGGAAATACTGAGTTAGTAGAGGTGTTGAGCAATGCCAAAAATTAGGCGCAGTGGAGTACAAAAAAAGGCTTAAGGAAAGAAAACCCAAACTGCTAAAACTGTTATTTGCCCCCAACACAACAATTAGTTGGGAAGCAGGCAATAAAATACAGGCCGAAATTGACAATATCGAGTCGATTCAGCAAAAATACAAAAGCTCAACCTCTACGAATGAAAGCACTTTTGAAAATATAAAATTAATATAGTCTAAAGTATTTCAACCAGTGCCACAGAAGAAACAACTAAACACTAAACCGGAGAAACAATGCCCAACGGACTGCTCTGGACCATTAGAGTCGCCGCACAGCAGCAATACATGCTTCAAGAGGACCAGCACCGGCGCCCCAACAGCCTGTGAGAAGACCAGCACCGGCGCCCCAACAGCCTGTGAGAAGACCAGCTCCGGCACCCCAACAGCCTGTGAGAAGACCAGCACCGGCGCCCCAACAGCCTGAGCGAGGACCATTGCTGGCACCATTTAGCGTTCCAGGCTAAGTCATCTTCGGGGACCGGCAGCGCTACAAAAAGCGCGCAACTTAATTTCAAAAAAATAAATATATTTGTTAATCTAAAATTTTTTATAACAATTTTAATGTAAACACAAATGAAATGTAAAGAAATGTTTGTAATACTGAGCTCGTAATATAGTATGGCATCTGAAGCCATACGAAACATTGCGTATCGTAAAGAAAAATATTAACACAAAAAAAAATTTTTTTTTATTAAATTAATAATAAATCATATATATATATTTAAAAAAAAAAAAAAAAACAATTAATCTGAAACTAAAATTTATGCTTTCGAATGCAATCTCAAAAGACGATAATATATTAGAGGTAGAAAATATGTTAGACCACGAATCGAAACTAGCGGATTCAACCGCAAAAGTAAATAATTATGTCGAAACCGTCTCAGTAGATTTAAAAGTAAGAGCAGCTGACATTAAAAAGAAATCAAAATTAATTTAAATTAAAAAAAATTAAAATAATTAAATTAAGTAAAATATAGAATAATATATAAATCTGAAAATATATTTAAAAGTTAACGTTAAAGCTCTGGGAAATTCAACAAAAAATTGAGTAGTCCAACATTTGTTGCGAAGATTGGGATAAACCCAGAAAAACCCAATCAGACCAGCGTTAGATTAGTAATTAGTGGTTACGATTAGATAAAGCAAAAAGGTTCGATCTTTTAGTACTGGAGTTGAGGCCTCCAAGGAGACAAGAGAATAAAGTTTGTTATAGTCGGAACATATAACACGAAATGGTTCATGAATTAAATAGTTGCTGAAGCAACGATCAAGGCTAAGGTGTAAAAAGTTACGTGAAGATCTAATTGGGACATTAAATTTAATTCGACTCAAAAGAACTGATGAGTCGATTTCACCATTAAGTAGGTTAGTAATAAATAATATTCCATGTATAGTTCTGCGGTTTAACAGGGAGGGAAGATTTATCAAAAGGAGTCTACTTGAATACGGGGGTAAGTCAACTCCAGGAACCCAGTTAAAACTTCTAAGGGCAAATAGAAGAAATTTCTTCTGCACAGATTCAATTCTATCCTGGTGAATCGAGTATTGTGGAGACCACACACAAGATCCATACTCCAGGATGGGACGAACTAGGGATATATAAAGCGTTTTAGTGGTTGTTGGCGCCGAAGTAGCGCCTTTTGTTATTTTATTATATTTTTTGATATTTAAGTTGAATTGAGCAGTTGAAATGTTAACGGAATTTGTATAACAGATAGGAAATAGTTAAGTTACATACTTACAACGCTATGAATATCGATTTATCGATGTATTGAATGAATATTGAATGAACAAGTAGCCCTAGCGTAAGTAGAAGAAGAAGAATCAGAATAAATTACTTTTCGACTGAGCTGGACGTGTTGGCGCTTAGCCTTTTATTGCGAGAAATACACGATCCGCACGCGGCCAGGCAATGGCGAAAACATTTGGCGCCCGAGCAGGGACCTTTGGATAAAGTGCTCACCCAATTGCAGCTTAATTTTGAAGCTGATGTAGAGCTCGCTGCTGGAGCACTGCAAATATAAAAGAGACGGATAGCTGGAGGCGCATACGGCGACGGCAGCATCTTCATATCGAACTGTGAGTAGCTTTCTGCATGGTGCATTTAGTACTTCTTGCACGGCTTATAGGCATTTCAAGTTCGGTGTGTTTTAATAGTGTCTCAATAAATAAATTAAAATATAATAAATCTAATGTGTGTGGTACATTGGTTTGTGAGAAACTGCTTATTGGTATATAATCAGTTCACATGTAAATAGGCATACATTCAGATATGCATTTATTCATTACGGTGAATTGTATGTGCCGGTGTAGGGTCTGTATGTATATTTACTCCAAACTACCAAAGAGCAACACAGTTCTCCGTTCTGCTATATTAACTTATAACTAATTAACACTAAACAACAAACAATAAGAACTCCAAACATCATCTTAAAAAATACTGCTTAAGTAGATGCTTAATAGAGTTAGAATTATGAATAAAATCGAAGCGCAACTCGACTGGCAGCGAATTATAAATACTTAGTGTCCTAGAAATAGGCTCATTTACACCATAGTTGGTGCGGTGAGTGCTTAAAAAGAATGTATTAACAACCCTGAGACACCTTGATGGGGTGAAAAACATTATTAAAGAAAGCAGGTCAGGACAATCAATCCTTCCAACAATAATATCGTTCAAAAACGACAATGCCGCTATCGTACGTCTATCCTCCAAAGATGAAAGCCGCACAAGGCGACATCTATCAGTATAACTAGGTGACGGTTCACGAAACCCAAGAGGATGCAAAGCAAATTTTAAAAATTTTTTTTGTTCACGTTCAAGTCTATTTTTATGAATTGAGGTGTATGGACTCCAGATTAAAGAGCCATATTCAAGTTTAGAGCGCACAAATGCTGAATACAAACATATCCTTGTATACGGATCAGTAAATTGGGCCGAATTGCGTCTAGCGAAAGCCAACATGGCATATGCTTTCGGCAGAATGTAATCAATATGTTTTACAAAACTGAATTTAGAATCAAAGAGGACTCCAAGGTCAAGCGATTCACCTCTGCTAGATAGAAGCGAACCACCTAACGAATAGGAAAATGTTATTGGGTTATGAGCTCTAGAATAGCGTACAAAAAAGCATTTTGAGACATTGAGTGGAAGAAGGTTTTGCAGGCACCATGAGCAAACTCTGTGTAAATCCTCCTGGAGGTTAACACAGTCAGCTGACGCTTTAATAGTTTTAAACAATTTAAGATCATCAGCATATAAAAGATGACATGTGTGCTTAAGGCAGGAGGAAATATCATTTATAAAAAATGTAAACAAGATGGGTCCAAGGACACTACCTTGTGGAAGGCCAGAAGGTGCAATGTAGGGCCTTGAAAATTTTCCATTAACTACCACAAGGTAAGAACGCGAATCATGGTATGATCGAAACCAAACCAGAAGGGATGAGTGGATCCCTGCATGGGATAGCTTTGCCAAAAGCGCATTATGACAAACCTTATCAAAGGCTTTAGCAAAATCTGTATAGATGGTGTCAACTTGTAACCGACTTTCAAGAGAGTTAATGCAGAAATTGCTAAAAACTGATAAATTCGTCACAGTAGATCTGCCATTCATAAAACCATGCTGGTTAAAACAAATATAAAACTTAGACCCCTTTTACACGATGAAGTTTTTGCGTCTGAAGCATTCGTTTGTAGGCAAAGGGTGTAGAGGGGTTACAGCTGCAAGCAATGCTTCATGACTTGTGAAGCAATGATTTATTTTTCTCATTTTGCTTTGTCTTATTCCGATTGCATGTTAACACAGAGCTGCACAGTGTTTGATGTGAATAATAAAGTTATCGATACGAAATATCGCACAAGCAAATATTAGCGCCAATAGTAAATACATTGTTTTGGTTAAGAAATTATAAGTAGAAAAGTTCACTGAATCCATTTGATTTACTTGTTACTTCTTAAATCAATTATATGTTACCAAATAAAACAATCGATGGCAAAGATGTATGTTTATCGACCATAAATTTAAATCAGAGTTGCATTTACAAAGAAAATGCTGCATGAAAAAACTTCATCGTGTAAATGCGACCTGATTTGCGAAGATGTTTTAAAACAGAATGAAAAAAAACTTCGTCTTAAAAAGAAATGTAAGTCACTTTGCAACTACACGCTCAAATAATTTTGAGACATTGCTTAGTTTTGCGATAGCTCTATAATTGCCTATTAGGCTTTTTGACGAATTCTTATGAACCGGCGTCACCAATCCCGACTTCTATGCCTTAATAAATGTGCCTGTCAAGAGGGACTTAGAGAATAGCATTCTAAGTGGCTCACAGAGCCCACTTCCACAAGCTTTAAGGATAAACGAGGAGATTCCATCACTATCCGGAATGATTGAAGAGTTAAAATCAGACAAAACTGCAATTATGTCATTACTCGACACCTGCAAGTTACCCATATTGAATAACGTTGGTATTTTTGAAAGAATATACGAATCATGCCAACTACAACCTGGCTCAAAGTTAGAACTAAAGAATTGAGCAAACAGTTCAGCAATTGAGGCATCAGAGCTAACAGTATGCGAGCCTAAAGTCATAGAAGACGGGATGGCTGAGCAACCCTTTTTAGCTCTAACAAATGACCAAAACGATTTAGGATTAAGCTTTACACTTGATTCCACTTCAGTGATGTATTCATTGTAAAGAAATTTATTTAGAAATTCAAATTCACGCTTATGAAGCTTATAGCGCTCCAAATCAAAAGTATTCAGGGAAATAGCATATCTTTTAAAATATTTATTGCGAAGATTTTTCAATTTTTTCAAGCCAGCAGTATACCAAGGTAACCTCGGGTTGTACTTTTTAATAGTGGAATTATTTGCCATTATCAGCTTTAATAAACTTAAAAACATGTCGTAAGCGCCCTCGAGATCAAGTTGCGATAAGATTCTATCCCAATTAATGCTTAAAATGTAATTCCTAATGCTTATAATATTAGATTGCGTAAAGATATATTTAATATTATTGAAAGAATGCGGAGTAGCTCTAAAATTGTATGTCTCTAATGTTAATAGAATAGGTTCATGGTGCATATCACAAGGAGTAAGCGGAGCCGGACAAAGGTTTATGGAAAACTTATTTTCTATAGAGACAAAAACCAAATCAAGAATTTTGTGCAATTTATTGAACACATTATTAATCTGCACCAAACCCATACTGAATAGGTCATCTAGCAGAGCAATTTCGTGCAGTAAATGAACATTACAAGGGAGCATAGTAGAGTCATCCAATGAGGGAGCCCAACCCAGCCTTCCAAGATTAAAATCTCCTAAAACACAAAGACTTTGAGAAGCCTTTAATCCAAAATGAATGGAGGCCACATTTGCAATATGTGCTTCATACAATTCAAGTGGGCTATTTGGTGGAACATAAGATGCACAAATAAATAATGATTCAAATTGACCCGTAATATTAATCGCAAGCTGGTCTAAACCTGGATCATTGTTGCTAAGATTTACTGAGCAACAGCGCAGATACTGCCGCACAGCAACAATAACACCACCACCCCTCGAGCACTGTGTACTTACAGTGTCTCTGTCTTTCCGGAAGACATGGAAGAGCTGGGTATCAAAATATTCACCGTCAAAGAAATTAGGATTGAGCCAAGTCTCAACCAATACTATGACGTCAAAATCAGAATCAGAGGTAGCCATACGAACATCATGCGATTTGGTCCGCATGCCAGCAACATTTTGGAAAAATATTCTCAAAGAACTAGTACTTGAATTATGCTTACACCCATGAGCGTATATATGTATATGCAAGAGTCACACCAGTTTATTGTTGTAGTGATCAAAGACAAATCTGTAGAGAGCACCAGCAGCGCAACCAAAGGTTGCTGTACTTTTTCTAAAACGGTTGGCTGCTGCGCTCAAGAGTGGTTGATACGAAATACATAAGTCCCGTTGCAGCTTAATACATATGATTATCCGTGCTTACATAGACTGGCACTTACATGCACACATGCATAGGTGACTGAAGGCAGGCGTATGTAGGCATTATCAGCGTACCGAAAAGGTGCTGTACTTGTTCGAAACACGTTGGCTGCTGCGCTTAAGCAGAGTCAATACAAAATACATAGGTCCCGTTGCAGCTTAATACATGTGAGTTGTAGTGCATACATAAATATTTCGGTACTCATATATATATCATATATATCTAAGCAGCACAGTGGCACAAGATTAATTAAAAATAAAAATAAAAACTTAAGGCGCGTTGTACGCTATTGGTAAATCTAAAAAAGTTGATTACTTGCTTTGATTTAGGAGCTTAAACTGAACGCGTTGTTTAAATCAGTTTAAACTAAGTAATTAAAATTTTGTTCTCGAGCAAGATGGCTCCAAAAAAGAACAACAAAACTTTAGAGCATTATCCTCTTAGAGAAAGTTTATTGAATTCGTTGAATCGCAAAGAATAATGTCAAACTGCCAGTCTATGGTCGCCACAAAGTTGGAAGCGCGCTTGAGCTTGGTTGAGTCAGTGTTCGCTCAGCTGTGTGAAATTCAAAGTCAGATTGAGCAGGCTGGTGAAAATGCGGCGGAATTCGATACTCGTCAACTTATAGAAGAAACGTATTGCGAAGTAAACTCAATGATTTTGAGCCAATTGACAAAAAGGGGTCGTCACTCAACTGGGAGTTCCGAGCCGTCAGCAAACTCTACAATGGCAAATAGTATCGGTGCTTGCAGTTCTAAGCTGCCTGCATTGAAATTAAAACAATTTACAGGTAAAGTCACGGATTGGACCAGCTGGTACAATTAATTTGTGACATTGATTGAAGCAGACAACGACCTTGATGAGCTTTCAAAGTTCATTCATCTAAGGTCCTGTTTAGGTACTGTTCCCTCACGAACAATTGAATGTTTAGAGTTGTCGACAGGTAACTACAGAAAGGCCCTTCAATTGCTCAGAGATCGCTTCGAACACAAGGCTATTATTGTGCAGTCACATAATTGCGAACTTTTTAGCACTCGGAAGATGAAGCAAGCGGATGCAGAGTCGCTAAGGACGCTAGTCGATTCCGTAAACTCTCAATTGGTCGCCCTTTGCTCGTTAGGCAGCGACAAGGAGATATTAGATGCTTTTGTTTTTCATTTGATACGAAGCAAGCTAAATGATGCGACATTAGAAAAATGGGAAGGCGAGTACGACTGTTCAAAGCTACCGTCTTGGGAACTGCTTGCCCAATTCCTCAGCAACAGAGAATTAAATTTGTCCAGTCGCGAGGTTAGAAAAGCCAATTCAGCAAAAACAGCCCCCAAGGGTGATGCAAAAAGGGCAAGCTTGGCGGTTGCAATGGATAATGCAAGTGCGTGTTATTATTGCTCTGGCCAACATCATTTTAAGGCGTGTTTAAATTTAAAATCCTTGACACCGTTACAGAGATAACACGAAGTTAAGAAGATAGGCTTATGTTTAGTTTGCTTCAGTAAGCGTCATCTAACGAAGGGTTGTACTGGGCCGCGTTGCGGTACGTGTCACAAGACGCATCATGAACTGCTTCATAGGGAGACCGGAGATGCTGAAAATGCAAGTGATCAAAAGGGGGGTTCAAGCTCGCTTTATAGTTCCTTATTGACAAATAAGGCTGTAAGTTTTCTCGCAACAGCGAAAGTGCTCGTGAAGGATTCCATGGGACGGTTTCACAAATGTAGATGTGTGCTGGACTCGGGAAGCTAGTTGAATTTCATGACCTCTTGGCTAGCTTCCAAACTGGAGTTGCCAATTATGAGTGTTCACTATTCGCTTAATGGTATAGGAAATTCCAAGTCTGAAATTCTTGGTGAATTAAAAACGACATTCAAATCTTTGGCGACAAACTTTGAAGCAACTGATAGATTTAGTGTTCTACCAAAAACAACGCAATATAACCCGACAGCAGCAGCAACAGCATTCGACTTGCGGCTACCGAAGAAAATCAAGCTAGCAGATCCTTGCTTCGACTCGGCTAATGAAATAAGTATGCTGTTGGGGGTGAACCTGTTCTTCAAGCTTATAGTTGCGGGTCAAATCAAACTAGGTTTAAATAAACCAATTCTTCAAAAATCACTGCTGGGCTGGATTGTAGTAGGAGAATATGAACCAGACTATAACGTAGCACTAATCTGCAATCATTCAGCTAAGGTTAAGCAAGATGAAGCAGAAGAGTTGCACAAAATGGTTCAAAGGTTTTGGGAGTGTGAGGAAATTCCTCAACGCTCTGCTAAGGGTACTCAAGATTCGGCTTTCTGGAGTCCAGAAGAACAGCAATGCGAGCACGCCTTTTTGTCTAAAGTAAAGCTAACAGAGTGTAATAGATTTGTAGTGCCCCTCTTATTTAAAGAGCCCAGGGAAGGTTTAGGCAGTTCCTATAACATTGCACTCAACAGATTTTTAAATTTAGAAAGAAAATTAAATCGGAACTCCGAGCTTAAAAGGCATTATGTGGAGTTCATAGAAGAATACATGTCTTTGAATCATATGGAGGAGGTGCCCACAGAGCAAGTACACAATGTGAAGTACTTTATACCTCACCATCCAATTATCAGACCAGACAGCTTGACAACTAAGTTAAGAGTCGTCTTCGATGCGTCATGCAAGACGTCGAATGGATTGTCATTGAACGACACAATGCTTGTGGGACCTACCTTGCAGCCAGACCAAATTTTGGTTGAACCAGGTGATTGCAATTATCAGTGCATCCTGTGGCGTCGGAGTAGTACAGAGCCAACTAAAGTGCTGCGTCTAAAAACCGTTACTTATGGTACAAATTCTGCCCCCTTTCTTGCTGTGCGTTGTCTGTATTATCTAGCGGAACGTTACAGTTCACAGTATCCACAAGCTTATGAAGCGATTCAGCGTAACTTTTATATTGATGACTTGCTGTGTGGAGCAGATTATATATCGACATTGTGGGATTTAAAAGGGGAAGTCGCAAAATTGCTTAAGCTGGGAGGATTTGAGCTTCATAATGGCGAACTAATTGTGAGACTCCTCTGAGTGATACCAAATTCCCTGATTCCTTAGAATTAAAAACCATGGACACCGCAAAGACACTCGGCATATGCTGGGCGTCAGTTCCTGATCGGTTTCAGTTTAAGTACACCGCAGGACGTCGACCGATATAACAAAACGTGTGGTTTTATCTGAACTGGCGCAACTATTTGACTCCATGGGATTCCTCAGTCCGTTGTTAATACTAGGAAAGATTTTTATGCAGGATTTATGGTTACTCAATCAGGATTGGGATGAAGAATTGCCCTCCAGTTACGCCCAACAGTGGGAGAGATACCGTGAGGACTTGAATCTCGTGTGCAAGTGTTCTCTACCCCGCGCAGTGGTCCCAACTCTGGCTTCTCCGATGCATCTTGTCGTGCTTATAGTGCAGCAATATATGCCCGAGTAGTAGATCAAGGAGGAGTCATCTCAGTAAATTTATTAACGGCAGAATCTAAGGTAGCACCGGTGCGTGTCACATCGCTACCTCGTCTGGAACTAGAAGAAGCAAGGCTCTTAGCCCAACTAATGGCCAAGGTCAAAAGTTGCGTCCCTGTCTCGGTTTCTCAGACTTAATATTTTACAGATTCGACAATTGTGCTTAACTGGATTGCTTCGCATCCCAGTAGATGGAACACATTTGTCGCGAATAGAGTTGCACGCATCCAAGAATTGACGCAGGCGCAAAACTGGTTCAAGGTAGCATCTAAACTTAACCCGGCGGGGGGGCTAAGGCTTTGTAAATGAGGCGTGTGTGCCTGCCGCCGCGCCGAGTTTACTTAGCCAGAGGGAGTTGGTAGTCGCATGCCAACTACCGAAGACCGACCATACGTGGTGAAGAGCCACATCCTGCTCGAGGTGCCCCTGCTCTAGACTAAATATGGCGGATCTAGAGAGGACAACTCGAAAAAAAACCCGTAATCACCGGTGTTACCGTACCGTGCCCCTGTGATGAATGGCACTACGTTAGTGTGTCTTATAACGGTGGCTTCCGGATACCTGGCACCTCCGGTCGTATAAGTGCCCGATCCGGGGTATGAGGCTCTGCGCTGGGGGATACCCTTTCCTCATCACTCGTGGGACCAAAACATGGAAACTACTGAAAATATAATTATAGAAACCGGGTGCTCTAGCAGCCCCAAATCGACTGACGTCGAACTTATCCGGGAGCCTGAGGTAGCTATGGACGTTTGTTCACAAAGCTCCAGCACCGACACCATCACCAAGGAGGTTGAAGAAGCCCTACTTGCCTCTCCTAAGGCCGAGAAAGCCAAGAGGATCGCGCTATCGGGAGCTGCAAGACAGAGACTGCGCGTACACCTTGCAAATGGCGTTCCCATGGAGGAGGCTAGGAGGCTCGCACAGAAGCCTATTGGCCCCCCCATGGCTATGCCCAGCAGAAGTGGTGTAGCGAACAAGCGGGGTAGATCGGCAAACACGACCCCAGAAGAGGCGTCGAATAAGAGGGTCATGCTGAAGACCGCGACACCTAGTGCCCTGGCGAAGGGTGATCCTGCAAGCGTGTTGCTTGCCACGGTGGCTCCAGTAGCCTCCACAGCCGCAACTGCGGCTGGGCAAGTAGCACAGGAGCAGCCACCCCAAACCGGTGGTATGGCATCTTATAGGGATGTTGCCAGCTCATCGAAGATGGCAATACTCCCAGCCGACTACCCCAACAGTTTGCTCACTACGGAGCAGCTTGGTAGCATCCAAGCCGCCATCTTGTCAAGGGTGATGGAGCTGAGGCATGGCTCTGTGAAGCCGTTATTCTCTGGCTGCACCTTTAGACCAGGATGGATGGCCATCACTTGCGGAAATGCGGAGACGGTTGAGTGGCTGTGCACAGAGGTGCCTAAGCTCCGGCTGTGGAAGGATGCCCGCATTAAGGTAGTCCCCGAGGCAGAGGCTCCACGTGCCGCTGTTTTCATTGGCTACTTTCCGCTTCCGAATGCGGACATGAAGACGGACGAGATTCTGAAGCTCGTCGAAGGTCAGAATAGCGGGCTGCGAGTGGGAGACTGGCGCGTCTTTCACCGGGAGATGAGGCAGCACATGGCTATTATTACCTTAGCACTGCACCCTGTTTCGGCCAACCGGCTGAAATCGCTAGGGTTCCAGCTGAACTTCGCGTGGGGCAAGGCTACCCTTAAGCCTTAGGCCAGCGCGCAGTCGAAAGAACAGGCAGTGGCTCATGCTCTCGTAGCGGAGAAGCCCACCTGCTCCAAGACTGCCATACCGGACGCGGCTGCAACAACACCACAGGGTGTCGCTGAGGAGACTCATGCGACCCCTGGGCTGCCTGCAGCTAACAGCACAGTCCGGACCCCCAGCGGTGGTGAGGCATGTGGCACCGTAGCTGCCCAGGAGCCCGCAGCACCGAAAAAGATCCTGCGCCCTCCCCTTTACGGGCGCATCACGCGCGGAACCGGGCGCGTGAATAAGGGTGCGAGGCGCACTTTAGAGGAAGAGGCCCTTCAGAGCACAAACCGAGGCCGGAAGATGGCGGCCAGAGGCCGCAAGAGGGCGGACTAATGTCCTGTCCCCCTCCCCCCACCCTTCCCAACACCCGGAGACACCTAAGAGGTCTCCAAGCAAACCTCCACCACGCAAAGGCCGCTTCTGACGTCCTCTGTGAGAGGTTTGCTACCATGGACATAGCATTTATCCAGGAGCCGTGGATAAATGCCGGACGTGTCCTGGAGCTAAGCACCACATCCGTTAAATTGCTATATGCAAACAACCTACCTCGCCCTAGAGCGGCGTTGTTAATTAACAAAAATCTAACATATGTTCCCCTTTCACAGTTCATCACTGAGGACCTGGTGGCAGTCTGGGTTAAAATACCCACTGCCCATGGCGAGCAGGAGGCAGTGCTGGCCTCCGCCTATCAGCCCGGCGATTCAGTTGTTGTGCCTACGGCGGCTACCTGTGCCCTGGTAGAGCATTGCCAGACAAACCGGCTCCGATGGTTAATCGCCTGTGATGCCAATGCACATCACACGGTCTGGGGGAGCAGTGACATCAACAAAAGAGGTGAGCACCTTCTTGAGTACATTATTAGTAACAACATAAGCCTACTAAATCGAGGCAATGAGCCCACATTTATTAATGCAATCAGAGAGGAAGTCCTCGACCTAACTCTCTGTAGTCTTAACATGTTGTCCGTTGTCTCAAACTGGCACGTTGCGAGTGAGATCACTATGTCAGATCACCAGCACATTAGATTTGATATAGGATGTGCCTTGCAATGTAGCCTAGTTACTAGAAATCCCAAAAGCACCAACTGGGATCTTTTCTGTTTTGAACTTGAGCAATCCAGAGACTGCTCCACCCGTCCGATATTGTCCATTGACGAGCTAGAGCGTGAAGCTACTGTGCTTCATACGAACATTAAATCGGCTTATCACGCTAGCTGCGAACAAAAAGTTCGTAAGACCAGAAGGGCTGTTCCCTGGTGGAACAAGAGCCTTGACGATCTCAAAAAGGCTGCGCGAAAGCTCTTCAATAAAGCAAAGAGTGGGAAAACCACATGGGATTGCTACAAATCTGCTTTAACGCTCTATAATAAAGAGCTGAGAAGGTCCAAACGGTCTACATGGCGCCAACACTGCGGGCAGATTTCAAACCTCCCGGAAGCTGTCAGGCTACAAAAAGCCCTTTCCAAAGACCACTCAAACGGCATCTGTACGTTTTCTCGCAACAGCGAAAGTGCTCGTGAAGGATTCCATGGGACGGTTTCACAAATGTAGATGTGTGCTGGACTCGGGAAGCTAGTTGAATTTCATGACCTCTTGGCTAGCTTCCAAACTGGAGTTGCCAATTATGAGTGTTCACTATTCGCTTAATGGTATAGGAAATTCCAAGTCTGAAATTCTTGGTGAATTAAAAACGACATTCAAATCTTTGGCGACAAACTTTGAAGCAACTGATAGATTTAGTGTTCTACCAAAAATAACGCAATATAACCCGACAGCAGCAGCAACAGCATTCGACTTGCGGCTACCGAAGAAAATCAAGCTAGCAGATCCTTGCTTCGACTCGGCTAATGAAATAAGTATGCTGTTGGGGGTGAACCTGTTCTTCAAGCTTATAGTTGCGGGTCAAATCAAACTAGGTTTAAATAAACCAATTCTTCAAAAATCACTGCTGGGCTGGATTGTAATAGGAGAATATGAACCAGACTATAACGTAGCACTAATCTGCAATCATTCAGCTAAGGTTAAGCAAGATGAAGCAGAAGAGTTGCACAAAATGGTTCAAAGGTTTTGGGAGTGTGAGGAAATTCCTCAACGCTCTGCTAAGGGTACTCAAGATTCGGCTTTCTGGAGTCCAGAAGAACAGCAATGCGAGCACGCCTTTTTGTCTAAAGTAAAGCTAACAGAGTGTAATAGATTTGTAGTGCCCCTCTTATTAAAAGAGCCCAGGGAAGGTTTAGGCAGTTCCTATAACATTGCACTCAACAGATTTTTAAATTTAGAAAGAAAATTAAATCGGAACTCCGAGCTTAAAAGGCATTATGTGGAGTTCATAGAAGAATACATGTCTTTGAATCATATGGAGGAGGTGCCCACAGAGCAAGTACACAATGTGAAGTACTTTATACCTCACCATCCAATTATCAGACCAGACAGCTTGACAACTAAGTTAAGAGTCGTCTTCGATGCGTCATGCAAGACGTCGAATGGATTGTCATTGAACGACACAATGCTTGTGGGACCTACCTTGCAGCCAGACCAAATTTTGGTTGAACCAGGTGATTGCAATTATCAGTGCATCCTGTGGCGTCGGAGTAGTACAGAGCCAACTAAAGTGCTGCGTCTAAAAACCGTTACTTATGGTACAAATTCTGCCCCCTTTCTTGCTGTGCGTTGTCTGTATTATCTAGCGGAACGTTACAGTTCACAGTATCCACAAGCTTATGAAGCGATTCAGCGTAACTTTTATATTGATGACTTGCTGTGTGGAGCAGATTATATATCGACATTGTGGGATTTAAAAGGGGAAGTCGCAAAATTGCTTAAGCTGGGAGGATTTGAGCTTCATAATGGCGAACTAATTGTGAGACTCCTCTGAGTGATACCAAATTCCCTGATTCCTTAGAATTAAAAACCATGGACACCGCAAAGACACTCGGCATATGCTGGGCGTCAGTTCCTGATCGGTTTCAGTTTAAGTACGCCGCAAGGACGTCGACCGATATAACAAAACGCGTGGTTTTATCTGAACTGGCGCAACTATTTGACTCCATGGGATTCCTCAGTCCGTTGTTAATACTAGGAAAGATTTTTATGCAGGATTTATGGTTACTCAATCAGGATTGGGTTGAAGAATTGCCCTCCAGTTACGCCCAACAGTGGGAGAGATACCGTGAGGACTTGAATCTCGTGTGCAAGTGTTCTCTACCCCGCGCAGTGGTCCCAACTCTGGCTTCTCCGATGCATCTTGTCGTGCTTATAGTGCAGCAATATATGCCCGAGTAGTAGATCAAGGAGGAGTCATCTCAGTAAATTTATTAACGGCAAAATCTAAGGTAGCACCGGTGCGTGTCACATCGCTACCTCGTCTGGAACTAGAAGAAGCAAGGCTCTTAGCCCAACTAATGGCCAAGGTCAAAAAATGCGTCCCTGTCTCGGTTTCTCAGACTTAATATTTTACAGATTCGACAATTGTGCTTAACTGGATTGCTTCGCATCCCAGTAGATGGAACACATTTGTCGCGAATAGAGTTGCACGCATCCAAGAATTGACGCAGGCGCAAAACTGGTTCAAGGTAGCATCTAAACTTAACCCGGCGGGGGGGCTAAGGCTTTGTAAATGAGGCGTGTGTGCCTGCCGCCGCGCCGAGTTTACTTAGCCAGAGGGAGTTGGTAGTCGCATGCCAACTACCGAAGACCGACCATACGTGGTGAAGAGCCACATCCTGCTCGAGGTGCCCCTGCTCTAGACTAAATATGGCGGATCTAGAGAGGACAACTCGAAAAAAAACCCGTAATCACCGGTGTTACCGTACCGTGCCCCTGTGATGAATGGCACTACGTTAGTGTGTCTTATAACGGTGGCTTCCGGATACCTGGCACCTCCGGTCGTATAAGTGCCCGATCCGGGGTATGAGGCTCTGCGCCGGGGGATACCCTTTCCTCATCACTCGTGGGACCAAAACATGGAAACTACTGAAAATAAAATTATAGAAACCGGGTGCTCTAGCAGCCCCAAATCGACTGACGTCGAACTTATCCGGGAGCCTGAGGTAGCTATGGACGTTTGTTCACAAAGCTCCAGCACCGACACCATCACCAAGGAGGTTGAAGAAGCCCTACTTGCCTCTCCTAAGGCCGAGAAAGCCAAGAAGATCGCGCTATCGGGAGCTGAAAGACAGAGACTGCGCGTACACCTTGCAAATGGCGTTCCAATTGAGGAGGCTAGGAGGCTCGCACAGAAGCCTATTGGCCCACCCATGGCTATGCCCAGCAGAAGTGGTGTAGCGAACAAGCGGGGTAGATCGGCAAACACGACCCCAGAAGAGGCGTCGAATAAGAGGGTCATGCTGAAGACCGCGACACCTAGTGCCCTGGCGAAGGGTGATCCTGCAAGCGTGTTGCTTGCCACGGTGGCTCCAGTAGCCTCCACAGCCGCAACTGCGGCTGGGCAAGTAGCACAGGAGCAGCCACCCCAAACCGGTGGTATGGCATCTTATAGGGATGTTGCCAGCTCATCGAAGATGGCAATACTCCCAGCCGACTACCCCAACAGTTTGCTCACTACGGAGCAGCTTGGTAGCATCCAAGCCGCCATCTTGTCAAGGGTGATGGAGCTGAGGCATGGCTCTGTGAAGCCGTTATTCTCTGGCTGCACCTTTAGACCAGGATGGATGGCCATCACTTGCGGAAATGCGGAGACGGTTGAGTGGCTGTGCACAGAGGTGCCTAAGCTCCGGCTGTGGAAGGATGCCCGCATTAAGGTAGTCACCGAGGCAGAGGCTCCACGTGCCGCTGTTTTCATTGGCTACTTTCCGCTTCCGAATGCGGACATGAAGACGGACGAGATTCTGACGCTCGTCGAAGGTCAGAATAGCGGGCTGCGAGTGGGAGACTGGCGCGTCTTTCACCGGGAGATGAGGCAGCACATGGCTATTATTACCTTAGCACTGGACCCTGTTTCGGCCAACCGGCTGAAATCGCTAGGATTCCAGCTGAACTTCGCGTGGGGCAAGGCTACCCTTAAGCCTTAGGCCAGCGCGCAGTCGAAAGAACAGGCAGTGGCTCATGCTCTCGTAGCGGAGAAGCCCACCTGCTCCAAGACTGCCATACCGGACGCGGCTGCAACAACACCACAGGGTGTCGCTGAGGAGACTCATGCGACCCCTGGGCTGCCTGCAGCTAACAGCACAGTCCGGACCCCCAGCGGTGGTGAGGCATGTGGCACCGTAGCTGCCCAGGAGCCCGCAGCACCGAAAAAGATCCTGCGCCCTCCCCTTTACGGGCGCATCACGCGCGGAACCGGGCGCGTGAATAAGGGTGCGAGGCGCACTTTAGAGGAAGAGGCCCTTCTGAGCACAAACCGAGGCCGGAAGATGGCGGCCAGAGGCCGGAAGATGGCGGCCAGAGGCCGCAAGAGGGCGGACTAATGTCCTGTCCCCCTCCCCCCACCCTTCGTGTTGCGAGTGAGATCACTATGTCAGATCACCAGCACATTAGATTTGATATAGGATGTGCCTTGCAATGTAGCCTAGTTACTAGAAATCCCAAAAGCACCAACTGGGATCTTTTCTGTTTTGAACTTGAGCAATCCAGAGACTGCTCCACCCGTCCGATATTGTCCATTGACGAGCTAGAGCGTGAAGCTACTGTGCTTCATACGAACATTAAATCGGCTTATCACGCTAGCTGCGAACAATAAGTTCGTAAGACCAGAAGGGCTGTTCCCTGGTGGAACAAGAGCTTTGACGATCTCAAAAAGGCTGCGCGAAAGCTCTTCAATAAAGCAAAGAGTGGGAAAACCACATGGGATTGCTACAAATCTGCTTTAACGCTCTATAATAAAGAGCTGAGAAGGTCCAAACGGGCTACATGGCGCCAACACTGCGGGCAGATTTCAAACCTCCCGGAAGCTGTCAGGCTACAAAAAGCCCTTTCCAAGGACCACTCAAACGGCATCTGTACGTTGAAAAAGCCAGATGGAACACACACAAACGACCCAAGGGAAACAAGCAGCCTTCTTTTGACTACTCATTTTCCCGGGTGCGTGGCTGTGGAGCAGCACAGCTCAGAGGGTGAGGCACCAACCTACCTCTCTGGGACTGGAGAGTGCCCACACCTGCGAGTGGCTATGGTGGCAGATTCCAATAGGGCTGAGAGAAGGGAACCCCCCTATCCCTCAGAACGTTTTGGAAACTTGCCCTATAGACTGTTTCATCAAAATAGCGTACAATGGGCTATACAGAGCTTCAGTCCATACAAATCCCCTGGGCCAGATGGAATATATCCATGCTTGATGCAGCGGGGACTGCACCAACTCGCAATCCCCCTGGTCCGTTTATTCCGAGCTAGTCTCTTGTTTGGACACATACCAAGCAAATGGGCTAAAGTGAAAGTTGTGTTTATTCCTAAGGTAGGGAAGAAAGATTCCCAATTGCCTAAGTCCTATAGACCAATTAGTCTTAGCTCCTTCTTCCTTAAAACTATGGAGAAGATAATTGACCAGCACATCAGGGAGATGAATCTCAAGCAGCTTCCCTTACATAAGTACCAATATGCGTACCAAGCTGGTAAGTCAACTGAGACTGCCATTCATTGCCTTACAACAACCATTGAAAAGGCCATTGGCGCTCAACAAATAGCACTATGTGCCTTTTTAGACATATCAGGAGCTTTTGACAACACGTCATATCAGGCTATCCGTGCCTCTCTTGTACATAAAAATGTACCCACACCCATTATTAGGTGGATTCTGGAAATGCTTACATCCAGAATAATAACTGTAGACCTTGGAGGAACCATGACCTCAATCACAGCCACAAGGGGGTGCACTCAAGGGGGAGTACTCTCTCCTCTCTTGTGGACTCTGGTCATCGACGAGCTACTCTATAAGCTCAACGACTTAGGGTTCGCCACTCAAGGCTACGCTGATGACCTAGTCATCTATATAGTGGGCTGGCATGAGCAAACCATCTCGGACCGCATGCAGCAAGCCCTTAACATAGCCAACAGATGGTGTCAGGACAAAGGATTTTCCATAAACCCGTCTAAAACTGTTTTAGTTCCTTTTACCAGGAAAAGGTCTCTGTCTCTAACAAGACCATTCTTAAATGAATCTACCATTGACTTTTCGGTTGAAGCCAACTACTTAGGAGTTACAATTGAAAAAAAGCTCAACTGGAATGCACACCTTGACCATAAATAAAGCCACTCGAGCACACTTCGCTTGTAACAGGCTTTTCGGTAGAACATGGGGCCTTAGTCCCAAAATGATCTACTGGTCTTTTAACACTGTGGTAAAACCGAACCTAACCTATGCATCTCTTGCTTGGTGGACGAAATCTACCCAGAAGACAGCTGCGGCTGCACTTACCAAACTACAACGACTAGTCTGCATAGGCATCACTGGAGCCATCCGAACATGTCCCACTGCAGCACTTGGAGTTATAACTGGCATACCCCCTCTACCAATCACCTTGAAAAAGGAGGCCTGCCTGGGGGCACTTCGCCTTCAAAACATCACTAACATAAAAAGTGGTGATCTTACCGGGCATCTTCGGGTTCTTGAACCCCTAATAAATGAGCCCATTCTGCGCGTAACTGACGAACAGAAAACAAAACTTGTTTTCCACAGAAACTTCTCTGTAGTCTTGCACACCAGACATGATTGGAAAACAAAATCAATATCTCTGCCCAGTGGATCACAAACGTGGTACACTGACGGGTCAAAACTGGAAAACGGCGACACCGGGGCTGGTATTTTTGGACCAAGGTTCAACAAGTCCATAGCCATGGGAAAGTCTCCAACCATTTTCCAAGCAGAGATATACGCTATAGAAATCTGTGCTCGTGAATGCCTTCGCAGGAAAATGCAAGGTGCACGGATTTACATCTTCTCTGACAGTCAGGCGGCGCTCATAGCGCTAAGATCCTTCACGATCTCCTCCAGACTTGTAGAGAACTGTTTCCAGCAGCTGAACGCCCTTGCCTCAAAAAACATCTTAACGATGGGCTGGGTGCCGGGGCATGAAGGCCACATAGGAAACGAGGTAGTAGACTCCCTAGCAAAACGCGGGGCGATGTCACCACTAATCGGCCCTGAACCGTTCTGTGGACTCTCGAAAGGACACAAAAGAGAACTGGTCAGGAAATGGGAGGAAAAGGAAATAAGTCGCCACTGGACCGACAGTGCAGGGCTGAGACAAGCCAAACAATTTCTCGTCCCCCAGATGACGCGATCAAAACGCATCATCAATCTAAAAATGAACGAAATACGTATTCTAACAGGCTACCTAACGGGTCATTGCAACCTAAGGTATCACCTTAAGAAATTAAAACTTTCAGAAATCGACACATGCAGATTCTGTGAGATGGAGCCTGAAACATCAGAACATGTTCTATGTGAATGCCCTTCGCTAAGCAGACGTCGACTTCTACAACTAGGAGGTGAACTCATCCCCCCCCCCTACAGGATACGGGAACATATAGACCCTACCAAAGTGCTCTCTTTTATTAGAAGCCTTGGTATAGAGGCTCTACCCTAATTCCTACAGGCCGGCACAAAAGACCTAACATCTGGTCGCAGTGCAACAAGGCCCTAGTAATAATAATTATAATAATAATAACCCGGTGGACATTGTCTCCCGTGAGCTGCATACTGCAGAATTGAAAAATTCTACGATGTGGTGGATGGGTCCAGAATTCTTGCGTCTTCCGGCCGATCAATGGCCAGAGATGCAGCTACCTATTCAAGAAGAAGTTCCAGAGCAGCGAAATTCAAAACTTTCCTTGATAGTTAGAGCGGAACTGAAAGTTAGTGACATCGTTGGCAAATGCAAATTTGCAAAAGATTTCCTTAAGTTGAAGAGAGTGTTTGGTTATATATATCGTTGGCGTCACAGTAAAACTGACTCAACTAAGGCTGAAGCCTTAACTGCTGTGGAGATGGAAGGTGGTTTGCGTTACATAGTTTTTAATGTACAACACTTATCGTTCTATGAGGAGATAGTCAAACTTAGAAAAGAAAAATGTATACGATCGGCCAAAATACAAGGGCTGAACCCTTTTTTTGAAATTGCCAATGGAGTTGAAATAATTCGTGCAGGTGGCAGGCTCACACATGCCAACGTACCATATAACACAAGACACCCAATTTTAATGCCAAGTGAGCACATTGTTGTGAATTCTTTATTTAAGCATACACACCGAACTAATATGCACGCCGGAGCGCAGGCTATATGCGCTTTTGTGCAACAGCGGTACTGGGTGATCAATGATACAAAGGTAGCTCGCAGGGTGGTTCGAAGCTGTGTGGCTTGTCTCCGTCAACGTTCCTTATCATCGAATCAACTCATGGGCCCTTTGCCGGCGGGTAGAGTGCAGCTCGGAATGCAACCATTCGAACGAGCTGGCGTGGATTTCGCCGGACCTCTTTGGATGCATTATAGCCAGCGGGGTCGTCGGCCAACAAAGGCGTATCTCTGCGTCTTTGTATGCTTCTTGACAAAAGCGTGTCATTTGGAGTAAGTATCGGATCTTAGCTCGAACGCCTTCATCGCGGCTCTAAAGCGATTCTTTTCTCGGCGAGGACTAAGTAGTGAATTGTACTGTGACAATGCTACTAATTTTGTTGGTGCGTCTCGCGAACTAACGACAATGACCAAACAGTTGTGGGATGACGAAAACAAGCAGCAAATTGTCAATCAATTTACTCATCGGGGTACTGACTTCCATTTCATACCGCCACGCTTGCCTCATTTCGGCGGGCTTTGGGAAAGTGCCGTCAAGGTGGCCAAGCAGCTATTGCTCAGATGCTTCAATGGGACAGCGCTCAATTATGAGGAGCTCGTTACAGTCATATCGCAAGCTGAGGCTGTAATGAACTCACGGCCGCTTCATCCGTTGTCCACAGATCCTGCAGACCTCGAGCCGTTGACTCCAGGTCACTTCTTAATTGGACGACCGCTTAATGCTTTAGTGGAACCTTGCGACGAAGCTGACCTAAAGTTATCAATTACACATAGATGGAAGCGAGTCGTGGCTGTACATCAGTCCTTTTGGAAGAGTTGGTCAACCGAATATCTTACTTTGCTGCAGCAGCGAAGCAAGTGGACATCCGTCTGCGACAATGTTCAAATTTGCACGTTGGTGCTTATAATGGAAGACAATGCCCCACCTGGACACTGGGTTTCCGGTCGCATTCAAGAAACTCATCCTGGTGCTGATGGAGCGGTTCGCGTCGTTACTCTTAAAACAAAGACTGGAATCTACAAGCGGAACGTACATAGAATTTGCCCCCTGCCAATAGCAGACTGATTAGTTTTGTTGGAAGGAGCTTCCAAGGCCGGGAGTATTTTGGCGCCGAAGTAGCGCCTTTTGTTATTTTATTATATTTTTTGATATTTAAGTTGAATTGAGCAGTTGAAATGTTAACGGAATTTGTATAACAGATAGGAAATAGTTAAGTTACATACTTACAACGCTATGAACATCGATTTATCGATGTATTAAATGAATATTGAATGCACAAGTAGCCCTAGCATAAGTAGAAGAAGAAGAATCAGAATAAATTAATTTTTGACTGAGCTGGACGTGTTGGCGCTTAGCCTTTTATTGCGAGAAATACACGATCCGCACGCGGCCAGGCAGTGGCGAAAACAGTGGTGTAGGGATCATTAAACTATGCTTATAATAATTGTTGTTTTTATACCCTTAACCCATAAAATGGGTAAATAAGGGTATAATGGTTTTGTGCAAAAGTATGTAACAGGCAGAAGGAAGCATCTCCGACCCCATAAAGTATATATATTCTTGATCAGCATCAACAGCCGAGACGATATAGCCATGTCCGTCTGTCCGTCTGTCTGTCCGTCTGTCCGTCTGACCGTCTGACCGTCTGTCCGTCTGTATGAACGCGTGGATCTCAGAGACTACAAGAGCTAGAGACTTCTGATTTTGTATTTAAGTTCTCCTATACCATGAGCAGAACAAGTTTGCTTCAAATTATCGATAACTATTCTGGTTTCCGATATACACATAATATCGATAACAATAAAATATCGAATTTGGAAAATCTAAAAATGAGGGTTGAAGTAATGGATAATGATAGAACTTTTCTGAAAATTTCGTCCAAATCGGTTGAGAAACACCGGAGATATTGAACTTAATCGATGGAAGCTAAGCCAGTATACCAAAGTCTTATATAAATTAAATATATTTATTGCAACTGGGTTCAGGGTATCTTCTAGTCGGGCTCTCCCGACTAGAGCCTTCTTACTTGTTTTATTAGCAAGTGTCCTAACTAAATTAATTAAGTTGCACAAGTGAAGTGCATAAAGAAAACATATGTAAGTAGAGCAGAGAATTTAGAAATGATATAACATGATAAGCATAAACGAAATCTCTAACAAAGAACAAAATTTTACAGTAAATGCATTACAAATATTGCAAAAACATCGCGAATTCATTAAAATAACTGAATTCGAAACCGAATACATAGAAACTTTTCAAAGTATTGCAAGCCCATTAATCGGTTGTTCCAAAACTGAAAAGGGCATGGTGTTGAGTACATTACCTTATGTCATGGTAAAAACTATCAGCGAAACACATGCAATACTAGGCACAGAAACCATATTGATGATGCGCATACACCGCTAAAGACTCCATTTTCTATAAAACAATGGAATGGAATGGAATGCATTAGCGAAGAAAATAAATGATTATAAAGACAAGTTCGAAAAATCATACAAATTTATCAATTCTGATAAAACAATAAAGTCAGATACATTGGTACATCATGCGCATATATTAACAGCTCAATATAATAACATTGTAACTACAATAAACAAAGTTAATGATAATTTAACGCAGGAGCATAAAAATATATGTCAGAAAATTGTAAAAAGTTTTTAAAACCAGACTACATAATATTAATACTAGACGGAGTATTGTATTAGCAATCCCAGAAGATGCAAATTTCCTAGCTGAATTCAACGAGAACCAGTAAGAAGATTTAGATGAGTCTAAACCGATAATCAATCCAGATATTGATATTGATAGTGACATTGAAACGCTCCAAGAAAATACAGAAACAATGACTAACCAGGTAGCCTTAGACAGGGAATACGTGAAGCAGGTTTCCTCTTCAGTCCCTGAATTTGATGGTAAAAAGCTATCATTAAACAGATTACTAACTGCTTTACGCATTGTGGAAAGAACTGAAGGCAACCAGGAGGATATAGCAGTTGAGGTTATTAAATCAAAAATAACCGGCACAATTCTGTACAAAGTACAACATGAATCTACTATATCCGGAATAATAAATAAGCTCAAAGATAACGTAAAAGGAAACAAATGTAATGTTCAAAATTATAGGGGTATCTCCAAGTTGTCTGCTATTCCTAAGATTTTTGAAAAATTAATAACCTCCCATCTTCAACACCTTTGTAAATCTATTATTTCACCATGCCAGCACGGATTTATGAAACAAAGATCTACTACCACTAACTTGTTAGAATTTACTTCGTTTGTTATCAAGGGTTTTCAGGACAAATTGCAGACTGATGTTATTTATACTGATTTTAGTAAGGCTTTCGACTCTGTAGATCATCATCTCCTAATACATAAACTAGAACTCTTGGGCTTTTCAAATATTCTAGTTCTTTGAATTAAAGACTACCTAACTCTTAGAACTCAGAGGGTTTTATTCAAAGGGTCCGTTTCCAAGACGGTTCAGGTCACTTCAGGCGTTCCTCAGGGTAGTCATCTTGGTCCTTTATTACTTATTTTGTTTATAAACGATCTTCCATCTGTTATAAAGTTCTCTCGGGTTTTGATGTACGCTGATGATGTAAAGCTATGCACGTCAGCTGCAACTCCCCTAGCTGCTCAACAGCTTCAAAGAGACTTAAACAACTTTCAAATATGGTGTAAAGTAAATTTTTTAAATCTTAATTACAGTAAATGTAAAGTAATGTCATTTTTAGATGTTTGCCCTTTTTATACCCTTAACCCATAAAATGGGTAAATAAGGGTATAATGGTTTTGTGCAAAAGTATGTAACAGGCAGAAGGAAGCATCTCCGACCCTATAAAGTAAATATATTCTTGATCAGCATCAACAGCCGAGACGATATAGCCATGTCCGTCTGTCCGTCTGTCTGTCCGTCTGTCTGTCCGTCTGTCCGTCTGTATGAACGCGTGGATCTCAGAGACTACAAGAGCTAGAGACTTCTGATTTTGTATTTAAGTTCTCCTATACCATGAGCAGAACAAGTTTGCTTCAAATTATCGATAACTATTCTGGTTTCCGATATACACATAATATCGATAACAATAAAATATCAAATTTGGAAAATCTAAAAATGAGGGTTGAAGTAATGGATAATGATAGAACTTTTCTGAAAATTTCGTCCAAATCGGTTGAGAAACACCGGAGATATTGAACTTAATCGATGGAAGCTAAGCCAGTATACCAAAGTCTTCTATAAATTAAATATATTTATTGCAACCGACTAGAGCCTTCTTACTTGTTTAATATTTATTTTCTTGACAACAAACCACTAGACAGAATTGAATGGGTTGACGATTTGGGCATCGTTATGGACCCAAAGCTTAAGTTTGACAAGCATATTTCTTCAATTTCTAATCGAGCATCTGGTGTCTTGGGCTTCATTAAGCGCTGGTCGAAGGAGTTCAACGATCCCTACTTAACAAAAACTCTGTATACTTCTCTTGTACAACCGATTCTGGAATATGGATCTTGTATATGGTTTCCCAAATACGAAATTCATCAGAATAAAATAGAATCGGTACAAAAACAATTTCTGCTCTTCGCACTTAGAGGTCTTAACTGGGACACTAACAATAATTTGCCGTCTTATCGTAGTAGACTTTTACTAATAGATCTTCCTTCTCTTAATGATCGTAGAGTAATGCTAGCATTTTCCTTTTTTCACAAATTAATTAATGGTGAAATTGATTCTTCTGAATTTATTAACCAAATTAACTTTACTGTTCCTATTAGAAATACTAGAAATTTTGTACCTATATCTCTTCAATTTTGTAATTCTAATTATGCTCTTCATAACCCTTTTCGTATTCTGTGTTCTATTTATAACGATCTTTCCCACTTAATACACAGTGCCACTCCTACTTGCTCTTGTAAATAGTTAGTTTTGTGTCATTTGTCTACATGTTCGCGATCATCGTAACCGCACCTTAAGCGAAGCGCCCCTCGGTCGGATGGGCGGGAGGTGGGTCGCTTTGTGCGTGGGTCCGCGCGTTAACAAGCCGGTGCTTGGTATCGTTGGGCCACTTGACTGTACTGTTCGTTAGTACATCTACGTCCAATAATATTGAAAAAAAGGAGAATCTCCCGACGTATAGAAAGCTAAATTACTGAACATAAAACAAAAAGGCAAAACTGCTTCCCAGTATGCAATCGAAATGGACAATTTGCGAAAGCAATTGGAGGCAGCTTTTATTGATGACGGCCTAGACCCAAACAATGCAGAAAAGTTCTCAACAAACGAGTCTATTTCAGTAATGATTACAAATTGTGAGCATGAAAAACGGAAAGTAATATTGGAAGCTGGTAACTTCGTTACTTTCAATGATGTAATGGGTAAATATATCCATTGCAGCACAGAAATGACTGGAAGTGCAAGTACAGTATTATTTCAGCTAGGCCGCAATAATAGAAGCGGTAGTTACTATCCTCAAGGAGGTAGAGGCAATGGCCGCGGTAACTTCAATTCCAATTATAATAATAACAAAAACAACAATAGAGGTGGACGAGGCTATAACCGAGGTAGGAATAATTCCAACCGAGGCAACAACCAAAATAGAAATCATTATAACAATAACAATAACATTAATGTCCGAGTTGCCCAAAATACTTCGGGAAACTCGCAGACACCTCCAGATACTCAGGGTTAAATAGTAAAATACATACTGTTAACTTAAGTCTCAACAATTTCGTATCATTCAAAAATGTTGCAACAAATAAAAAGATAACATTTTTGATTGATACAGGTCCTATTATTTCAATTAGAAAAGAAAATTCTGATGTCTTTCATGACATCCAAATCAATAAAATTATAGAATTCGAGGCATAGGAGAAGGAGTAATAAACTCCAAAGGGCGAGTCTCAATCGAACTACAAACAGACAAATACATTATTCCATATAAATTTTATCTACTTCATTCAGATTTCACAATCCCTTGCCATGAAATAAAAGGATTAGATTTCATAAAAACATTAAATTGCCAATTATGATCCAATAGTTCAGAGGATTGGTTTATAATTAGACCACAAAGCCTAAAGTATCCACTTATGTTCCAATAACAATTAGTTCTGGTACTAATTCCACACTTCTACCAGCAAGATCACAAGTGATACGCAAAATAGAGTTGTCTTCAGCTGAAGAAAACATTTTAATTCCAAATCAGGAAATTAAACCGGGTGTTTATGTTGCAAACACTATTTCTACAGCCCAATATACTTTTGTCCGATTTTGAAATATCACAGATAAATGCCAAATAGTAGGCATTAATAACATAAAATTTGAATCACTTTCGAACTACATGTAGTTCAAAATCTAAAAGACTATAGAAAAGAGTTTGTAATTAATAATGTAAAGAAAAATGTTCCAATTTTGTTTAAAAAACAACTTGAAGAAATATGCACCGAGTATAGTGATGTGTTCGGACTCGAAACCGAACCAATCACAACAAACAACTTCTATAAGCAAAAACTGAGACAGAAGGATGATGAGCCAGTATATGTTATAAACAAGTGGAAACGTTGCAGTCGGACGCAACCGACTGCGGTATACTCGATACCAGTATTAAAACCCGTAAAAACAGGCCTGATTGCAAAGGGTACGGATGCGGCAGGGGTGTACGCTGCCTTAAAGATTCTCCGATGCAGATGGGGATGCCACCAGCTGTCTTCGTTGCAAGTTTGGTGACTCTAGCTTAAAGTTTGTAAAGGGTGGGGATAGGGGGCTGGGGGCGGTAAGGATGGATGTGGCATACAAATTTTGAATGCCGATCTTTGTGGAAAGTCAATTGCTATCTTTATACCAAATTTGGTGGCTCTAGCTTGTAAAAGGTAAGGAAAGGGGGGCGAAATGGGTGGGCGTGGCTCCAAAACTTTGATGCATATTTTTGGGGGTCGTTGCCAGCTATCTTCCTACCAAATTTGGTTGCTCTAGCTCCACAGATCTGGAAGATACACGCATTCCCGTTTTTGACGAAGCGTTGAGGTGGATGGGGGCGGCTAGGGCATTATTGGTGGGCGTGGCATCCAAACTTTTGATGCAGTTTTTTGGTGGAATTTGGTATTTCTAGCTGTAAGGATGTGCGAAATATGTGGATTTATCGGTTTTGAGTTATCGAATTTATCGATTTGCCAGCCCCCAGTTATCGCAGATCCCCCATCTTGACACTTTAATTTACAATCCCATAGATAAAGAGAATTTGAAAGTTTCAAGTCTCTAGCTTGAAGGGTGTGGAAAAAAGTTGCGTTCATACAGACGGACAGACGGACGGACACCATGACGGACATTGCACCCAATATACTCTTTACCTTCGGTATCGAGTATAATTATCGATGTCCGCATTGCCAAATAGAAGAAATGCAGCATCAAGTTGGAAAGTTAATTGAACAAAATATTGTTGAACCGTCTGTTACACCTTATAATAGCCCACTCTTTTTAGTCCCAAAGAAATCTCTTCCGGGCTCAAAAGAGAAAAAATGGCGATTAGTAATTGACTATCGCTAAATAAATACAAAATTGCTTTCAAATAAATTTCCACTCCCCAGAATGGACGATATTCTTGATCAATTGGGTAAAGCTAAATATTTTTCATGCCTTGACTTAATGTCAGGTTTCCACCAAATTGAGCTTGAGGAAAGTCAAGAAATATAACGTCTTTTTCAACAAGCAATGGTTCATATCGCTTCACGCGATTACCATTTGGTTTAAAAATAGCGCCTAATTCATTTCAGAGAATGGTGACAAAAGCATTCTCAGGCCTAGAGCCTTCATAAGCTTTCCTTTACATGGATGATTTAATCGTTATTGGTTGTTTTGAACAACATTTGATTAAAAACTTAACAGATGTTTTCAAACTTTGTAGAAAACACAATCTGAAATTACATCCAGAAAAATGTTAATTTTTCATGCACGAGGTGACGTTTTTAGGTCACAGATGCACAGATAAAGGAATCTTACCAGACGATAAAAAATTTGATGTTATCAATAACTATCCAGTCCCTACGGACGCAGAAAGCGCTAGAAGATTCGTTGCATTTTGCAACTATTATAGACGTTTTATAAAAAACTTCGCCGAATATTCACGGCACATAACAAGATTATGTAAAAAGAATGTCCCATTTGATGGACAACAGAATGTGAAAAAGCATTCCAGTACCTAAAAAATCAACTTGATCAACCAAATTTATTACAGTACCCGGATTTAAGCAAATAATTTTGCATAATCACAGATGCAAGCAAGCAAGCATGTGGAGCAGTTTTAACTCAAAACTATAATGGACTCCAACTCCCAGTTGCATATGCATCAAGAGCATTCACTAGAGGTGAAAGCAGTAAGAGTACTACAGAACAAGAACTAGCAGCAATACATTGGGCAATAACACATTTTCGACCATATAAATATGGCAAACACTTTACAGTAAGAACTGACGCCCTGTCAAGGATAACAATATCCGACTTTATTGACATGAATAGAAAAGTCCTGAAAGTCACTACCAGGCATCAAAGTAGACATAACAATTTCTGCGCAGAAATAAACAAGAACTATTGCCAAAGCAAAGTCTTGAAAAAGCTTCTAAGTCCAAAATGACGAGATACGAAAAGTAGTGACCTTGCGAATAACAGATTCGACATGTTTATTGAAACATGGAAAAACAGTTGTAGCAAGAATTAATGTTAGCGATTTGTACTCCAAAGGAATTCTCGACTTAGGTCAGTTTTTCCAAAGGCTTGAATGGCAAGCCGGTGTATCTAAAATCAGCCAACTAAAAGTGGCACCGAGTGAAAAGATCTCTGAATCAATTTCAATACATACTTTCAAACATATGGGCAATACAAATTTAAAATCATTAGGAGTAGCGCTACTCAAGCCGGTGACCCAAACAATTAATGAACAAGAAAAATAAGCTATATTGTCTACATTCCATGACGATCCAATTCAAGGAGGTCATACAGGCATAATTAAAACGATATCAAAAATAAATAGACAATATTATTGGGAGAACGTGAATAAACATGTAAAAGAGTACACAAATAAATGTCCAAAATACCTGACGTCGAAAACGACGAAACTTACAAGATCACCTATGATAATAACCGAAACTTCTCAACATGCTTTTGACAGAGTGATAATAGACACAATTGGTCCACTACCACGTTCGGAAAATGGGAATGAATACGCAATCATTTTAATATGTGATTTGACAAAGTATTTAGTAGCAATTCCTGTTGCAAAAAAAAAGTGCAGCAAAAGCCATATTCGAATTTTTTATTCTGATGTACGGTCCAATGAAGACGTTCATTACGGACATGGGAACAGAATATAAAAGTTCCATTATAACTTACTTGTGCAAATATTTAAAAATAGATAACATAACATCTACAGCATACCACCACCAGACAATGAGTGCATTTGTTCATATATTTCAGTAGATAAAACTGATTGGGACGTATGGTTACAGTATTTCGTGTTTTGTTTTAACACAGCACCATCAATAAATCATAATTATTGTCCATATGAACTAGTATTTCAAAGACAAAATAACTTACCAATACAAAAAATAAAATTAAGCAAAAAGAAATAAATGATAAGAAAGTATTCGATTTTAAAATAGAAATAGGAGACCAGGTTTATCTAAAGAATGAAACAGGTCATAAATTAGAATATTCTTATATAGGACCATTTGAGGTCATTAGTATAGTAAACAATAATAATATAATTATAAAGAATAAGAAAAATAGGCAACAAAAAGTTCATAAGGATAGGCTAAAAAGGATTAATAAATAAATAAAAAAGAATAAGAATATATATATAATTCAAAAATAAATAATTTTATTTTTGCTTATACGTTAATATATAAAACATAGTATATAAAATATATAAAAACAATACTAATAATAATTTTTATATTAAATAACTACAATATATTACGTTATTTTATTAAAAAAGGGAGGTGTAGTATGTTGTATGCCAAATGAGCATATGCCCACAGTATTGTAGAGTATACAATATAACAAGTGGTCACATGCCCAACTTAAAAGTAAGAGTAACAACTCATAACATAACGACAATTTGTTGCTATGCTATGCTATGCTATGCCAAATATTAAATTGAATGGGGATGGTATGGGTGGGCGTGGCATCCAAATTTTTGATGAAGATCTTTGTTGAATGTTATTTGCTATCTTCATACCAAATTTGGTGACTCTAGCTAAAAGTTTGTAAAAGGAGTGGAGAGGGGGTGAAATGGGTGGGCGTGGCTCCAAAACTTTGAAGCTGATTTTTGGGGGTCACTGCCAGCTATCTTCCTTCCAAATTTGGTGGCTCTAGCTCCCCAACTCTGGAAGATACACGCATTCCCGTTTTTTACGAAGCGTTGGGGCATCTGGGGGCGGCTAGGGCGGTATTGGTGGGCGTGGCATCCAAACTTTTGATGCAGTTTTTAGGGGGTCATCATCACATATCTTGGCACCAAATTTGGTGGCTCTAGCTAAAAAACTGTAGGATATATAGGCTTTTTAGACTTTAAAATTCGGGGTGGCTGGGGGCGGAATGTGTGAGCGTGGCTGCAAAATTTTTGGGGTGCATACGTGCAAACTGCTGGGGTAACATTCTGCACGAAAAATAAATGACACTTCGAATTAATATGTCATCCCCCGCAAGCCATACTTTAGTCCCTGCCAGCTCCAGCTGTCAAGGTTCCACTTTGGATATTTTTTTCACAAACTGCCCACAATTAATAACCAAGGCCACAGTATTACACTAGTTGAGCTCGGACCACCTGCCAGTTCAGATAGAGCTGCACAAGAAACCTTTAGTAGAAGAAATCTTTAGAATTGATTTTAACTGGTCGCTTTACGCCAGCTACCTTAGCCGAAACCTCCAACCAATACTCCAAGAGACCATCACTCAAATAAGGCAGATAGATTCTATGATAGACAAATTTACAAAAGTAATCCAAGAGGCTAAGGATCGATGTGTCCTCAAAGTTAGGACCCAGTTCATCACAAAGACACTGTCGGCTCATATTAAGCTATTAATGTCGCGCAGAAACAGTCATCGTCGAAACTGGCAAAGGTTCAGGCATTTATTTCATCTTGTAGCGATGAAAGAATTAAACCGCTGTATAAGCACAGAAATAGTATCGCATCGTAATAAGTCATTGAAAAAAGGCTCTTCTCCTTTCTGGAAAGTGGCCAAAATAATTATAAAAAAAACTTACTAGCATCCCCACTCTTGCAGTTGGAACAGTACGGTGTTCCACGCCAGAGGAAAAATGCGAAGCACTCGCATCATTCGAGTTCAACGTGTTTAAGCTTTCCTGATACTGAATATGATGTTCAAAACTGTGTAGACTTACTCAATACTCTAGATTTCAACCCCAACGAAAGCTACTTTACGAACAGTAAAACAGTCTCGGATATTATTAAAAGTTTTCAAACCCAAAAAGCTCCTGGCCTAGATGGTATGTATAATCTTTGCCTTAAAGCTCTACCCAACGGTGGTATCCGCTTCTTGACCAGAATTATGAACGCATGTCTTCGACTTGGATATTTTCCACAAGTGTGGAAAATATCTAAAGTCATCCCAATTAGAAAGCCAAACAAACATCCCGAAACCCCATCGTACCGGCCTATTGTCCCCAAAGAACTTATTAAAATAATTCAAAGCTTTCTAAGCCAGCGTTCGGCCGTCAGTCAATTGGAGCAACAAGGGGAAAAACGCGCGCCGCAGGCTAACGCATTCATACCGCCAATTTGAATGCGCGACCGTGCAGTGTGTGCCGTCCTTGCGGCTCACAACTGGAAGTGCGACTATAATCTCCACGCGAGGGCGGCTGGAAGCAGGCTCTTGGTACGGTCATGTCTCTGCCAAGGGTGCTGACGAATGGTAGTCGGGCGAGAGAAGAAATCTCTATAAAATTACCCCAGTCCAAAGTGGAACAGCATTGTGCCGAGGGACTCGTGGCCGAGGGGGTGCTCGGTCGTTACTTTGCGAACTCTGGATACCTGCCGACCTCCAGTTTAAATAGGCTTCCCGCGGCACACGGGCTATGTCGCGGATGACTTTCCATTCCCGTCTACTCGTGGGACCAAAATGAGCTCAAATTTAAAAAACAAAAATCCAGTGTCCGGACCACTTAAAAAACCGGTGGGAAATTCCAATCCCTCTATTAGTGGTAGCACTTCCACAGGCGCTAGCACCCCCTTTCCGACGCCTGGTACGCCAGCAGGTGCTCGCAACGCCGCCAGCGGCACTGGTGCAGGGCGAACAAGCCATTTGTCCTCACACCCCGGACGTCGACCTGGAGCGGCTCCTGGAGCTCGGAGGTTGCAGCATAAGTCTGCAACACCAGCTTCCAGGTCCGTGACGCAGGCAACTGCCTTGGGGCCCGCTACCACAGTGGCAAAAAAAACGTCCATTCAGGACCGGTGGCGCGCTGTGGAGGTTCTACAAGGAAACCTAACCGCTCAGCCCTCATCCCCCGACGGTGTCAAACTGGTCGAGTGGGCTAAAAAAATCCTTCCGGATTTTAAGCCAGCGATCCCGGCCACTTCTGTTAAAGCCAAACAGAAGCGCCAACGTTTTGCTGAGGAGACGGCCCCGCTAGCTAAGCGGATCAGGCCACCCCCGCAGCCCCAGCCGCTCACGCGGTCCTTCGCCGAAGCCGCAAAGGAGAAGTTCCTCATTGGTGTCGACAAGGGCCACAAAGAGGGCCAAATCCAGCGGAACAGGTGGGGGGCCATCGAGAACGAGCTCCAAGACAAGGTCGTCGACCTGATGGAGCTGTCTGGCGGACCGCCACCCCGTTGCTCGGATGTCGGATGGTATCAGGGCAACATTAAAGCAATTGCCTGCGAGGACGAAGAAACCGCAGCATTATACAAAAAAGCTGTTGCTCTTTTGGGAGAAGTCTATCACGGCGCAAAGCTAGAGGCGGTCGACTGGAAAGACGTGCCCAGCCGACCCCGAGCTAGAGTTTGGGTTTCCGCCAAGCCCGAGTATCCTGAAAGGATCCTAAAACTCTTGCAGCTCAGCAACCCCGACTTGGTTACTCAAGATTGGAGGATCGCCAAAGTCGAGGAGCCGGAAGGCAACAGCCGACAGGTGATCCTCATCATAAATGACGAGTCAGTCAAGGCCCTTGCTGCGTCCAACGGAGCGGCCCACTACGGCTTCAAGCCGATAGCGATCCGTGTATACCGTTCGGATGCGGCTAGCAAGCCTTTAGCCCACGATGACGTCACGATGGTGGATGACGTCTCAGCCCTGAGTGGGCAGCACACGGTAAAAGCTAGCGATACTACAGCCAATAGTATCCAAAGCACAGTCACCGAAAGTGACGAGCCGCCCAGGCCGACCACCAGTCAGAGGGCTCTGACTTAGCCGACGACATGGCCAATATGATTAGACTTCTCGACGACGACACGGACGAGGAGGCTAATCTCACTGTGGTGGAGAGAAAGTCTGAAGATGTCTCTGAGACTCCTTCAGATCAACCTTCACCACTGTAAGGCGGCGACAGCCGCTTTGCTTCTCCGTATAAGCCAATGCGGAGTAGACATTGTCCTCATCCAGGAACCTTGGGTCTGCGGTGGCAAGGTTTCTGGACTGGGGACTAAGGACTACAAGATACTTGTAGCCCGTAATGAAGGTAAAGTCCGCACCTGCATTCTTCCTAGAAAACACCTAGACATTTTTCTGCTCCCTAATTTCAGTAATGGCGACACCACTGCTGCGTGTCTTGAGCTGAAGTCGGGACATGTCTGGCTCAGCTCAACTTACATGGCCCATGACCACCAGGGGCCACTTCCACACCAACTGCTACTTACGCTAATCATCATCGATATCGATAATCGAAGTCAGCAGACGCTTTTATTTTGAGCTCCGTGTTTTTTTCGCTTTATTTTGCCTAAAAAGTTGTTTTAAAAAAAACAGAAAGGAACATTTAGTTGTGATTTACACAGTGGCATATTATCTGATTAAAAGTTGTGCTAAATCAATACACAATTAACAAAAACAATCATTTAAACTCTGCTTGACGCGGGAAACATAAATTACAATAACAAACGCTCCGCGATACAAATATTTTTTAAAGCAATACACCGGCATTATTTTTGTTATAAATTAATAAATTGGAAAAAAAACGTACGGACACTGCATTCGTTTAAAACTTCTACTCTATTTAATAAATAAACGATCACTATTTGCGAAAAACCGCGCGCACACAGTAAACAACAACACTTCTGGGAAGCTGAGAGCTATTCTTGCTCTCCACAAAGCATACGAAAACTACTCTGCTCGCAGCACGACAACACTTTTCCCTACTGCTTTTTCTTTATTTGCACAATAATGGCACCTGTTCCAAAACGTTTGCGCGAAAACTCCACTGGTGATCTGAAGGCTGGAAAGGGGACCGACTACAACTCGCTCGTCCAGCTGATTAACCAACGCTTTGATGAACAGGCTGAATTAATATCAAGCCGTATGAGAGAGTCGGAGGAACACCTGCTCTGCATACTAAATGAGAAGCTGGATGGCATGCACGGTGAGCTTCACAGCATTATGCAGCGGGTGCAAAATCTGGAGCAAGCTGCGGAGGGTACTCGAGCACTACACGTGCAAGTTGCGGCGCTTGAAGACAAGCTCAATGCGCAAGCCAATGCATCCATCGCCAAAGATGTTCGGTTACATGGTGTGCCCCTCGTAGAGGGTGAGCAGCTGCGGTCTATTTTCAACGCATTAGCATTCTCCCTTGGGGTCACCCCGGCACCGAGACTTAATGAGATCTTTAGGATCAGGCGATCTGGCAGAGCAAGTTCGGTAGTCGACCCGGAAATTGTTGTAAAGTTTGATAGCACGCACGACAAAATAAAAATAATGCGAGCGGCAGCAGAATACCGGCGAAACAACAACACGCAACTAAACTTGCACATGCTGGGCTTTGAAGCACATGGCAATGTACCAATTTACCTTAATGAGCAATTAAGCAAAGAGAACTATGAGATCTTCAAGAAAGCAATGCAAATGAAGAGGCAAAAGCTGCTGACAGCTGTGTTCTGTCGCCAGGGCATCGTCCACGTCAGACAGAGCGAGAAGGGAGATGTAGTCAGACTAGACAACCCGCAAAAGCTCGTGCCCTTACAAAGCTCATCTGCAGTCGCCACGTCAACACAACCGACCAATCAGGCGGAGCTTTTTCGCTCTTAAGTTATGCGCTTTAATATTGTCAAAACGTATGTTAATTCATGTTTTAAGTAATTTCTCTTTCTTTCATATTTTAAGTAATTTCTCTCGTTTTACAATTTCGAATCTTTTAAAAGAGGGCTCTCATCTCTTATATTTGAATGCGTCTGATGTCCAGCTGATTTTTATTGTTGTCGTTATTATTATTATTATTTCATATTTAGCGTTAGGTAATATACAATTTTTGATGTGCTTCTGTTAGGTTTTAAAATCAAGCTTTTTAGATGTCCGCATCTTTAATAACATCCAAGTCGAGCACCCATGCCATGGTTAGAGTTCTTTGTAAGCAAAACAGCGGTTTAAACATTTGCCATATTAATGCTCAGAGTCTGGTTAAGAAGATGGATGAGTTTCGTTTTATTTTTGTGAATTCTAATGTTGATGTTGTCTGTGTCTCTGAAACATGGTTTTTCCCAGAATTAAGTGACTTGTCTATTATTTGTGATGGCTTTAATGTTTTTCGTTCTGATCGTGTAAGTCATGCAGGTGGTGTAGCAGTGTATGTAGTAAAGAGAATTAAGTGTAAAGTTGTTCTAAGTCATCCCCTTGACAGCCCAATTGAATATTGTTTTTAGAATTAATTAGTCTTAATAAAATATTAAGACGCTTCTAGGATGTGTGTATAGGGCACATAACCACATTGGTTACTCTGACATGATTGATACAATAGCAAACTTATCACTGAAATTCACTGATATTATTATAGTTGGCGACCTAAACAGCAATATGCTTCAGAACCAAGATTTATCAGCAGAATTTAATGCACTGGGTCTTGAACTTGTAAATGAATCTACACCGACTCATTTCTCTCAAACCACAAATACTTTACTTGATGTTATCTTTGTAAACAAAACAAACAGAGTAATGTTGTATGACCAAATATCAGTACCTGAGTTTTCCAAACATGACCTAATTTTTCTTTCTTATGACACTCAACTTGACTCTAATAATCAAATTATTCAATACAGGGACTTTAAAATGTAGATAAAAGTATGTTGTTCAGTGACTGTAATAATTGTGATTGGAATAGTCTATACTTCCTTCCGTCTGTTGACACCCAGTTAGGATTGTTACAAACTAATATTGAATATTTGTACAATAAGCATGTACCGCTTAGGACCTTAGTTATTAAGCCGAAGCTAAATCCATGGTTTAGCAGTGATATAACAAGTGCAATAAAACACCGGGACAAGCTTTACGAGAGGTGGAAACGTTATAAGACTGACCAAATATTCCAACTTTTTAAGACTGCTAGGCGTAATGTAAATGACTTGATCAGTAGTGCTAAGCGTAGACATTATGGTTTAAAGTTTGACAATATAAATTCCACGAAAAAATTATGGAAGGAGTTGAAGAACGTTGGAATTGGAAAGGCAAAATCTGTGATAAATGATGACTTGGATGTAAATGTTCTTAATGGTAGTTTTGTAAATGTCAATGTTCGTCCAGCAACATGTAATCCGTACATAAACTCTGTGTCGTTTAATAATTGTACTAGCTGTTTTAACTTTGTTGGTGTAAGTCAATGTGATGTTCTTGAGTCAATCTTTAAAATTAAGTCAAATGCGTGTGGATTAGATGATATTAACCCAAAATTTGTAAAAATAATACTTCCACTAATTTTAGGTCATATAACGCACATTCTAAATTATGCAATCACCACGTCCACATTTCCTGAGATGTGGAAAATCGCTAAGATTACGCCCATCCCAAAAGGCAAAGATGAGTTTAGACCGATAGCTATATTGCCATTCTTGTCTAAAGTTTTTGAAAAATTATTGGCAAACCAAATTTCAACTTTTATGGACACCAACATTTTACTTAGCAACAAGCAATCTGGGTTTAGGAAAAAGAAAAGTTGTATAACCGCAATTTAAAAATTGTTGAGGATATAAGAAGTCATATGGACAATAGTGAAGTTACTCTATTAACACTTCTTGACTTTAGTAGGGCTTTTGACACGGTTAACCACGAAATTTTGACAACGAAGTTAAGCAGGCTTTATAACTTCTCCACAACTGCAGTTAAGTTAATGGACTCATATTTAAGAAATAGAAAACAGGCTGTAGTTGTTCAGGATTCTACCTCCGACCTTGTGGTAACAACACGTGGTGTTCCACAGGGATCAATTCTAGGTCCTCTACTTTTTACAATTTATGTTAATGATCTCCCAAGTGTTCTGTCCATGTGTGAAGCCCATATGTACGCTGATGATGTCCAATTATATGTAAGTCGTCCTACTAGTCAGATTAACCAATGTATCATGCTATGTAATAATGATCTGTTACGTGTATGTAAATGGGCAAGTAGTAATGGCCTTCGTTTGAACCCGTCAAAGTGTAAATGTATCATAATGTATAAGAAAAAACTAAATGTTGACAATTTAAGTAAACTCTGTGTTGATAATGTAGATATTGCGTATGTGGAAAAGGCTGATAATCTAGGAATAACATTTAACAATACACTAACATGGAAAGACCAGGTCAATAAAGCTGTGGGTAAGACATATGGTGTTCTCCGGCAGCTTGTGCTAACACAGCCCTGGCTGCCGATTAATACAAAAATGACTATAGCGAAAGCTTTAGTTACACCAGTTTTGTTTTATGGAATTGAAATCTTTGCCAACTGTGATATTGCTAGTCAGCAGAAGCTAAAAGTAGCTTTAAATAGTATAGCACGTTATGTTTTTGGACTCAAACGATATGACCATGTTACATGTTTTACAAATCGTATTTTTGACTTAGACTTAAAAACTGGACTAGATATAAAACTTTAACTTTGCTCCATCAGATCATAAGTACAAAAACGCCTGATTACTTATATGACAAATTACGCTTTGCGGTATCTTTAAGGACCTGCAATATTGTTTGTCCCAGAATTAAACTTGCATCCTCCGACAGGCACTTCTTTATATGGGTTGCTCGACTTTGGAATCAGTTGCCACTTGAGATTAAGACTATTAGAAGCACATCAAGTTTTCGAATCAGGCTAAAAAGACATTTACAACAACATAGCTAATGATGTTGATTTTTTATCATTAGTAATAAAAATAAAAATAATAATGGTGATAACGATAACAATAACATTGTGAGTGAGGTTGCAGAGAGTAATGCCCATAATTATAGACAATTTTTTATTTCCATTTTAATGTTTAGTACATAAGAAGTATTATTATTATTATAATCTTTGTATTAATCATATTTATAATTTCTGTTTAAATTTTTATAGGATTATTTAAATGTGACTAGTGCACTAATTTATAAGTACTCCCACTTGTAGCACTAGGAATAAAATTCAAATTCAATTGCTAATCGCTGACTGCGAAGCGACAAACACTGAGCTCATCATAGGATGCGACGCCAACGCTCATCACCATCAGTGGGGTAGCACTGACATAAATGAACGGGGTGAGTTACTCTTTAACTATATCCTCTCAACCAATTTGAACATTTGTAATATTGGTACCGACCCGACTTTTATTACAAGAAATAGGGAAGAGGTCTTAGACATGACGCTAGCCACAGCCTCCCTTCACCAAAGACTCATAAGATGGAGAGTGCTTGACGAGCATTCTTTTTCTGATCATAGATATATTGATATAGTTTTCTCTCTCGATATACCCAAGCCTAAATGGTGCAGAAACGTTAAACGCACGAACTGGACCATCTTCAAAGAATCCTTAGCAAGACTTGTCCCAGAGCACCCCCCCGTGGGGCTCCCTTCACCCGAGTACACTGAGTTACTCACCAACAAGTTCACGGAGGCATGCAAGTCCGCCCTAAACAAGGCATGCCCCCAAAGCAAGCCATGAGGGAAAACCAAACCACCGTGGTGGTCCCCACAACTAGATGAGCTTCGCAAAACTTCGCGAAAGCTCTTTAACACAAAAGGTTCAGGAGGGACGACCAATCATGGAGTCTCTATAAAGCCAACCTAACCTCATATAAAAAGAAACTTAGACAAGCTAAGCTTTCCACTTGGCGGAGTTTCTGCTCAACAATCGAGAACACTACAGAAGCCGCTAGGCTCAGGAAAGTTCTCTCCAGCACTCGAGCAACCGTGGGCTTCGTCAAAAAACCCCGATGACTCGTGGACAACGACCAGTCTAGAGTCTCTGGAACTTTTGGTTGAAACCCACTTTCCTGGTTGCTCAGTCGCAGGATTACGACCCCCTATCTACAGAGAACGCCACGAGTATGACTCCACTGACCTTTTCTCCAAAGATATCATCTCATGGGCCATTCAAAGTTTCTCGCCCTTTAAATCCCTTGGGCCCGACGGAATTATCCCAGCCCAACTGCAGTATGCAGGGGATACTGCCATAAACTGGCTCTAGAAAATCTTCTCAGATATCTTAACGACAGGTTTGATCCCCAAGCCATGGCTCGAATCTAAAGTCGTCTTCATCACTAAGGCTAAAGCCTCACACACGACCCCAAAGGACTTTCGTCCCATAAGCCTATCGTCCTTTCTACTCAAGACACTAGAAAGGGTACTGGGCCTACATATCAGAGACTCGATCAAGACTGATCACTTCTCCCAAGCACAACATGCTTATCAAAAAGGAAAATCTACTGAGACAGCGCTTCATGCTGTCGTCTCTTCAGTGGAAACGGCACTACACCACAAAGAGTACTGCCTTATAGCCTTTCTAGACATCGAGGGCGCTTTCAATAACGTCAACCCGGGAGCGATTACCGAGGCATTGTCGGAGCTGGGAGTGGGGCACCGGATTGTGGATCTGATTGATCAGCTGCTCAAATGCAGGATTGTCAGGGCCACACTTGGGTCTGCAACCATTTCCAGATCGGTCAATAGAGGTACCCCGCAAGGAGGTGTTCTCTCCCCTCTCCTCTGGAATGTGGCTGTTAACAGCTTGCAGCGCTCCATAGAGGGAGGGGGCTGTCAAGTTATCGCTTACGCGGATGACGTTGCCATAGCCTTTTCGGGATAATACCCCCAAAATTTGTGCGAGCGTATGACCACTGCACTTCGAACCCTGTCCTCATGGGCTACAGCAAAGGGACTTGGCCTAAACCCAGCTAAAGCGGATTGAGTGCTCTTCACTAAGAAGCATAAGATCCCTCCCTTCAGACCACCAACCCTATATGGGGTGGAACTTGCCTTCAGTACATCCGCTAAATACTTAGGGCTCACTCTCGATAGTAAACTAGACTGGAATCTTAACACAGAAGAACGAGTTAAGAAGGCCTCAGTCGCTTTATAAACATGCAGGAAGTCCATTGGGCTGAAATGGGAAATGGCACCCCACATCACGCTGTGGCTGTACACAGCCATCGTTCGGCCCATCCTACTGTATGGAGTGTCAGTAAGGTGGCCAACTTTGTCTAAAAAGACATCAGTCCACAAGCTGAGCAAAGTACAGCGTGCCGCTGGACTAACCACAACAGGAGACCTCAGAACGACCCCAACTGAGTCTCTTGACAATATACTAAATCTCCTACCAATAGACCATATGGGGAAATAAGTAGCAACTCTCTCTGCCCTACGCATGAGAGAAACCAAGCAGTGGTCCGAGCAGAAGTTCGGACACTCCAATATTCTAGTGGGTAACTTGCTTATCCCCTCAAACAAGGACTATTGTTGTCCTCAGGAATGCCCCAAAACCCCTTTCCATACGCTAATCCCCCCAAGGGAGGATTGGCTCTCAAGCACGCCAGAGCCGACAGACTCTGTAAAAATTTACACCGATGGCTCTAAGCTAGACGACCGGGTAGGGGGAGGCGTCTTTTGCGAAGAGCTATCTATAAGCCAATCGTTCAAACTTCCTGATCACTGCAGTGTGTTTCAAGCCGAGATCGCTGCAATACAGGAGGCACTCTCATGCATTTCCGAAAGTAAATGCTCTGCAGCAAGGATCTGCAGATCCCTAAAGGCGATATCTTCAAATTCGATATCCGTCACAAACTGCCGCAGATCTCTACAGGGGATGGCAGAGCAGTTCGAAATATACCTCATTTGGGTGTCCGGACATAAAGGCATCGAGGGCAACTGTAAAGCAGACGAGCTGGCAAGGCATGGTACTACCATGCCTCTCCTCGCAGATAAGGAGCGCTTGGGTATTCCCATAGCCAGCTGTAAGCTTAGAGTTCGATCGCACTTCGAACTCGAAGCTAACAAAAGATGGCAGCTTACCATCGCCACGGGCAGGATTGCTAGGCAAACCTGGCCAACGCGCTGCAAGAAGCGCTCTTCAGGCCTAATCCACCTAAGCAGATTAGGCTGTGCTTCCGTAATTAGAGCCATTACGGAACACTGGCTAGTGGGGACTCACGCAGCGAGACTTCTAGCCCCTTTCAACGATTTCTGCAGAAGCTGTCGGGACGAGGAGGAGGAGGAAACTGTTTCCCACCTTTTCTGTGACTGTCCGGAACTCTGCAAAAATAGAAATCGCTATCTTGGTTCTTTTTTCTTATCGGACCTCACTCAACTGGCGGATATTAACCCGAAAAATATCCTGTCTTTTATTCAAGCCTCGGGCTGGGACCACGCCCTCGAAAGTGGTGTCACACACTCTGTGTCTGGTTAGATGGTTTTTGGATAAAGTCAAAAACGCGGCACCACAACGGGCCAATACATGGCCTATGTGAGTGGGGGGTTCTTCGAGCCTCTCACTACCGCTCTTACCTAACGTAACCTAAGCCAGCGTTCGCTCTCAGTCTACATTGGAAGAGCCCATTCTGTCCTTGTAGACATTCCTGCAGGATGCCTCCAGGGGTCGTGCCTATCCCCCTTGCTATAAAACATTTATACTGCCGACCATATAGTGTATACCATAGACAAAATCATTTACCTTACCTGAATCCTATATCCCTTCATTAATAGAAACTCCCGGTTATCAATTGAAACATGCTATGTGTACTTATTTCGTTCGATTTTCCAGGCTTAATGTTCTACGGTGCCCCTGTGTGGTCGGCTGTTGGCAAATGTCACGTTAAAAGGCTACTAGCCCAGAAAAACCTACTAAAAAGGATATACAGGCTTCCTTGGCATTGTCAGACCATCGACCTTCACCACGAAGCCAATATCGAAATGATATCGACCGACTGAGCAGACTGAACAATTGCTTCAAAGATAGATGTAGATACTCAACCCATAACCACATAAACGAGAGAGATTATACTATTAAGTAGTCTTAAGCTGTTATTGGGTTTTCCAAACTTTTCCCCCAACATACAATGATTATAAAGGTCAATAGACCTGAACTCTAAAAAAATTGTATTCTAGAACCAGATAGTATTATAACAAACAGATGCAATAAATGAAATGAAATGAATGAAATATAAATTTAATATATTTGTGGCAACTGGATTCAGTGTATCTTCTAGTCGGGCTCTTTCGACTAGAGCCTTCTTACTTGTTTATCTGTTAAATAATTAGTGATATTACACTTTATTCACAGAGTTTTTCAAAACTAAAAGAATAAACTTATCCTTGTGTCGATTGATTGATATTAATGTGTGTGATATTTTGGTTGGTAATACGATCTCTTGGATTTTCTCTTTTCTTGATACAACAAGTAGAAACGTTGCAGTCGGACGCAACCGACTGCGGTATACTCGTTACCAGTATTAAAACCGGTAAAAAGAGGCCTGATTGCAAAGAGGTACGAATGCGGCAGGGGTGTACGCTGCGTTAAAGATTCTCCGATGCATATGGGGATGCCACCAGCTATTTTCCTTCCAAATTTAGTGAAACTATCCAAAATTTTTCCCGTCCAACTCAAAAAGGTTGAATTCTGAAACGTCTGCAAAAATTACTATGTTCCAAAAGTAATTTTGTGTGGCGACAGCCCAATACTTAACTGGATCCAAAAAATTTTAAAGCGACAGTTAAGCAAGGCGGAGGAAGTGTGATGGTATGGGCCTGTATGTCGGCAGCCGGCGTCGGAAACTTGGCGTTTTTTGAGTTGACGATGGATAAGACTATGTACTTCAATATTCTTAAAGAAAATTTGCTCCAAAGCGCCGAAAAGTTAGGAATCCGACGTGATTTCCGGTTCTACCACGACAACGACCCCAAACATACGTCCGAAATAGTGCCGTCCTGGCTTACCTGGAACTGCCCCCACGTTATGATTCCTCCGGCCCAGTCTCCAGGTTTAAATTTCATTGAAAATTTCTGGGCTATGCTGGAGAACAAGATCCGGAATCCTCGGATTTCCAGCAAACATGACCTTAAAAATGCTCTGCTGGAGGAATGGAGCAAAATAAGCCCGGAAGCCACTGGTTAGCTAGTCTCTTCGATGAATAAAAGGTGAAGGGCTGTTGTAAAAGTTAAGGGATTACATACTAAGTACTAAAATCATTATTTTACCTTTTAATCGGCAAAAATATAACTAGTTTGTGTCTGCATCTTTTAAGCTGTGACCTATATATAAGATATATTTTTAGTTTTTAGTTTAAATACAAAACTTAGCAATATTTCAGAAACAAATAAAGTTTATTTTTTAAATGTGATATAACATAAAAAAAATTGGCGTTTAAACATTTTTTGTTTTTCCTTTAGTTTAAAATGTATAGCACCTTTAACTTTTTATTTTACACTCCATCATTTAAGCTGTGAGTCACTATATATAATCCTAAACATTCTCCCGGCCGTTGAACAGGTGTTTAAACATCGTCTTGTTCTATTGTGAATCGTCTTGGAGATGCGTCTGAATCAGGTGTGTTGATGGCTTTATTCTTGGGCGCTGTTGGTTGCACAGTCCTGAGGCGTTTCTTTCGCAATGCATAGACACATAACAATACGATAGACATAGCTAAGGCTGCATATGAGGCTATATGCTTATGTAGTAATGAGCTTGTTTGGTTGGGCAGCTCTTGGTTGTTCAGTGTTGTCAATGTTTGCTGCAAGTCATCCAGATGCTTGTCTTCTTGAACCTTGTACTCTGGGATGTCGAATTTTTTCACAGACACCAGTTGTGTGAGCACCCGGTGTAACATGAGAAGCAGAAATAGCATGGATAACGTGATTTTTGGCGACATAAGTCTTTTCCTGTGTATAGGTGGCTCTACAACTTTATCTGTGTCGTCTGTTTCCTTGATAGTTCGCTTTTTGACTTTATACTCTGGAATTAGCGGTGCAAGTCTGTTTATGAGGCGCTTGTAAGTGCCTGAGGCAGTTTTAATGTCAACCACCCATTGGCCAGCTCATCACAGGTATGTTGTCTTCCTTGAGAAGCACAAGCATACCTCCCTAATATTGGGATTAACAGATTTCCACTTTTGCCTGGCTTGCAGCTCTGTAAAATATTCTTCCGACCACTGCTTCCAGAATCCTTGCTTTGCTGGATACAAATACCCAGCGTTTTACCAAGGACCTTTCATTGCGGTCCATGTTTAGATCGAAGGAAGCAGTCAACGTTTCCACAATCAAAAAGTGTGCTGGAGTGAGGGCGGTTGTATCCATTGGATCATTTGACATGAGTGTGATTGGGCGGGAATTGAGGATTGCTTCAATTTCGATAATCACAGTGTTTAGCTCTTCGAATGTTAGAGATGTGGTGTAGCAAAGTCCTCCAAATGATGGTGCTCGTGTCGGAATGAATTTGAAGGCGACTTGTTTTTTGTTACATTGGTTGATAATCTCTGCTTGACCCTTTTCGCCAAAGATTGATCCTTCCAGCTCCTTCAGTTGGTTGTTTGCTCCAACGAAGTTTGAGGCATTGTCACAATGAATCGTTTGACATTTGCCTCGGCGGCTTTAGAAGCGTCGCAGGGCTCCTAAAATTGGAATCTGTTGCCAGCTCAAGGTGTACCGCCTTGGTGGAGAAACAACAGAATACGGCTATGTAAGCTTTATCTGGTCTCTTTCCGCGGAATTTGTGATGAATCCAAATTGGTCCGCAATAGTCTACGCCTGTAGTGCGGAATAGGCGTGTTGGTGTCACACGATTGACCGGTAAACTGCCCATAATTTGGTTCATTAACTTTGGCTTTGCCTTGTTGCATTTGACGCAGCTGTGAATGATGTTTCTTGACATGGTTTTGTCGTTTAGGATTCAGTATTGCTGCCTTGCCGTTGCTCGTAAGGCTTGAGCGCCGCAGTGCATGTAATCTTCATGCAGCTCGCACATGAGCATTTTTACTATAGAATCTGTTGACAATGCGTTGACAATGCGTTGCAACTTGTGGAATGAGTTGCTGTGTCTGCAAGTATTCAATTCTTCACCTATTGTAGATGGAGATATTGCCAAGCTTATATATTTTGTCTTCCTTTCCAGGCTGCTCGGAATGATGTTGGGTAGGGTTGCCCATTTATCTGAGGACCCATGCAAGAATAGTGGTCCATATAGCCATAAGCTATGCTCGGGTAAACTTCGTGCAGATATTCCTCTTGACAGAACGTCAGCTGCGTTGTCAGCGGAAGATACATGGAACCATTGATTTTGGCATGTCAATGCTTGGATCTTTGCTATTCGGTTTGCCACAAATGTGTGATTTGTTGAGGCAGTTGCATTGATCCATGAAAGAACTACAGTAGAATCTAACCAAAAGTATCCTGGAATTGTGTTGCTGTCGAGGTCGAGATCGCGTCGAACCCTTTCAGCAAGCTCAGCACCCAATAGTGCAGCACATAGCTCCAGTCAAGGGAATGACTGTTTTGATGTTGGAGCCACTCGAGACTTTGAACATAGTAATCGCACAGATATTTGCTTGCTTCATTACGTTGTGCGTACATATATTGCGGCGCCATAAGCGCGCTCTGACGCATCTAAAAAGGTGAATAATTCCTTTGTGATTGGAGTTTTGCCATTATAAATGTGCTTTGGAATTTGCATTGAATTCAGGCTCCGCAACTCTCTCGATAATCCTTCCCTTCGTTTTGAAGATTTGCAGGTAACTCGACTTCTTAATCAAGCTTTAATTCCCAGAGCCGTTGCACAAAAATTTTAGCCTTTACTACCAGTGGAGCGAACAAGCCTAGGGAGTCGAAGATCTGTGCCCACTCCGAGCAAACTGCACGTTTTGTAATGCTTGTTTCTGTACTGCTGTGAGTACGACCATCAAGTTGATCCTTTTTGGGCATCCAAAAAGGGGCCCAATGTTTTCACACTGTAATGTTCCAGTGTTTCTCCGAGCTTTACATCGGTCATGTCATGTCTTCTTTAGGAATTCCTTGCAATATTTACGCATTGCTTGAACACCATTTGCGCAGCTTTAATCTACATAGCTGAAAGATTTTGTTGAGCTCTTTTTGAACTTAAATCGCTTCTATGATTGAGGCCGAAGAGTAGAGGCAACGCAACTCCGGAGAGCCAAGGTACCTCAAGCGGTTCGAAGCGACCGAAGGCGGCCACGCATGCCAGTGTAGCTAAGGGCACGCACCTTGTTATACTGGCTCGTGAATTCCCGAGGAAGCGGCTGACCAAGGACGAGTTTTCGGCGGTGGAGTCATCCCTGGTAGATGAGATGAGGAAGGGCTGGACCGCCAGCATCAACTTTAATGGCATCCTATTCCGGGATGGTCTGGTCTTAGTGGACTGTCTGGACGAGGATGCCAGGAAGTGGCTGGAGCTGAAGGTGCCCAGCATTAGTGCCGCAGTGGGTGTGGAACTCCGCACATGCACGCAAGGAGAGATACCGGAGACTAACATCGTCACGGTGTACCTGCCACGCACGGCTGGTGAGACGGTGGAGAAATCACTTGGACTGCTCATTGAGCAGAATAAGGGTCTTCTCACCGAGACGTGGCGCATTCTCAGGCGCCTTGAAACCAAGGGCGGAAAGGTGCTGACCTTTGGTTTGGAGGATGAAACTCTATCACTCCTCAGCAATAGGGGAGTGATGGTGAGCTTCAGATTTGGTCAGCTGAGGTGCCGGCTGCACAAAAAGCAAGCCGCAAAAGAGACGGCTGTGAAGGTGCAAGCAGACGAAGTGCCTGGCACCTCTTCTGCTGCAGCACCCTCCGATGAGGCAGCCGAAGCAGAAGCGATTGCAGCCTGGGAAGCCAGTTGGACTCGGACTTGTCACGGTGACACGTGCGCAGCGAAGTAGGCTCTGGGAGCGATGAGAAGCCGTCCGATGATGAGCAGACACCCACCGGGACGTTGTCAGAGGCATATCTGACGCTTTCGGAAGGTGAACCTGAGCTCTAAGGATGCTGGCCACCAGTGTGGCACAGATCAACCTGCATCACGCGAGGGCAGCTTCGGCTGTCATCAGCAGGTTGATCTCCAGGTCTGACCTGGGGCTGGTGCTCATCCAGAAGCCATGGGTCGTTAGAGGTAGGATCTGCGGCCTTGATCAAGTAAGTTCGCAACTTGTTGTAGATACTAGGGAGACATCGCCAAGAGCATGCATCTTGGTCCGAAAGAACACTAACTTTCTTTGTCTCTCTAAATTTCTCAGCAGGGATCTGGTAGCAGTGCTAATCACTTGATATTACTTTCGGCAATAAGGGTGCCTCTGGGCTGGTTTACAACTGAAGGGTCTCAACAGAACCGTCAATGTCGGATCACAGGATCATTCTCTTCGACATTAGTAGTAATTACAGGATTAGTAAAGTCATCAGGAATCCCCGGTGGACTGACTGGCCGCTCTACCAGTCACACCTGGGGTTAAATCTGAGCAGACTAAACCATAGTAGGAGGGTCTCTTCTCAGGAAGAGCTAGAGCAACTCTCGACAGAAGTTGGCGAGACGATTATGTATGCCTATCATGCTAGTTGTCCAACCAACTCCATAGAGTCCAACAGGGATAACCCTTGGTGGAATAAAAAGCTTGGGATGCTTCGAGCAGAGGTCAGGAGGCTGTTTAATACAGCCAAAAAGAAAAGTGACAGATGGGACTTATACACCAAGAAACTAACAGAATACAATAAAGAAATCCGGTACAGCAAACGTGCTCATTTCCCGAGATTTTGCTCCAACCTAGAGCAGGCCACACCTGCTGTGAGAGTCTTTAAGTCGAGTCGATCTCGAGAAAAGGCAGAACTTCTCCTGCAAACTCACTTTCCACTTTGTAAAACCATTTCCAACACTGACAGCTGTTACGAAACGGTTCCCATCAGGAGACCGGACTGGAGCCTGGCTGCAGCCATAGAGCAAAGAATAAGATGGGCCATTGGTACGCTTAGTCCCTACAAGGCTCCAGGTACGGACGGTATCCTCCCCGTCCATCTACAGAAAGGGATGGAACAGCTTATGGTTTTCCTCATTCGTATTTTCCGGGGTAGCCTAGCTATGGGCTACATACCTAGGGCATGGAGGACGGCCAGGGTGATCTTTATCCCGAAAGTGGGGAAAAAGGACCCCTTTCACCCCAAATCTTTCAGGCCGATCAGCCTGACATCCTTCTTGCTTAAAAGCCTTGAAAAGATAGTTGAAAATCACATCAGGATCTCGTACCTAGTGTCCAGTCCCCTACATGATCACCAACATGCCTATAGAGAAGGAAAGTCGACAGAATCGGCTCTCCTTGACCTAGTAAACAGTCTTCAATGCTCAGTGAAGGCCAAAGGCGTTGCTCTTTGTGCTTTCATGGACATAGAGGGTGCTTTTGATAACACAGCACATGATGTTGTGGTTAGGGCGCTTCAGGGAAAAGGGGTTGAGCCAGGACTTACTCTCTGGGTAGGCAAGCTCCTTGACACTAGAATTGCGGAAGTCACTGTCAACAATTTGACGGTCAGGGCCCAAACCACCAGAGGTTGTCCACAGGGGGGTGTCCTATCACCTCTCCTCTGGAGTCTCGTGGTGGACGAGCTACTAGTCAAACTTACAGATAATGGGTTTGAATGCCAAGGCTACGCTGATGACATTACCATTGTCTGTAAAGGCAACTTCGAGAACACGCTTTGTGATAGAATAACTCTGGGTCTTAAACTTTGCTTCGACTGGTGCAAAGACGTGGGGCTGAATATCAATCCAGCAAAAACCACAATTGTCGCCTTCACCAATCGTTACAAGTTAAAGTCCATAAGACCCATATCTATTGGGGGTACGGTAATTCCACTCTCTACGGAGATAAAGTATCTGGGGGTTATCTTAGACAAGAGACTACTGTGGAAACAGCATATTGAGCATGCGGTACGCAAGGCTACAATAGCCCTAATGTGCTGTAGATCTCTCGCAGGGAAAAATTAGGGTGTGTCCCCGAAAATCCTTCTGTGGATGTACACAGCAATGGTGAGGCCCCTAGTCAGCTACGGCGCTATGGTATGGGTGAGACGTGTTGACCTGGATGTCACTAAACGGCAACTGGGCAAACTCCAGAGACTTGCCTGCACGTGCATCTCGGGCGCAATGCGTACGTGCCCATCCTCAGCACTGGACGTACTGCTAGGACTTCCGCCTTTGCATGTCTACATCAAACACAGTGCGAACAGATCTATTATGAGATTGACAGGAGCGAACGCAATCACCTCTGTCACTAGTGCAACTGGCACACTGTTGGCCTTTCCGCAAGATGCGCAGATGGGCCTTTTTAGTTTTGAGAAGCTCTTTAAAACGGAGCTTAGCAATAAAGCAGAGTGGACTAGTCTGTCGACCACCTATGATGTGAAACCACATGCTATTAGATGGTACACGGACGGATCATTAACAGATAAGGGTGCTGGAGCTGGAGTCTGCGGACCCCGACTCAAGTATCATGAGCCCTGGGCAAATTCACCAGCATTTTCCAAGCGGAACTGCACGCGATTGAAAGATGTGCAACCTTTAATTACGAGAGGGGATACGTTCATAGAGACATAGCCATTTTCTCCAACAGCCAGGCAGCGATCACATGGGGCAAGACAGAGCAAGCGACTGCTAGGTAGCTACAACAAGAAGAGAACTGAGGACTTTCTGAAGCTGAGCAAAAGATCTCTTCGGATAGTCACGGGTTTCTTGACCGAACACTGCAGACTGCGCAAGCATCTGCATAATCTCAGGTTAGGGGAAAACAGTCTTTGCAGACTGTGTCTGGAGGGGGATGAGACTCCAGAGCACCTGCTTGAGGAGTGTCCCGCCATCAGCCGACTGAGGCTCTCTCTTCTGGGGAGCCTCTTTCTGTCTACAGAGAAGATGAGGGCTCTCAGACCATGCCACATCGTCGCGTTCCTGCGATCGATCGGGCTGTTTGAGGAGCTGTAACTCACAAAACAGTAAGAGTGCACAATAGATCCTAGTGGTCGCAGTGCATGATCCTCGTTCCAATAATAAAAATGATTGAGTCGGTGCCAGTTAATCATTCATCTACATAAAAGGCACGTTTTAGTGCCTTTGCACCCATCTGGAATCTTTCCATATTCTTAATTGCCAGATGATTCAAACATTTTATTGCTAAAATGGTGCGGATTTCGTGCAATATGTGACTGTTTTTAACCGGTTGTACTTAATCTTTTCTGTTGAACTGTAGCGCCATACAATAAGTTGATGAAACTGATTTTCCAGATTGATCCATACTTAGCGATAAGTTTTTTCAATGTCAGCTGTAAACACATATTTATGTGTTCCGAATCGAAATAAGATAGACATAAGATCGCTTTGCACAGTGGGGCCTGCATGCAGTATGTCATACATGATGCGTCAAAGACAACTCGAAGTCTTGTTGTAGTGCTGTTCGGCTTCAATACGTAATGAATTTAAGGAATCTGTTGAGGTGACACTTGCTTCATGTGTCCTAGCTTCTCATACTCCGCCATAAACGCTTCGTTCTGCTTCCACGTGTCTGCATAGCTTCTGCACTCTTACGATAAGAACCGTTTGGTCGCAATTTCCATGGAGTCTCCCAGGACTGAACAGTGTTCAGAAATGGAAGTTTAACGATAAATGTGCCGTCCACCGTCACTTGTAAGTGCTCTAAGAAGTGACTCTCACAATGTGCTTCAATGGGTGTTCGTGGTTTTTTTGTTGACTCCATGCTATGTCCAAAATCGTTTCATTAATTCATTTGTTTCTTCATTTAATGCTGCTACACAAATGGCTGATGATTTACTTGCAGCATTTAATTTTCCTGTAATGGTCCAACAAAACTCAGTTTTTTGCATCAACGGACCAGAATAAAACATTCTATGCTGTTGTCGGTGCAATATTGAAAAACAGTGCTCTGCTCCAATCAACAAATCGATTTTACCTGGTTTATTATACTCGTTACCGAAGGTAAAGAGTATATTGGGTTTGTGCAATGTCCGTCATGGTGTCCGTCCGTCTGTCCGTCGGTATGTTCACAACTTTTTTCCACAGCCTTCAAGCTAGAGACTTGAAACTTCTCAATTCTCTTTATCTATGGGATAGTAATCTAAAGTGTCAAGATGGAAGTTCTACGATAACTGGGGGCTGGCAAATCGATAAGTTCGATAGCTCAAAACCGATAAATCCACATATTTCGCACATCCGTACAACTAGAACTACCACATTTGGTGAGAAGATAGCTACTATCAACCCCCAAAAAACTGCATCAACAATTTTGGAGCCACGCCCACCCATGCCACCCCCAGCCCCCCTCCCCCCGCATTTTGAAATCATAAAAGCCTATATCTCCCACAGTTTTTGAGCTAGAGCCACCAAATTTGGTGCCAAATTAGCTGATGATGACCCCGCAAAAACTGCACCAAAAGTTTGGATGCCACGCCCACCAATACCGCCCTAGCCACCCCCATCTGCCCCAACACTTCGTCAAAAACGGGTATGAATGTATCTTCCAGAGTAGTGGAGCTACAGCCACCAAATTTGGTAGGAAGATAGCTGACAACGACATCCAACAATCTGCATCAAAGTTTTGGAGCCACGCCCACCAATAATGCCCCCATCCCCATTTTCCCCACCTTTGACAAACTTTGAGCTAGAGTCACCAAATTTGGTATGAAGATAGCAATTGACATCCCACAAAGATCTGCATCAAAAATGTGGATGCCACGCCCACCAATACTGCCCCAGCCCCCCTTTCCCACTCTTTACAAACTTTTAGCTAGAGTCACCAAATTTGGTATGAAGATAGCAATTGACATTCCACAAAGATGTGCATCACAAATGGGGATGCCACGCCCACCTATACCGCCCCCTGCCCCCCTTTCACCACTTTTTTCAAACTTTGAGCTAGAGTCACCAAATTTGGTATGAAGATAGTAATTGACATCACACATAGATCTGCACCAAAAATTTAAATGCCACGCCCACCTCTTAAGCCCCAGCCCCCTTTTCCCCACTTTTTACAAACTTTGAACTAGAGTCACCAAATTTGGTTTGAAGATAGATGGTGGCATCTGCATCGTAGAATCTTTAAGGCAGCGTACACCCCGGCCGCATTCGTACCCCTTTGCAATCAGGACTCTTTTAAGCGGTTTTAATACTGGTAACGAGTATACCGCAGTCGGTTGGGTCTGACTGCAACGTTTCCACTTGTTTATTGAAGTTAGAATCCGCAAGTGGTAGATTGCTCGGCATGCTCTAATCGCTATTGTTGATCGACTGGGCGGGTTGATCCGAGATTTTATGGGGTAGTAAAATTGCTTCCACCCGCATAGTATAATTGATGTGTAGTGATTTAACTATAACGTTCACCCGAGCCTTGCGGACTCTTGGCTGTCCTCCGATGCCTTCAATCCGGAGTGTTGTGTCCTGACATTTTAGTGCCAACATTGTCACTAGTCTTTCAGAAATAACGTTGATCTGCGATCCAGAGTCCAGTAATGCCTTGAACGTTGCCTGTTGTCCGTAGTTTGCTTGTACAGCTACCTTTGCGGTTACGAGTAGATTGTAATTATGATTTTTCGCGGATGCCACAACTTGTGTGTGTGGTTCTGCTGCTGCTGATGCGAAAGCATTCTCCAAATGTACTAGAGTATGGTGTTTTTTGTTGCATTTAAAACAGCTGAAATTACTTGGGCATGCATTCGTTTTATGGTCATTTCTAAAGCAGTTGACGCATGATTTTTGCCGTCGTGCGAAATTCGTCAAATCTAGATAAATAGTGACTTGTCTTTTTACAGAAAAGACATCCGTTTTGTAAACTTAAAGATGAAGCACATATTGTGTTTTTAGGCTCCTTCATGAAATTTCCAGATGCTTTTTTTCCAGTAGCCATAACTCCAGTGGCTGAATTTCCTTTGCATTACCCAATGATTATTCATAGTGCGTTTTGTTTGCGCCATCCAGTTTGTTTCTTAGGATGGCAATCATTATTGAATCCCATGTTGAGATATCAATGCCGAGTCCCTTCAGTGAGGCTTATGACTCTATGGTGGTGATGTGCAGCTCCTTTAAAGAATTCATATCGTCGCTGCAGGTTTGTTGCTGTAGCACATCCTAGATGCGATTTCTCTAGGATTATTGTATGCTTTTACAAGTATTTCACAAGCGTAGATGTGATTTTCTTCCCTGAGATCGATGTGACGGATTAATCGTTCCGCCTCTCCGATTACGCTGGTTTTCAGATACCACATGTTGCGCATTGTTGGCATTTTCGTCTCGTGTATCATACATGAGAACATATCGAAGAACTGATTCCACTTGAGTACATCACCATCAAATTTAGGAATGGAGATGCGTGGCAAGTTAATGCTATTGGACACCGTCAGAGATTTGATTTGATTTATTCGTCAGTAAATTCCTAACCTCAGCTTCTGCCTTGAGATAATCAGTGGCGTCGTAGCCTATTTCTTCCGGGTCCTCGAACTCATCGTATATTTGGAAGTGGACGTCTTGAAGTTTTGCCTATAATGAGCTTACAATATCTGCATTAGGCGGCCTTTGCTGAAAGGCGCTATTAATTGATGCAATCATCGCTTTTTGCCGACGACACAGTGCAGCTAAATTTGCATTTGTGCTTGCTCCGGCTTCAACTATTCTTGCAGTTATGACGGTCTTTGTTTCCGTCATATTGCTGGTAGACTGATCTGCTATATCAGACTGTTCTTAGAAGTAGTTTCTAGCTTTTTGTACCATATCAGCAACTTCTTCGAAGAACTTGAAGTATTTATGGGACTCCTCCAAGTGTTTTGAGTTCTTGATTAACTCGTTGTTTTTTAAAGACTGTCCACTTTTCCTCTAGTCCCGAGGCCCTGGCTTTATAATAACCAGGTTTCGCTTTCCTTTCAGCTGGGTCCTGTTTGCTGATCTTGATAAACCTTGATATTTCCTGGCTTCTATGATCTCTTTCAGCATGATTAATTTGTCTGTGCTCATTGTTGTTGAGTTTATAAAATATAATTTTTGTTGTCTGCAACTCTTCGTGTATTCGTGACACGTTGAAAGTAATTTATTTGCTCCTTGGTGAGCTGGATTACGCTTCGATTCGCAACTGGTATGTGCTCAAGGAATATGAGAGTTTTTGTTGTTTTGTGTTTGTGGAAGTATCCTTGTGTGGAGTCCTTCGTCGGGGTCACCAAAATGTTTGTGTATATTTGTTTTGTAAGCATTCAGTACATAAACTGACTGCTAAACAAGCGTCGCAATTAGCACTTGTAACTAGTTGGACTACGGAGGGGGAATACTTGGTTTGTTGGTACAAAATAAAGAACGGATTTGTATTCATGAAAGTAACAATATTTATAGGTAAATATAGCTAAGTTTGCATATATGCAATATCAATATAAATTGGGTCATTGTGACGCAGCAGTTGCTTGCCAATGCAGAATCGCGTATTGAAAAATGTCCACGCTAGCTGACCGCTGCTCTAATTACCCGTGCTGTGTAGTCGGTTTTATGTGTGTCAGTATTATTGCAAAAGTAAGACAATTCTGTTTATGGTGCTTAGGTTAGTATTTGACATAGTTAAATTGTACTTATAATTGCGTGTCATTTATGTGGGTTGTGTCTTAAATATATTTACGCCTAAACACCAATAATAAATTTAAAAGAAACGTTTGACCGTTCCACCAGGTGCATCTAAAAATAAATGCAAACGTTGCACTCGGACAAATTTGGTGATTCTAGCTCGAAGTTTGTATAAAGTGGGAAAAGGGGGGTTGGGGGTGGTATGGGTAGGCGTGGCATCCAAATTTTTGATGCAGATCTATGTGGAATGTCAATTGCTATCTTCATACAAAATTTGGTGACTCCAGCTCGAAGTTTGTAAAGGGTGGGGAAAGGGGGGGGGAGGCTAGTGCAGTATGGGTGGGCGTGGCATCCAAGTTTTTCATGCAGATCTTTTTGGAATGTAAATTGCTATCTTCGTACCAAATTTGGTGACTCTAGCTGGAAAATTGTAAAAAAGGGGGCTGGGGGTGGTATGGGTGGGTGTGGCATCTAAATTTTTACTGCAGATCTATGTGGGATGTCAATTGCTATCTTTATACCAAATTTGGTGACTCTAGCTAAAAGTTTGTAAAAGGAGTGGAGAGGGGGCCAAATGGGTGGGTGTGGCTCCAAAACTTTGATTCAGATTTTTGGGGGCATTGCAAACTATCTTCATACCAAATTTGGTGGCTATAGCTCAAAAACTGTGGAAGATATAGGCGTTTTTGACTTTAAAATGCGGGGGGCTGGGGGCAGAATGGGTGGGCATGGCTTCAACATTTTTGATGCAGTTTTTTGGTGGTTGCCTGTAGCTATCTTCTTTCCAAATTTGGTAGTTCTAGCTGTAAGGATGTGCGAAGGCAGTCGGCCGACAGTCTGTGTAGGGGGACTAAGTAGGGGTGGTGAGCCATGCTCCGTGATCGACCAGTCGATCGCGGAGTGTGGTGCCCCGCTTCTACTCCGTAACTGCCAGACTGCCGGTAGTGCAACTTATACCTCCTCGTGGTGGCTGCTGGTAACAGGGTCCTGTGTAGGTCATGTCTCTGGCAGGATACCTGGCTAAATTAAGTTGGGCGAAAGAGAGTAAACTCTTTTTAATAAAATCCCCAATCTAATGGTGGAACAGCATATGCCAGGAGATGCGTGGCTAGGGGGGTGCCTAGTTGCTAGTATGCGGACTTGGGGTATGGTGGCGCGGCCTCATTTTAATCTGCCACACTACGGTACGGCACGGCGTAGTGTTTACCGGTTGCCATCTTACTCGTGGGATCAAAATGAACGATTTACAAAACAAAAAAACCGATGTTGAAGAGGAGAGTGGCCCCCAGGGACACAAAACAGAGGTGGCAACACCTCAAAACGAGCAACACCAACGCGGTAGTGCCTCAGTGGTGGACCTGACACCACAAGGCACAAGCACACCAACCACCGACAGTGTTGTAGGCCCTACACTGCCTAAACTGAGCGGCGCTGGCAAGAAGCGACTGGCTTTCTTTCTGCGGCAGGGGCTTAGCAAAGAAGAGGCTTACTCCAGAGCTAGGACCCCAATGGAGAAGAAAGGGGAAACAGCATGCCCAAAACGCCAGCGGTCCACAAACCACAGCTCAGAGGTAGTCGCCACTAAGAAGATGAGGGATGACATGCCCTCCACCTCTAAGGCTGCAGGCAAGGGTAATGAAAGGCAGCCCTCTGCCTCACATCACCCAGCCAAGGCACAGGTGCATAAGGAGCGTGGCTCTATTCCGGTTAGGGGGACAACAGGTACCCAGGCCGACAAGAAACAGCAAAATGCTAAAATAAATGAGGCTGGTATAGGAGTGAAGTTGGCGGTATTAGCAAGGGACTACCCAACAACGGCCCTAACGACCGCGCAAATGGACTCCATATCAGCCGCTATTGAAGACAAAGTGCTGGAGCTGATGGATGGGCAGATACAACCGGCCTTCCTTGGCTCTACCTACAAAGCTGGGTATCTAGCACTTCACTGCAAGGACTGCGTTACAGCGGAGTGGGTGAAGGCGACGGTGGTCAAAATGACGCCGTGGGACGGCGCCACACTCTGGTCGACAGAGGAATCAAAGATTCCTCACCCCAGAATTGTGGTCGGCTACTTCCCCAAGTCTGCAGCCATGGAGACAGGCAAGGTCCTCAACTTTTTACAGGCACAAAACAAAGGCCTAAACACCTCGGCCTGGAGGGCCCTAAAGAGAGTGGAAAAGGGCTCAAACGCCATGCTTGTGCTAGCCGTTGACCAAAAGTCGGCAGCCACAATTGAGGTAACGAAGGGAAGGATGAACTTCCGCCTTGGCCAAGTTACTCTCAGAATAAAAAGTGATGATACTACAGAGGATGAGCTCATCAAACAAGTCAGCGTTATGGAGATTGAAGAGAGTAGTTTAAGCTCTCCAAATGTCTCCGGTGCTGATCCGCCGCCAAAATAAGATGTTTGCAGGCAAACCTTCACCACGCTAAGGCGGCGACGGCTGAAATCAGCAGTAGGTTTGCTAGCAACACCAAGGACATCGGGCTTCTACAGGAGCCCTGGTTCTTCAAAGGTCGCATTAGAGGCCTAAATACCAAAAACACACAGGTAATATATGATAGGAAAGCGGCCAAACCTAGGGCAGCAATTATCATTAACACTGACATAAGATTTCTGCCTCTCACAGAATTCATAGACACCGACACAGTGGCCATACTACTGGAACTGGAAATCGAAGGGGGTAAGAAAGAGGCTGTTCTGGCCTCGGCTTACTTCCCTGGTGACTCCGAAGCTGTTCCAACGGATACTATCAGATCTTTAGTGGAGTACTGCAGAACACACCGGAAAGACCTGATAGTTGGATGCGATGCAAATGCTCACCACCTAGCATGGGGAAGCACAGACACGAACAACAGAGGTGAGTCTCTCTTAAACTATCTTATATCAACTAACTTATCAGTAGCAAATAGGGGGAATGAACCAACTTTTGTTAATTCTATAAGGAAGGAGGTTTTAGATCTAACACTGGTTTCTGACAGGGCCATAGACTTGGTGAAAGAATGGAGAGTGTCCGAGGAGGCCTCAATGTCTGATCATAGACACATTCTCTTTGACCTTGAGGGACCGGTGAGGAGCGTTGTGCTCTACCGCAGCCCAAAAACCACTAACTGGACGAAATACTCCGAAATCCTTACAGGAAAATTATCGGGTAATAGACCACAAATAACGAATACTGAGGAGCTAGAAAGGGCAGTTAATACCCTGACGCACGATCTAGTCTCAACCTTCAATGACTGCTGCCCACAAAGGGCTAAGACCTCTAGCAAGAGGGTCCCCTGGTGGAATTCACGACTTGAAGAATTACGAAGAGAAGCTAGGACAGAGTTCAACAGGGCCAAAAGGTCCAACAATTGGGATCTCTACAGGACATCCTTAACTAATTACAATAGGGAGTTAAGGAAATCCAAGAGATCCTCATGGAGGAATTTCTGTGAAGATCTTAGGGACATACCCTCAACTGCAAGGGTCCATAGAGCCCTATCAAAAGCCAGTGGAGGACCGATTGGGACACTGATGGGCCCGAACGGTGTATACACCAGTGACTCACAGGAAACTTTAGAGGTTCTTCTAAAATCTCACTTTCCTGACTGTTCATTCTGTAGCACAGAGGGAGACCCTGACACAGAAGAACTGAGGCACACAAGAATCATAGACCCAATAATAAAAAACATAGTTAGCTACGAAAGGGTAGAATGGGCAATTAACTCCTTCAAATCCTACAAATCCCCTGGTCCAGATGGCATATTTCCAGCCATGTTATCAAAGGGCAAAGGGATCATCATTAGGAAAATGATTCCTATATATCGAGCCAGCCTTTTGCTGGGATATATTCCAAAGACCTGGAGAGCAGTAAAGGTAATATTCATTCCTAAGGGCGGGGACAAGCCACCATGCTCTCCCAAATCATACAGACCAATCAGTCTCTCCTCTTTCATGCTAAAGACCATGGAGAAACTGATAGACTGCTACGTCAGAACTGACATTTTAGAAGCCAACCCGCTTCACAAACTGCAATTCGCCTACCAGAAGGGTAAATCCACGGTGACGGCACTGCATCATTTGACAACTGACATAGAAAAAGCAATTGACGCAAAGGGGGTCGCCCTATGCGCCTTCATGGACATAGAGGGTGCCTTCGATAATGCAAACTTTGACTCAATGAGCCGGGCTCTGACAAACAGGGGGGTAAACCCTAAGGTAGTAGCCTGGGTGAAGGCAATGCTATGCCGCAGACTGATAAAGGCCGATCTTGGACTTGCCTCGGCTAGCATACATGCCTCAAAAGGCTGCCCACAGGGTGGTGTTCTATCTCCTTTACTGTGGTCACTCCTAGTAGACAACTTAGTTCTGTCTCTCAATGCAAACGGATGCAAAACGATAGGATATGCAGATGACATATCCGTAATCATCAGGGGCAAAGATGAAAGGATCCTAGCAGACCTCATGCAACGTGCTCTCGATCAAACGGTAACATGGTGCACCTCAGAAGGGCTCTCTATCAACCCTAGTAAGACCATCATAATCCCGTTCACCAATAAAAGGATTCTAAAATTCCCAGACATAAAGGTTAGTGGCACAGTTGTGACTCTGAGTACAGAGGTAAAATATCTAGGGGTAACTCTGGATAGCAAACTCACTTGGAACGCACACCTGAGAGCAGTAACCACAAAGTCAACTCGATCTCTCTGGGCTGTCAAGCAGATGCTTGGCAAATCATGGGGGCTTTCTCCACGAATGGCCCACTGGGCGTACACCCAAATGGTAAGACCAATGATTCTGTACGGGGCGGCAGTATGGTGGGAAAAAGCCACACAAAGCACCGCTATCAATAAACTCAACAAGGTACAAAGGCTAGCTTGCCTAAGTATCACAGGGGCACTGAGAACGACCCCGACAGCAGGTCTGGAAGCAATTCTAAACCTAACTCCCTTACACCTAGCTATAGAGGAAGAGGCTGTAAAGCAGGCTCTGGGGCTCTATGTAGGTAACAAATACCAGAAGGGCAACCTTAGAGGACACCTAGGTATATTGAATAGGGTAGAGGACATCCTTGATAAAACAAAAACCCTAGACCAAATACAAACCATCCATAGTTTCACGAAAAATTACAAGGTCATTTTTCCAACAAGAGAGCAATGGACTTCAAATCCATCTTGGCTAAATGACGATGCACAAAATTGGTTCACAGATGGATCCAAGACAGCATCAGGGGTAGGAGCAGGCATAGTGGGTCCTCGCACACACATCTCTCTCTCACTTGAGGCCGAATGCACCGTTTTCCAGGCGGAGCTCTTCGCTATTTTACAGGCGGTATATAGACTGAATAGCAGACGATTGGTAGGAGTTAACATTCGTATACTCTCCGATAGTCAAGCAGCTCTTAAAGCACTAAACAGCTATAGCTATAGCTCAAACTTCATACATGAATGTCACCGTGAGCTAAATGCACTGGCAACCAATAATAGAGTTTCTCTGGTTTGGGTCCCAGGACATGAAGGTCACTCAGGTAATGAGGCCGCGGATGTAAGGGCTAAATTAGGAGCGGAAGCCCCGTTTATAGGCCCAAGTCCAATGTTTGGTTATTCAAACAACAAACTCAAATCTGACATACACAATTGGTTAGAAAAAAAGAAAATAATGCACTGGAACAATCTAGAGGGTCTTAGGCACTCAAAAAGATATGTTTGCCCTGATGCAGCAAGAGCAAAGGTAGCTCTATCCTTAAACAGATCACAACTTAGGTCACTTTGTGGGGCGTTAACAGGCCACTTTCCCTGCAACGACCATCTACATAAGATGGGCCTTGCTAGAAACAGAACTTGTAGATTCTGCGAAGAGGATGTTGAATCAATGGAACACCTAATCACAAACTGCCCGCCCTGGCACGTAATAGAGCAAAGCTGTTAGGCAACTACACTCTCAGAGAGGAAGACCTGATGCATATCCCACAGACTGGTCTGACTCAGTTCCTGAGAACATTAAAAATGAACTAGTGGTAAGGGGGCACAATAGATCCTTGTGGGTCGCAGTGCCGAAGGGCGCAAGCCCACCCTCGTTCGACATTACATTACATTACAAGGATGTGCGAAATATGTGGATTTATCGGTTTTGAGTTATCGCATTTATCGATTTGTCAGCCCCCCAGTTATCGTAGAACCCCCATCTTGACACTTTAATTTACTATCCGATAGATAAAGAGAATTGGAAAGTTTCAAGTCTTTAGCTTGAAGGGTGTGGAAAAAACTTGCACACATACAGACGGACGCACGGACGGACGGACGGACGGACGGACGGACAGACACCATGAAGGAAATTGCACAAACTCAATATACTCTTTACAGTATAAATAAATTTATCCTTTTTCTGCTTTAACGCTATGTAGTATCTTTTCGTATACTTGTTTTGCTCAGCAGTAAGGAGTAGTGTAGACTTACTAATGTTCGTTCTTTTGGTTTAATTATAAGTGAGGGCAATCTGCCTCATCCCACTATGTTCTGAATGTACTGTATGCACCACTTAGTTAAACAATCACAATAAGCACGTCAGTGCTGTTCGGTTAAGGTATTATGAATGTCTTTATTGGAATTGAAATACATTTTTAGCTTATGGTTTACTTTTATAAACTTATGCTGTTATCAGTTAACAGCTACAAAGAGAGAGACATATATATTTGACAAAAAGTTCAAGCGCAGCGTTTACCGTTGGTATGCGCATCATATATATGTTTATGCTGAGCGTTTTAAGGTTTATTTATACTGGCAACAAAGTGTTACAAGATGTACTTAATATGTATTTTAAAATTACATATATGAATATACTACACCTCCCTTTAAAAAAATAATAAAAATAACGTAATATTATGAATATTTAGCTATTTATATTATCTTCTATATATATAAAAGAGGGTGTCCTGATGGTCTGAATCGCCACAGCCTAAACGAAAAGAGCTAGAGGGTAGAACATTTCGGACAATATTTCATGCAGGTTGAATGTGAGCACTAAGAAGGGAATCTTTATTTGGACAACTCCTTCAAGTACCTCCCATACGATTTGGAGCACTTTTTACCCATTTTAAAAAACAAATTACAGTTACAACAAGTACCCATTCCACTTCTGTCGCCTGATTGTCGCACAAGCTGAGAGATTGACCGCGAGCGAGAATACAAAAAAAAAAAAAAAACAAGTGGAAACGTTGCAGTCGGACGCAACCGACTGCGGTATACTCGATACCAGTATTAAAAATTTTGATGCCCATCCATGTGGGATGTCAATTGCTATCTTCATACCAAATTTGGTGACTCTAGCTCGAAGTTTCTATAAAGTGGGGAAAGGGGGGCTGGGGGCGGTATGGGTGGAATATCATCCAAATTTTTGATGCAGATCTTTGTGGAATGTCAATTGCTATCTTCATAACAAATTTGGTGACTCTAGCTCAAAGTTTGTAAAAGTGGGGAAAGGGGGGCTGGGGGCGGTATGGTTGGGCGTGGCATCCAATTTTTTGCTGCAGATCCTTGGGGAATGTCAAATGCTACCTTCATACCAAATTTGGTGACTCTAGCTCAAAGTTTGTATAAAGTGGGGAAATGGGGGCTGGGGGCGGTATGGTTGGGCGTGGCATCCAAATTTTTGCTGCAGATCCTTGTGGAATGTCAAATGCTACCTTGATACCAAATTTGTTGACTCTAGCTCAAAGTTTGTATAAAGTGGGGAAAGGGGGCTATGGGGCTGGGGGCGGTATGGTTGGGCGTGGCATCCAAATTTTTGCTGCAGATCCTTGTGGAATGTCAAATGCTACCTTCATACCAAATTTGATGACTCTAGTTCGAAGCATGTAAAAGGTGGTGAAAGGGGGGCTATGGGCCTTGGGGCGGTATGGGTGGGTGTGGCATTCAAATTTTTGCTGCCGATCCATGTGGGATGTCAATTGCTCTCTTCATACCAAATTTGGTGACTCTAGCTCGAAGTTTGTATAAAGTGGGGAAAGGGGGGCTGGGGAAGGTATGGTTGGGCGTGGCATCCAAATTTTTGCTGCAGATCCTTGTGGAATGTCAAATGCTACCTTGATACCAAATTTGGTGACTCTAGCTCGAAGTTTGTATAAAGTGGGGAAAGGGGGGCTGCGAGCGGTATGGTTGGGCGTGGCATCCAAATTTTTGCTGCAGATCCTTGTGGAATTTCAAATGCTACCTTCATACCAAATTTGGTGACTCTAGCTCGAAGCATGTAAAAGGTGGTGAAAGGGGGGCTGGGGGCGGTATGGGCTGGCGTGGCATCCAAATTTTTGCAGCAGATCTATGTGGGATGTCAATTGCTATCTTTATACCAAATTTGGTGACTCTAGCTAAAAGTTTGTAAAAGGAGTGGAGAGGGGGGCTGGGGGCCGTATGGGTGGGTTTGGCATCCAAATTTTTGATGCAGATCTCTGTGGAATGTCAATTGCAATCTTCATTCCAAATTTGTTAGCTCTAAGTCAAAGTTTGTAAAAGGTCTGGAAAGGGGGGCTTGGGGGCGGTATGGGCTGGCGTGGCATCCAAATTTTTGCAGCAGATCTATGTGGAATGTCAATGGCTATCTTCATACCAAATTTTGTGAATATAGCTCAAAGTTTGTGAAATGTTAGGAGAGGGGGGCTGGGGGCCGTATGGGTGGGTTTGGCATCCAAATTTTTGATGCAGATCTCTGTGGAATGTCAATTGCTATCTTCATTCCAAATTTGTTAGCTCTAAGTCAAAGTTTGTAAAAGATCTGGAAAGGGGGGCTGGGGGCGGTATGGGCTGGCGTGGCATCCAAATTTTTGCAGCAGATCTATGTGGAATTTCAATTGCTATCTTCATACCAAATTTTGTGAATATAGCTCAAAGTTTGTAAAATGTTAGGAGAGGGGGGCTGGGGGCCGTATGGGTGGGTTTGGCATCATAATTTTTGATGCAGATCTCTGTGGAATGTCAATTACTATCTTCAAACCAAATTTGGTGACTCAAGCTCGAAGTTTGTAAAAAAAAGTGAGAGGGGGGCTGGGGGCGGTATGGGTGGGCGTGGCATCAAAATTTGTGATGCAGATTTATGTGGGATGTCAATTGCTATCTTTATACCAAATTTGGTGACTCTAGCTCGAAGCATGTAAAAGGTGGTGAAAGGGGGGCTATGGGGCTTGGGGCGGTATGGGTGGGCGTGACTTTCAATTTTTGCTGCCGATCCATGTGGGATGTCAATTGCTCTCTGCATACCAAATTTGGTGACTCTAGCTCAAAGTTTGTATAAAGTGGGGAAAGGGGGGCTGGGGGCGGTATGGTTGGGCGTGGCATTCAAATTTTTGGTGCAGATCTATGTGGAATGTCAATTGTTATCTTCATACCAAATTTGGTGACTCTAGCTCGAAGTTTGTATAAAGTGGGGAAAGGGGGGCTGCGAGCGGTATGGTTGGGCGTGGCATCCAAATTTTTGCTGCAGATCCTTGTGGAATGTCAAATGCTACCTTCATACCAAATTTGGTGACTCTAGTTCGAAGCATGTAAAAGGTGGTGAAAGGGGGGCTATGGGGCTTGGGGCGGTATGGGTGGGCGTGGCATTCAAATTTTTGCTTCCGATCCATGTGGGATGTCAAATGCTCTCTTCATACCAAATTTGGTGACTCTAGCTCGAAGTTTGTATAAAGTGGGGAAAGGGGGGCTGCGGGCGGTATGGTTGGGCGTGGCATCCAAATTTTTGCTGCAGATCCTTGTGGAATGTCAAATGCTACCTTTATAACAAACTTGGTGACTCTAGCTCGAAGTTTGTATAAAGTGGGGAAAGGGGGACTGCGGGCGGTATGGTTGGGCGTGGCATTCAAATTTTTGGTGCAGATCTATGTGGAATGTCAATTGCTACCTTCATACCAAATTTGGTGACTCTAGCTCGAAGTTTGTATAAAGTGGGGAAAGGGGGGCTGCAGGCATTTTGGTTGGGCGTGGCATCCAAATTTTTGCTGCAGATCCTTGTGGAATGTCAAATGCTACCTTCATAACAAATTTGGTGACTCTAGCTCGAAGTTTGTATAAAGTATGGAAAGGGGGGCTGCGGGCGGTATGGTTGGGCGTGGCATCCAAATTTTTGCTGCAGATCCTTGTGGAATGTCAAATGCTACCTTCATACCAAATTTGGTGACTCTAGCTCGAAGTTTGTATAAAGTGGGGAAAGGGGGGCTGCGGGCGGTATGGTTGGGCGTGGCATCCAAATTTTTGCTGCAGATCCTTGTGGAATGTCGAATGCTACCTTCATAACAAATTTGGTGACTCTAGCTCAAAGTTTGTAAAAGTGGGGAAAGGGGGGCTGGGGGCGGTATGGTTGGGCGTGGTATTCAAATTTTTGGTGCCGATCTATGTGGGATGTCAATTGCTATCTTCATACCAAATTTGGTGACTCTAGCTCGAAGTTTGTATAAAGTGGGTAAAGGGGGGCTGCGGGCGGTATGGTTGGGCGTGGCATCCAAATTTTTGCTGCAGATCCTTGTGGAATGTCAAATGCTACCTTCATACCAAATTTGGTGACTCTAGCTCGAAGTTTGTATAAAGTGGGGAAAGGGGGGCTGCGGCCGGTATGGTTGGGCGTGGCATCCAAATTTTTGCTGCAGATCCTTGTGGAATGTCAAATGCTATCTTCATACCAAATTTAGTGACTCTAGCTCGAAGTTTGTATAAAGTTGGGAAGGGGGGCTGCGGGCGGTATGGTTGGGCGTGGCATCCAAATTTTTGCTGCAGATCCTTGTGCAATGTCAAATGCTACCTTCATAACAAATTTGGTGACTCTAGCTCAAAGTTTGTTAAAGTGGGGAAAGGGGGGCTGGGGTCGGTATGGTTGGGCGTGGTATTCAAATTTTTGGTGCCGATCTATGTGGGATGTCAATTGCAATCTTCATACCAAATTTGGTGACTCTAGCTCGAAGTTTGTATAAAGTGGGGAAAGGGGGGCTGCGGGCGGTATGGTTGGGCGTGGCATCCAAATTTTTGCTGCAGATCCTTGTGGAATGTCAAATGCTACCTTCATACCAAATTTGGTGACTCTAGCTCGAAGCATGTAAAAGGTGGTGAAAGGGGGGCTATGGGGCTTGGGGCGGTATGGGTGGGCGTGACTTTCAAATTTTGCTGCCGATCCATGTGGGATGTCAATTGCTCTCTGCATACCAAATTTGGTGACTCTAGCTCGAAGTTTGTATAAAGTGGGGAAAGGGGGGCTGGGGGCGGTATGGTTGAGCGTGGCATCCAAATTTTTGGTGCCGATCTATGTGGGATGTCAATTGCTATCTTCATACCAAATTTGGTGACTCTAGCTCGAAGTTTGTATAAAGTGCGGAAAGGGGGGCTGCGGGCGGTATGGTTGGGCGTGGCATCCAAATTTTTGCTGCAGATCCTTGTGGAACGTCAAATGCTACCTTCATACCAAATTTGGTGACTCTAGCTCAAAGTTTGTATAAAGTGGGGAAAGGGGGGCTGCGGGCGGTATGGTTGGGCGTGGCATCCAAATTTTTGCTGCAGATCCTTGTGGAACGTCAAATGCTACCTTCATACCAAATTTGGTGACTCTAGCTCGAAGTTTGTATAAAGTGGGTAAAGGGGGGCTGCGGGCGGTATGGTTGGGCGTGGCATCCAAATTTTTGCTGCAGATCCTTGTGGAACGTCAAATGCTACCTTCATACCAAATTTGGTGACTCTAGCTCAAAGTTTGTATAAAGTGGGGAAAGGGGGGCTGCGGGCGGTATGGTTGGGCGTGGCATCCAAATTTTTGCTGCAGATCCTTGTGGAACGTCAAATGCTACCTTCATACCAAATTTGGTGACTCTAGCTCAAAGTTTGTATAAAGTGGGGAAAGGGGGGCTGCGGGCGGTATGGTTGGGCGTGGCATCCAAATTTTTGCTGCAGATCCTTGTGGAACGTCAAATGCTACCTTCATACCAAATTTGGTGACTCTAGCTCGAAGTTTGTATAAAGTGGGTAAAGGGGGGCTGCGGGCGGTATGGTTGGGCGTGGCATCCAAATTTTTGCTGCAGATCCTTGTGGAATGTCAAATGCTACCTTCATACCAAATTTGGTGACTCTAGCTCGAAGTTTGTATAAAGTGGGGAAAGGGGGGCTGCGGCCGGTATGGTTGGGCGTGGCATCCAAATTTTTGCTGCAGATCCTTGTGGAATGTCAAATGCTACCTTCATACCAAATTTAGTGACTCTAGCTCGAAGTTTGTATAAAGTTGGGAAGGGGGGCTGCGGGCGGTATGGTTGGGCGTGGCATCCAAATTTTTGCTGCAGATCCTTGTGCAATGTCAAATGCTACCTTCATAACAAATTTGGTGACTCTAGCTCAAAGTTTGTTAAAGTGGGGAAAGGGGGGCTGGGGTCGGTATGGTTGGGCGTGGTATTCAAATTTTTGGTGCCGATCTATGTGGGATGTCAATTGCAATCTTCATACCAAATTTGGTGACTCTAGCTCGAAGTTTGTATAAAGTGGGGAAAGGGGGGCTGCGGGCGGTATGGTTGGGCGTGGCATCCAAATTTTTGCTGCAGATCCTTGTGGAATGTCAAATGCTACCTTCATACCAAATTTGGTGACTCTAGCTCGAAGCATGTAAAAGGTGGTGAAAGGGGGGCTATGGGGCTTGGGGCGGTATGGGTGGGCGTGACTTTCAAATTTTGCTGCCGATCCATGTGGGATGTCAATTGCTCTCTGCATACCAAATTTGGTGACTCTAGCTCGAAGTTTGTATAAAGTGGGGAAAGGGGGGCTGGGGGCGGTATGGTTGAGCGTGGCATCCAAATTTTTGGTGCCGATCTATGTGGGATGTCAATTGCTATCTTCATACCAAATTTGGTGACTCTAGCTCGAAGTTTGTATAAAGTGCGGAAAGGGGGGCTGCGGGCGGTATGGTTGGGCGTGGCATCCAAATTTTTGCTGCAGATCCTTGTGGAACGTCAAATGCTACCTTCATACCAAATTTGGTGACTCTAGCTCGAAGTTTGTATAAAGTGGGGAAAGGGGGGCTGCGGGCGGTATGGTTGGGCGTGGCATCCAAATTTTTGCTGCAGATCCTTGTGGAACGTCAAATGCTACCTTCATACCAATTTGGTGACTCTAGCTCGAAGTTTGTATAAAGTGGGTAAAGGGGGGCTGCGGGCGGTATGGTTGGGCGTGGCATCCAAATTTTTGCTGCAGATCCTTGTGGAACGTCAAATGCTACCTTCATACCAAATTTGGTGACTCTAGCTCAAAGTTTGTATAAAGTGGGGAAAGGGGGGCTGCGGGCGGTATGGTTGGGCGTGGCATCCAAATTTTTGCTGCAGATCCTTGTGGAACGTCAAATGCTACCTTCATACCAAATTTGGTGACTCTAGCTCAAAGTTTGTATAAAGTGGGGAAAGGGGGGCTGCGGGCGGTATGGTTGGGCGTGGCATCCAAATTTTTGCTGCAGATCCTTGTGGAATGTCAAATGCTACCTTCATAACAAATTTGGTGACTCTAGCTCAAAGTTTGTAAAAGTGGGGAAAGGGGGGCTGGGGGCGGTATGGTTGGGCGTGGTATTCAAATTTTTGGTGCCGATCTATGTGGGATGTCAATTGCTATCTTCATACCAAATTTGGTGACTCTAGCACGAAGTTTGTATAAAGTGGGGAAAGGGGGGCTGCGGGCGGTATGGTTGGGCGTGGCATCCAAATTTTTGCTGCAGATCCTTGTGGAATGTCAAATGCTACCTTCATACCAAATTTGGTGACTCTAGCTCGAAGTTTGTATAAAGTGGGGAAAGGGGGGCTGCGGCCGGTATGGTTGGGCGTGGCATCCAAATTTTTGCTGCAGATCCTTGTGGAATGTCAAATGCTACCTTCATACCAAATTTAGTGACTCTAGCTCGAAGTTTGTATAAAGTTGGGAAGGGGGGCTGCGGGCGGTATGGTTGGGCGTGGCATCCAAATTTTTGCTGCAGATCCTTGTGCAATGTCAAATGCTACCTTCATAACAAATTTGGTGACTCTAGCTCAAAGTTTGTTAAAGTGGGGAAAGGGGGGCTGGGGTCGGTATGGTTGGGCGTGGTATTCAAATTTTTGGTGCCGATCTATGTGGGATGTCAATTGCAATCTTCATACCAAATTTGGTGACTCTAGCTCGAAGTTTGTATAAAGTGGGGAAAGGGGGGCTGCGGGCGGTATGGTTGGGCGTGGCATCCAAATTTTTGCTGCAGATCCTTGTTGAATGTCAAATGCTACCTTCATAACAAATTTGGTGACTCTAGCTCACAGTTTGTAAAAGTGGGGAAAGGGGGGCTGGGGGCGGTATGGTTGCGCGTGGTATTCAAATTTTTGGTGCCGATCTATGTGGGATGTCAATTGCTATCTTCATACCAAATTTGGTGACTCTAGCTCGAAGTTTGTATAAAGTGGGGAAAGGGGAACTGCGGGCGGTATGGTTGGGCGTGGCATCCAAATTTTTGCTGCAGATCCTTGTGGAATGTCAAATGCTACCTTCATACCAAATTTGGTGACTCTAGCTCGAAGTTTGTATAAAGTTGGGAAAGGGGGGCTGCGGGCGGTATGGTTGGGCGTGGCATCCAAATTTTTGCTGCAGATCCTTGTGGAATGTCAAATGCTACCTTCATACCAAATTTGGTGACTCTAGCTCGAAGTTTGTATAAAGTGTGGAAAGGGGGGCTGCGGGCGGTATGGTTGGGCGTGGCATCCAAATTTTTGCTGCAGATCCTTGTGGAAAGTCAAATGCTACCTTCATAACAAATTTGGTGACTCTAGCTCAAAGTTTGTATAAAGTGTGGAAAGGGGGGCTGCGGGCGGTATGGTTGGGCGTGGCATCCAAATTTTTGATGCAGATCCTTGTGGAATGTCAAATGCTACCTTCATACCAAATTTGGTGACTCTAGCTCGAAGCATGTAAAAGGTGGTGAAAGGGGGGCTGCGGGCGGTATGGTTGGGCGTGGCATCCAAATTTTTGCTGCAGATCCTTGTGGAATGTCAAATGCTACCTTCATAACAAATTTGGTGACTCTAGCTCAAAGTTTGTAAAAGTGGGGAAAGGGGGGCTGGGGGCGGTATGGTTGGGCGTGGTATTCAAATTTTTGGTGCCGATCTATGTGGGATGTCAATTGCTATCTTCATACCAAATTTGGTGACTCTAGCACGAAGTTTGTATAAAGTGGGGAAAGGGGGGCTGCGGGCGGTATGGTTCGGCGTGGCATCCAAAGTTTTGCTGCAGATCCTTGTGAAATGTCAAATGCTACCTTCATACCAAATTTGGTGACTCTAGCTCGAAGTTTGTATAAAGTGGGGAAAGGGGGGCTGCGGGCGGTATGGTTGGGCGTGGCATCAAAATTTTTGCTGCAGATCCTTCTGGAATGTCAAATGCTACCTTCATACCAAATTTGGTGACTCTAGCTCGAAGTTTGTATAAAGTGCGGAAAGGGGGGCTGCGGGCGGTATGGTTGGGCGTGGCATCCAAATTTTTGCTGCAGATCCTTGTGGAACGTCAAATGCTACCTTCATACCAAATTTGGTGACTCTAGCTCAAAGTTTGTATAAAGTGGGGAAAGGGGGGCTGCGGGCGGTATGGTTGGGCGTGGCATCCAAATTTTTGCTGCAGGTCCTTGTGGAATGTCAAATGCTACCTTCATACCAAATTTGGTGACTCTATCACGAAGTTTGTATAAAGTGTGGAAAGGGGGGCTGCGGGCGGTATGGTTGGGCGTGGCATCCAAAGTTTTGCTGCAGATCCTTGTGGAATGTCAAATGCTACCTTCATACCAAATTTGGTGACTCTAGCTCGAAGTTTGTATAAAGTGGGGAAAGGGGGGCTGCGGGCGGTATGGTTGGGCGTGGCATCCAAATTTTTGCTGCAGATCCTTGTGGAATGTCAAATGCTACCTTCATACCAAATTTGGTGACTCTAGCTCGAAGCATGTAAAAGGTGGTGAAAGGGGGGCTATGGGGCTTGGGGCGGTATGGGTGGGCGTGACTTTCAAATTTTGCTGCCGATCCATGTGGGATGTCAATTGCTCTCTGCATACCAAATTTGGTGACTCTAGCTCGAAGTTTGTATAAAGTGGGGAAAGGGGGGCTGGGGGCGGTATGGTTGAGCGTGGCATCCAAATTTTTGCTGCAGGTCCTTGTGGAATGTCAAATGCTACCTTCATACCAAATTTGGTGACTCTAGCTCAAAGTTTGTATAAGGTGGGGAAAGTGGGGCGGAATGGATGGGCTAGGCTCCAAAACTTTGATGCAGATTGTTGGGGGTCGTTGCCAGCTATCTTCCTACCAAATTTTGTGGCTCTAGCTCCACTACTCTGGAATATACACGCATTCCCGTTTCTGACGAAGCGTTGGGGCAGATGGGGGTGGCTAGGGCGTTATTGGTGGGCGTGGCATCCAAAATTTTGATGCAGTTTTTGGGGGGTCATCATCATCTATCTTGGCACCAAATTTGGTGACTCTAGCTAAAAAACTGTGGGAGATATAGGCTTTTCTGATTTCTAAATGCGGGGGGGCTGGGGGCGGGATGGGTGGGCGTGGCTCCAAAACTTTGATGCAGTTCTTTTGGGGTCGTTACCAGCTATCTTCCTACTAAATTTGGTGGCTCTAGCTCCACTACTCTGGAAGATACACGCATTCCCGTTTTTTACGAAGCGTTGGGGCATCTGGGGGCGGCTAGGGCGGTATTGGTGGGCGTGGCATCCAAACTTTTGGTGCAGTTTTTGGGGGGTCATCATTAGCTAAATTGGCACCAAATTTGGTGGCTCTAGCTCAAAAACTGTGGGAGATATAGGCTTTTTTGACTTTAAAATGCGGGGGGTCTGGGGTGGAATGGGGGGGGGGCGTGGCTCCAAAATTTGTGATGCAGTTTTTTGGGGGTTGCTAGTAGCTATCTTCTTACCAAATTTGGTAGTTCTAGCTGTAAGGGTGTGTGAAATATGCGGATTTATCGTTTTTGAGTTATCGAATTTATCGATTTGCCAGCCCCCCAGTTATCGTAGAACCCCAATCTTGACACTTTAATTTACTATCCGATAGAAAAAGAGAATTGGAAAGTTTCAAGTCCCTAGCTTGAAGGGTGTGGAAAAAACTTGCACACATACGGACGGACAGACGGACAGACGGACGGACGGACGGACGGACAGACGGACAGACACCATGACGGACATTGCACAAAACCAATATACTCTTTACCTTCGGTATCGAGTATAAGAATATAAAAAAAAATGCGCAGCGACGCACAGTCAAGTGTCAAAAATCAAAAATTGCATGTGCCTCTAAAAAATATTGAATGAACCTACTTTATAGGAAATTTTCCAGCGATTTCAAATCTGCAATCCATAATGTAACCGGATTTTTTGTTTAGAAGATATAGCTTTTCAAAGTTGTCTGATTTTTTGTGTTACATAAAAATCACAATTTTAAGGTAATTTGGTCGGCTTTGAGATACAATATCTCAAAAACTAAGTTACGGATCGTCATTATTTTTGGTTCTATTGATAGATCTATTTATTAAGAAAAGAATAAAAAAAACTATACTGTTTGCTTTGCGTTTGGCCAGGCAATTCAATATTTACCAACTATCCACTTTTTCACTATTTCTCAACTTTGATGGAAAATAAAAAAAATTATATCACATTATATCGGCTATTTTTTTAAATTAATTTCTTTGATTATTCCTCTATTAAATGCAAAAAGTTTCATGTGCCCGTTTTTGCCCCTTTTTTTTAAATGTAAAAAAAGTGAAAAAAGTCATAGGAAAAAAATGTGTTGCATGCATTTTTGGGCAATTTATGACATATAACCGTGAAAACCCATTTTTGTTGTTGTTGTTACGTTCGTTATTGTGAAGATACTTGACTTTTGTTTTTCATTCTGTAATGCTTACCTGAGATCATTTGTCAAATCCTGGTCCCTAAATTCAGGTGCAGTTACAGGATATACAAATAAATTACCAGGTACGCACCGAATACAGAAATTGCGTTGGCGTACAACTAGTCACACATCCCATTCAGGTAGGCACAAATCTTATTCGGACACGTGCCAAGTATCCAAATTGCATAAATTGACCTTATTGACCTGGACTTATACAAACAATAGGTAAATTTGTTAGGCATGAAAGCTAACTCTTTTCTAACCCTTAATCCAAACGGTATATATCAGGTAATAGATTAGACTATATAATGAAAAAAAAACTATAATCCTGGATTAGTCTACGACTGAAAGTTGGCGAGACAAGTACTGTTTTACACTTCAAACATGTCGTTGAGCAACCATAAATTATTTGACCTGTTTAGGAAGTCAACCACATTACAAAGTTTCACGGAAGCTGCCTTCGAAGAACTTGATAGTTTATACGGCAATATACAGAGAAGCGAAGATATAAAAAATAAACTCTGCATGATGTATGCCAGTCTAAACTCACGATGGATAAAAACAAACAGAATGACTGAGAGATTCAACACCAAACACCAGGACTGGCTTAATAGTGATACCATCCTGGGTACATTAACAGAAGATGAACCCAGCACATCCACCGGACGAGCAAGAGGAAGGCCGACTAAAGGCATGGAAGAGTGTTCAAATTTAACAAGAAAGAGGAAACTCGCTGATTCAACAAATGATTTATCTACGGAACATTTATCGGAAGCGCTGTCTATTAGATATACAAAGGATGTTGAAAAAGTAAGGTCACACATTACAAAAGCAGTTGCTATTGCAAGCCCACCGCGACTTCAAAGAATCAAGAAAAGCATTCCCACGCTCTCTGAAGAAGCACAAGAGTCCCTTAATAAGTTTTATAAAAAATACAGATTGCTAAACTCTTTCAAAGCTTCAAGGGTGAGACAAAATGAGGACCTCTTCAACATGTTAGCAGCATCTTCAGATCCACTAATTTCATCACTGAGGCATGTTAAGTCACGAAAAGAATTAGAAAATACTTATAGTTCAGAGATGATTTCTCTTTTAGATATACCATCTTTTACGGATTGTGATGAATATTTTACAAAAAATTAATTTAAAAAAAAAAAAAAAAATATTATTTTTAATTATTTTAATATTAATTTTAGATTATAAAAACCATTAAAACGAAACAATAAAAATCAAAAAATTTAAAAAATATTTTTTTTCCTTCCCGTCAAGTTGATGTTTCCACAAATTTCAACTTTGCATACCCATAAATAGGCACAGAAAAATCGTAGAATTCATTTCAAACGCTCATTTTATAGGTTGATTAATTATCTATCATATGCTTTTTAAATTGTTCGATTATCTCATTTGGTTCAAAAGTTATGAAAAAACTCAAATGGCCCCACTGTGCGACGTCTTCGCGGCGCACAAGAAAAGTCATAAAAACAAAGGTTCGTACAATAAACGAATTTCCGCTTCTAAATGAATAAGTGCATACACAAATAAGTGAAGAATGCGCTAGAAATTTTAAATTTCATAATTTTATGTACATGTTTCACTTCGCACAGTGCACATTTTTTTTTTTTTGATTTGTGTGCCTTTGACAGTTGATTTACGACCTAAGTAGCGTTTGTTGTTGTTGGGCCCGCACTGCTACTTTTTGTTGGTGTTATCGATTTAAAAAAACAACAACAACAACATAACAAAACTTGGTGCGTCTAAAAAAAGTTCCCACACCAGAATATGCTGCTTTTATAACTTACACAAAACGTAAAACACAAACATTATTTATATACTATTACTGATATACAATTTCGAACAAGCAAAGGGCTATCACATAAGCGCGCCTGTTGCTCTTATGATAATCAGATAATTTGAAATCTCGCTCCGATCATGCTCCTTTGTTGTTGCTCATTTACGTTCACTCTATATTTTATGTGCGTGCTTTGCATGTCAATCATAAATTTTAATAACCCTGCCTCCTCCGCACACACTAAATTAAAGCTAAAGGCAATATGCAATTCACTTAACTGCAGCCTCTTAGATATGTTTTGCGGTGGCTCAGTGCGTGCGAAGAAGGTAGCGATACTACGCTCTTTGTTTGACTTGCAGAGCGCGCGCATACATAAGAGAGTTGGTCGAAATAGCCAACAACGAATGCGCATGATCGGAGCGAGATTTAAAAATAATTTGTCATCTAGCGCCAAACATGAAGAGCTATGCGCGAGCGTGTTCAAGTTTTGAGCTGCCTCTTTGGGTTTGGGACCAACAGCACTCGATTCATGATGCTGGTGTTGAGTTGCCGACTGTCAGCACAACACGAGAATGAGCGAATCTGAAAACAAATAAGAAGGCTTTAGTCGAGAAATCACGTTTAAAAGATACCCTGAACCCGTGTAGTAAAATGACTTGCAGAAGTGAGTTTTTCTTGACTTAATTTAAATATAAAATATCTCCTGTGTTTCTTAACCGATTTGGATTATTAATTTTCACCGAAGTTATAAAATTATCCATAGTCTTAACTCCTATTTTTACATTCTCTAAATTCAAGATTTTTTCGTTATTGATCCCATATGTATATCGGAAACCAGAATAGTTATCGATAGTTTGAAATAAACTTGATCTGCCTATGGCTTAAGAGAAGTTATGTTCCAATTTTGAAGTCTCTAGGTCTTACAGACTTTGAGATCGACGCGTTCATACATACGGATGGACGGACGGACGGATGGACAGACAGACAGACCGACAGACAGACAGACAGACAGTCAGATAGATAGACAGACAAATCGATGTGGACTCGGCTGTTGAAGCTGATTTATGGGGTCGGAGATGCTTCTTTCTGCCTGTTACATACTTTTGCACAAAATCATTATACCCTTTTTAACTCATTTCAGGGTATAAAAATAACTGTGAATCCAAAAAACTTTTTGTTGCTCTTTTTGTCTATCGCTTTTTGCTTATCGTAAGTCGCTATATGCACGCACGAAATTGGTATTAGGGTGATCACTTTGTGTTGCAAAAGTGCAAAAGTGTAAAAGTGCAAGCCATCCCAACAACAATTTGTACAGAATAGAGTTTACACTTTTTGCTAGACCCTTGCCTATGACTAAAATATCGTTGTACTTTTACAACGATTTCAGTGTTAAAAAATGATACAAAAAAAAAAAGTGTTGCAAAAAACCAGCAAATTTCTGGTATTTTTATACTCGATACCAAAGGTAAAGAGTATATTGGGTTTGTTCAATGTCCGTCATGGTGTCCGTCCGTCTGTCCGTCTGTATGTTCACAACTTTTTTCCACAGCCTTCAAGCTAGAGACTTGAAACTTCTCAATTCTCTTTATCTATGGGATAGTAATCTAAAGTGTCAAGATGGAAGTTCTACGATAACTGGGGGCTGGCAAATCGATAAATTCGATAATTCAAAACCGATACAAACCGCACATCCTTACAGCTAGAACTTCTAAATTTGGTAGGAAGATAGCTGGTAACGATCCCCAAAAATCTGCATCAAAGTTTTGAAGCCACGCCCACCCATATCGCCCCCAGCCCCCCTTTCCCAACCTTTACAAATTTTGCGCTAGAGTCACCAAATTTGGAAGGAAATTAGCTGGTGGCATCGCCATATGCATCGGAGAATCTTTAACGCAGCGTGCACCAGTGGTACTAGTATCGAGTATACCGCAGTCGGTTGCATCCGACTGCAACGTTTCCACTCTTTTAAAAATTTGTACATTAAGAATAATAACTACGAAAGTTACTTTTTGGATCAGTGAGTTTTTGAATATTCTGATTTTCATCATCATATCATAAATACAACTGTCAACAAAATAGCGCTAGTTTCTTTCTTTTTCTTCTTATCATATCTTCTTTGTTAAGGCGCGTTTATCGCTCGTTTACAATGTCAGCTTGAGATTGGAAATATTTTGTTTCTGTCTGACACACATATTTTTATACTCGACACCGAAGGTAAAGAGTATATTGGTGTCCGTCCGTCTGTCCGTCTGTATTTTCGCAAATTTTTTCCACGCCTTTCAAGCTAAAGACTTGAAACTTTCCAATTCTCTTTATCTATGGGATAGTAAATGAAAGTGTCAAGATGGGGGTTCTACGATAACTGGGTGGCTGGCAAATCGATAAATTCGATAACTCAAAACCGATAAACCCACGTATTTCGCACATCCTTACAGCTAGAAATACCAAATTCCACCAAAAAACTGCATCAAAAGTTTGGATGCCACGCCCAAAAATACTGCCCTAGACGCCCCCATCCGCCCCAACGCTTCGTCAAAAACGGGAATGCGTGTATCTTCCAGAGTTGGGGAGCTAGATCCACCAAATTTGGTAGGAAGATAGCTGGCAACGACTCCCAAAAACCTACATCACCTACATTTCCCCACCTTTTACAAAATTTGAGCAAGATTCACAAAATTTTGTATGAAGGTAGCAATTGACATTGACATTTGCTACGTTTATACTTGCAAAAAAAAAAAAAAAACACATAATGATTTTTTGTGGAAAACGGTCTGGGAGCGCTACTTTGTAAAAGCTTAAAGCTGTCCTGCACAGACTATAAAATAAAAAAATACGTTAAAAATGGAAAGCAATGGATGCCACTGGACTTCTGCGGAGACGAATGAGCTTCTAAGCATCGTTAAAGAAGATAATGTGCTTTCGCAGCTAGACGGAAAAAGAAAAAGAAATAATATAACATACAAAAGCAATGCAGAGCGCATGAAAATTAAAAGCATGCAAAAATCGTGTGAGCAAGTAAAGACTAAGTTGCGGGCATTGAAAAAAATTACATGAAAAAAAAAAAATAATAATGGAGTAAGTGGCGCTGGAAGAATCACCTGTGCTTTTTTCAATGAGCTCAACGAGCTGTATGGAGCGCGTCCTGTGGCTGTGGTTGTTGGGGTCGATACCTTAGACGACTCCATCGAATTTATTATTGAGCCGGATAATATTGAAGTTGAGGTGTCCGACCTCGCGACAGGAGAGAACCAGGAAAATGCCATTCCCGAAACTTCCATTGTCGGGCGTCGTCAAACTCCATGTAATAAAACTTTAACGTTTTCATTGCAATTAAATAATAATTATTAAATATAAGATAAAAAAAAAATGTTTTGCGAGTGTTGGAGGACATGTCGAACAAGTTTAATGATGGTTTGGACAGGCTGGAACGCCAAAACGCAGAATTTATAGAGGCTATGGACAAGTCAGATGAAAGGTTGCGGAAAATATGCAAAAAAATATTAAAAGAAGATCGCGAGGAAACTCAAAAGTTAACGTCAAATCTTTTGTATATTTAATAAAATAATAATTAATATAACAACAATTGTATGAATAATTTGTATTGTGTTCTTTATCTAGCTTAACTTTGTCTAAGTGGATAGTTGTTAAGCAAGTATTCTTATAGGTGTTGCCTTAAATAATTGGAGTCATATTCCACCGACACCACAGCCTGTATGGCTTAAAGGCCTGTACGCATGAGCCCCGTACAGCTCCCGTACAGTATACATGAGTTTTACGACGAAAATAGCACATATTGTGGCGGTAGGCTTATAACTTTTTCTTAATAAATCGGAAATGCAACTGTGTTTTGTATACTTTAATTCAAAATACTGATTCACGACCAACGCGCGCTACTTTTGTGTTTGAGTACAACTAACGCCCTGCTGCTGGCGGTTGTGAAAAAAGCAGGCTGCAAAACCAAGAAGCATTTTAGTGAACCCATATTTGATGGGCAGAGCTTAGATTACTAAAGATTATGCTAAACATAACCGAAACCACTTAAAAGACTCAAAGCAAATTCACCTTACAGATCTATGCCTTGTAATAGATCAGTGGCAGTACAATCCTGTTTATATGTTATTTAAATTGTACCTTATTAATTTATTAATATATTTTTATTCAATACTTCTTGCGCAGCATTGACTTCCAAAACAATAAGTATGGCTCTATTGGAGCCTGAATTCGGTCAACTTTGTTAATATTATCAGAAAAATGTATAAGCCGGCTCTTGACCGACATGTTGTTGTTTTTTTTTTACGACTGTAAATAGCTGCTGAAAGCTATTTACTGCCCGTAGCATTATAACATAACATTTTAACATTTTCATTGTTCAACACTTCCGTACCAGCAGTAGCTAACAGAACTGCAGACCTAAAATGTACGTACTGTACTGAAGCTGTACGGGACCATTTTTTTTATATGAAGTTTTTGCTGCACGGGAGCTGTAAAGGCGTCTGCGTACAGGCCTTAATTAGCCAAGGCAACAATGGGCATGATGAGTCACCCACAAGCATGTACGGCATTTCTAAGTCACCTACGATTTTTGTCATCCCTTAGAAGATACGGGTTTGCTCTTGAGCAAGCCGTTTAATTAAAAAACTTTGAATCTTTTTTTCATTTTTACATTTTAAAACTCTTAAAGTTTTGGATTTCGATCAATCAGCTGTTTGTGCTGATGTGTTGCCACCTTTTTCATATGATGCTGCCAAATCATTCTATAATTTTCATAGGTGGAAACCCGCTTCAGCCAAATCATGATATTTAAAAAAGCATAAACAGGCGTATTTTAAAAAACGTGATTTTTAAAAATCATGATACAGCAAGCATAAACGTAGTAATAGATATGCAGCACAAATTTGGATGGCAAGCCCACCCATACCGCCCCCAGCCCCCCTTTCCCACTTTTTACAAACTTTTAGCTAGAGTCACCAAATTTGGTATGAAGATAGCAATTGACATTCCACAAAGATTTGCATCACAAATGGGGATGCCACGCCCACCCATACCGACCCCAGCCCGCTTTCCCCATTTTTTTACAAACTTTGAGCTAGAGTCACCAATTTGGTATGAAGATAGCAATTGACATCCCACATAGATCTGCATCAAAAATTTGAATGCCACGCCCACCCATACCGCCCCAGCCCCCCTTTCCCCACTTTTTACAAACTTCGAGCTAGAGTCACCAGATTTGCAACGAAGACAGCTGGTGGAATCCCCATCTGCATCGTAGAATCTTTAAGGCAGCGTACACCCCTGCCGCATCTGTACCCTTTTGCAATCAGACCTCTTTTAAGAGGTTTTAATACTGGTAACGAGTATACCGCAGTCGGTTGCATCCGACTGCAACGTTTCCACTTGCTTAAACATTGCATGCGGGTAGAAAAGCTTGTCGTACGAATTAATAGTGGATTGGGCTCGTAATGGGTATCAGACCAAATAATAGATTATTTTTTTTGTTAGATAAAATAGATATTTGCTATTTTTATAAAAAAAAGAATCCGAGTATTAATGTTGCGCAAATTTCGACCGTTATTTATTTTTTTTTTTTTTTTGATTATGCATATTTTCTTTATTAGTTTAAAATAAAATCTGAATATGTTTACCTATAATAAAATGTAATTTCACAAGCTTTAATCTACCATTTTTACATTTTTTATTATTCTTAGTTTTATTAATTTTTGACGTGTTTGAAGTTGAAAAAAATAAATAAAAAACAGAACGAATATTTATATGATCCACTGTAGGCTGCTTTTTTTTTAAAGACAATTGAGACAAATGGTTTATTTAACATTACAAATTTACAATGTAGTGGTACAAGTAGAGTGAAAATGTCAATAAAAAAGTGCAAAATTAAATTTAAGAGTGCAATAAAGAGACTCTCTGTATGGCTTCTGCGTTAACTGGCTATAACTTGAACAGTTATAGCCGTTTCCAAATTTGTTGTGCTATCGTGTTTTTATTTCAATAATGCTGATGATGCGCCATCTGTGAAATGCTATCAATTCTTGCGTCGCTCAAATGCCGCGATACGAACGATGTGCCAAAAATGCACTTATAAAGTAAAGTACACAGTTGACCAGACCAAGAATGACAGCTGCCATATAGGAATCATGCTTTTTATTGCGCAGCCTGATCAGCAGACAGACGGACGAGGCGAGCAGCAGAATGACTGCAACGCTATGATAGATCAGTTCCTACCAATGAAAAAACAAAGCAAATGTTTAGTTTTAGAGGGATCAATGGGAACACGAGTATTTTGACTTACATAAATTGTTTTAGCGATGAGACCGCCCGAACTAAGCGATGTTATACATGCAAGGAATAAACAAAATGTCCCTATCATAAATGTGGTGGCCATCAAGAACTGGAACAGATCCTGCTGTCCATCATAAGAGTGGGCTGTGTCACGGAAGTTGATTGCCATCAAAGCAACAACAGCGATTCCAATAATCTACAATTAGAAAAGTTATTTAAAGCAAGCTGTTGACTTAATTTAGGAAACAGTTGCCAAACCAGCTGGAAGAGTTTCAGAATACCCGGAAAGGTCTTGATGTAGCCCGTATTGAGTACAATGTAGGAGGTGTTGGTCGTGCTGGTGGTAGTGCGTGTAATGGTAACGGAGTGAGACATCCTGGTGGTTACTGCTAAAAAGGAAGTACGTTAGATTGGCTGAGTCTGAAATCATAAAGTACAAAACATTATTAATTTTAAAACTGTAGGCCTTGTGGGGCGTACACAATATTAGAAATAAATAAAACAAAAATGATTAAATATCATTAGAGTCGAATTAATATTAAGGGTCTTTCTTACGCCACTAGTTTACACAATCGTTAAGGACAGAGTAAGGTTTTAAAATAATTTTTGAAGTTATGCTTCTTAGTAAGAAATTAAGCCGTTTCGTTCAGAGTAAGTCCATATGAACGAGTCATCGAAATGAACGAATGAACTAATTCAGTTATTCGTGAACGATATCGTTCATTTTTTTTTTTTTTGCTGAAATCTGAAATTGGTTAAACTTAATTATTGTTGAATTTTCCCGAAATAGCTGACAGGTCTCAAAGCAATTTGACGCGCCACTTAAAGCTGAAGTATCTATCAGTTGCGGTGGGCACCGAACGTCAAATTCAGGAAACCAGCACCAGCAATTAAGGCTGAAGCAAGTCCCTTGATATCGGTTACTGGTCAACAAATGATTACAAATTTTATCAGGAGACCACCAACTGGCAGAAAAGTTGACCAAATTGATAGGCAGGTGCTTAAGATGATCCGAATTCCGGAATTTGATTTAAATGACAAGCCAGTGCCCCGCCTCAGCGCAAAACCATTTCAAATACGCTATTGCTCAATATTTATATGGAGGTGAAATAAAAAGTTCGGGGGAACTTAAGCAGGGCACATGCTATATGTCTCACAACCGATTGTTGGATTTCTCGATGCAATCATGAATAGAATTACCTGCACATATCTATCGTTCATCGTTAAGAACAACTGAATAGAATATAACTATTGAACTTATTCAGCAAATTGAACTAAAAATACCAACTTTACTTCTTATGGCTGGTCTGAAAATTGAAGGTAGCATTTTTCAAAACCGTAGGAACTCAGTAAGTGCGACAAAGGCAAATATAGCTTTTGCTAAATTTCAATGAGAAAGAGTGAAATGGCAGATGCTCTATTGTATCATGTATAAGTGTGACTACCGTTCAAGAAAAATCAAATAGTCAAGCCTAAACGAAATACTTTTGATTGGTTGTAAAAAATAACAGATGTGTAAAGTATTTATATGTATTACTATCGATTGTCTATGTAATGTTAATATATCCTGATATATCGTAAGCTAGTATTAAGGTATCGATGTTGGCATTAGGTATTATCAAAAAGAGTGGTTCGGCCACACTGATCTTGCCTCTGTCTCTTTTCCGGTGATTCTTATGCCAAGCACGCGCAATTATCAAGAACCGAAAAGAATCTTTGAAAATACAAGCCAGCCAACATATTATAACGAATAAATAAGAGTTTTATAGCTCAGAAGTGGGATAACCTTAACGCCCAATCCAACATGGGCATTACCAAAGAGGAAATGATTCAGCTGCTGAAGGCACATAAGGTGGAAGTGCCGCCGCTAGCGACAATACAGCAAATACGCCAACTGGTATCAGAATTGTCTAAATCTGCTGTCGCCTCGCCATCTGCTGTCCCAGCGATAACTCCGCTGCCCACTGTGCCTGTTGCTGACTGGCTGCCTGCTGTCCAAGCGCTGACTCTGCCGTCAACTGCTTCTGCTGATGCCCCGCTGTCTGCTGTTCCAACAGTAACCCCGGTGTCAACTACCTCTGCTGATGCCCCGCTGTCTGCTGTTCTAACAGTAGCCCTGCCGTCAACTGCTCCTGCTGCTGCCTTGCCGTCTGCTGCACTTGCAGTAACCCAGCTGACGAACAATTTGGTAATCTGCGTAAACAAAAGGAGGTACGGGAATTACAACAGCAAATTACGTAATTGCAGCAGCAGCTTGGTGTCTCTGCTGGCGTACCCAATCAGCGTACAGACATAAGTGTGATCGATTCCATGGTCCCGCGGTTTTCGGTGGACAACGCTTGCGATGTCAACAAGTGGATCAGCGACTTGGAGGACGACTGTGAAATACTCCAACTGGATTCCCGCCGGCGATTCGTCGCATGTCTTCGGTTGTTGGAGGGCACGGCAGCAATCCTCACGCGCACACTTAATGTGCGCAGTTATGAGCTATTTAAGGAGCTACTGATCCATGAGTTTGGACGATCCAGGAGCACCGAAGAAGTGTACGCAGCCCTGCGGAGCCGACGTCTTAAGCCAGTGGAGGGGTACCTGCGGTATGCTATTGAGATGCAAGAGATTGCAATGAGTGCCACCATCCCTGAGGCTGAGTTGGTGGATCTCATCATTGATGGACTCCGAGACAGCTCGCCAGCAGTGGGCATGCTACATGCAGCCCGAACCATCTACGATCTGAAGACGCTTCTGGAGAGATACGAGAGACGACGAGCTCAATCCAACGCGAGCAAACAAGTGGCTGCCGTGAACCATCCTCTGCCTCGACAACCTGCCGTTAGAACTGTTTATCTTCCGTCCACGAATGCCGTCCCTGCTGTAAGAGATGTGCGGTTTTACAACAGCTCGTCATTTGGACACTACTAGTCCCAGTGCCCGAAGCCTACAAGACCAGCGAATTCGTGTTTCAAGTGAGGGAAAACGGATCATATGTATAATAACTGCCCATTCAAGATCGGGAATGCCATCGCCACTAAGGCCGCCGCTGCCGACGCCGTTGCCGACTTTTGTTGCTGAGACACCTTAGCAGAAAAAGTAGAACATCTACAGATGGTGAGTGTTGCCTTTGTGTCAAATCAAGTGAAAAGCAGTGAGTTTACAAATATTTTCTCCCTCTTTGATTCGGGTAGTCCTAGAAGTTTTATTCGGCAGTCTGAAGTGCTTTTTACCTGTAGCCTGAAGTCAACCCCGTTAAACTGCCGTGGTCTGGGGAACCATCAACTTAAGTCATTAGGAAAAGTCCAATGTGCAATCCGTATCGTTAGTCAAACAGTATTACACACATTTGATGTACTGCCGATCAGTGCCACAAATTTGGCAATGATTTTGAGCTGAGATTTCTTTTGTCAAACGAATATAAAATGATGTAAAATTAAATCAAATATACCGAAAATCAAATGTTGCCCTTAAGTAAATCTCAAATAGATTGTAATGTGAAACTCACTGCTGACCTTAATTCACTTGATTTGTTTAGAACAGATGTCAAACGCGCGATAACCAAAAAAGCGTCAACCCGGTCGCTTAGTGAAAATGAGTTTATGCCTGCCGAATCACAGTCGTGTACCACTGAGAGAGAGTGTTCCATCATGTCTGAGCATTCGCTGGGTGATTCCCTGGCAGCCATTAATGCAATCGAGTTACATGCTTTTAGTGAAAATGAGTTTAATATAGAGCCTACTCTGCCGTTAGAACAATCTACAAAGTTGCAGTCTGTTATTTCCGTTCCTTATGTTGATGTACCTTCCGAACTGATTAAACCGACCAATTACGAAATGAAAATCGAGTCGACAAGTCAGACTTCTATTTTCTGCCGCCCTCCCGATTATCCCATCAGTTATGTGATGCGCCAGTTATGTGATGACTGATTAACTGCCGGCATTATCCGTCATAGTAGTTCCCCTTACGCTTCCGCTATAGTGCCCGTTAGAAAAAAAGATAATACCTTAAAAAAATGTGTTGACTATCGCCCACTGAACAAAATTACTGTACATAACCACATCCCGATTCCCCTGTTAAAGGATTGGGTTGAACATCTGGGTGGTAAATCGTTCTTTACTGTACTAGATTTAAAAAGTGGATTTTACCATGTCAAGATGAATCCTGATTCAATTAAATACACTGCCTTTGTAACACCTGATGGCCAAGTTGAGTACGTACGCATGCCGTTTGGCTTATGTAATGGTCCCCCGGTGTTTGCTAGATTTGTATACATTGTGCTGAAAGACTTGATCATTAGAGGTCAAATAGTTATTTATATGAACGACATATGAATCGCGTCAGGTGACTTTGAAACTGCAAGTGTTGGAAGAGGCACTTTATACCTTGCGAGTGAATGGGCTACGCCTCAAATTGTCAAAGTGTCGTTTTGCGCATAAAGAGTTGGAGTATTTAGGGTATTTAGCAAACTCTTCCGGTATCACTCCGAAACCAGGTCACCTTCAAGCTATTAAAAGTCTGCCGGAACCCCGGGATAGGAAAGAAATGGAACACTGTCTGGGCCTTTTTTTTTACTTCCGCCGTTTTGTACCCAACTTTGCCAAAATTGTTTATCCGATGTCGCGCCTGCTGGAAAAAGATGCCCCTTAAGTTTTCTCCGATGAGTGTCTCGAATCCTTCCGAACATTGCAGTCCAAACTGATTGAGTCCCTGTGCTTTCCATTTACAACACAAAGTCAGAAGCCGAATTACATTGTGATGCTAGTTCAGCCGGTTTTGAAGCTATGCTCCTGCAGAAACATACTGATGATAAGTTTCATCCAGTGTGCTACTTTTCAAAGACCGTTTCCGCCCCAGAATCCAAATTGTATAGCTACGAACTAGAAACCCTGGCTATTGTTTACGCCTTAAAGCGTTTTGAGACATATCTGAAGTTCATTCCGTTTAAGATAATTACAGATTGTAATTCATTAGCATTAACTCTGAGGAATGGTTGAACTTGCGCGAAAATTGCCATATACCATTGTACATCGGTCTGGCATGTGTATGCCCCATGTTGATGCACTTAGTAGACTAGACACGTCTGCATATTTGGATGATTTGAACCTGGATTTCCAATTACAACTGACGCAAAACCGTGATCCAGAAATTGTCAACCAGCTGACGTACTTCAGATTTATGTCCCTGCCGAAATGATTAATAGTGTCATACGAAAAGTACATGAGAATTTAGGCCATCTGTCCACTGAGAAGTGCTGTACACAGATTAAAAAGCATTATTGGTTCCCGTATATGAAATCCTACGTTAATAATTTTATAAAGAACTGCCTCAAATGCATTCCCGGGCAGCATGTCACACTTTGGAGACGCAGTATTTCTCCAATTATAGTCGACCCCGGCGAATTGTTAGTGATCGAGGTACATGCGTCACTTCTCCCGAGTTTGCTAATTTGCTGCAGTCCCATCATATAGTCCATGCCCAGAATGCCACTGCCTCCCCTCGGGCTAATGGTCAAGTTGGAAAATTGTCTGAACCATTGGATCATGCCGATTGGGTGAAACAACTTCCAAAAATTGAGTTCCCTTTGAATAATTCCATCCCTTCCACAACCAAATTTGCACCCTCCGTCCTCCTTTTTGGTGTCGAACAGCACGGTGCCGTTATAGATGAGCTGACTGAGCGTTTAAATGATAAGTCGATTGATGAAGTGTCCCCATTTAATAAACGTAAGCTTGCCTTGGAGAACATTGTCAAGCCCCAAGAATGTAACACAGAGTATTTTGGTAAATACCATCGCCCTGCTGATAGTTTTCAAGAAGTTAATTTTGCCGTCATCAAAAATGTTGATACGACGGCTGGCGTAAACAAAAAACTCATTAAGCGATACCGTGGTCCTTATGTCATTCATAAGAAACTCCCGAATGATCGGTATGTCATCCGGGATGTGGAAGGCTCTCAGCTCACACAGCTTCCGTATGACGGTGTGCTGGAGTCATCTAAAGTGAAATTGTGGCTCATTCCTGATTAAAATTGTGTTTTTGATGTCTGAACATAGGCAATACCTCATCGTCTGGTATGGCGCCGAGCCTTATATAATTTAGAGTAAGTGGAATCGAGGTCGCTTCCTTGTCAGGACGGCTGAGTTGTAAAGTACTTATATGTATTATCGATTGTCTATGTTATGTTAATATATCCCGATATATCGTAAGCTAGTATAAAAGTATCGATATTGGCATTAGGTATTATCAAAAAGAGTGGTTCGGCCACACTGATCTTCCTCTGTCTCTTTTCCGGTGAACCTTATGCCAAGCGCGCGCAGTTATTAAGAACCGAAAAGAATCTTTGAAAATACAAGGCATATTATAACGAATTAATAATAGTTTTATATATGAATAATTATATGGTAAATATTCGGTAAGTAATTGCTTTTTGCATGAGCTGCTTTTTGTTGTTGCTGAATACGACAATGTTGCTGCTGAAAATGCAACTCTGCATATAAAATAACATCGGTTCATTTCGATACATCGGAACTATGCATCGAGCGTTTTAAAACATCGGTGTATATCGTCCATCATTGCTCTCCAAAATACAATTAGCATTGCGACTACAAAAACAGCGTTATACGTTATTTCTTAATTGTGCTGATATTTTGCATAAAATACCTTATCAGCAAATATTTTTGTGCTGCTTTATCTTATATTGACGTATTTAATAGTTGAACACAAATAGCTTGTAAAGTGTAAGTTTGATTCATACTTTTGGATATACTTTTACAGAAAATATATTTCCAGAACAAAATGCCGCGAGCGCAGCGTGGTGGTTCACGAAGAGGTGCTGGCTGTCCAAGGATCTACCAAACACGTGCAAAACAGTCGAGAGTAAAATGACGCGACGTCTAAGGCTTCGGCCACGCACTGAGCGATTAGCGACTGAGCGACTTAGCGACGCTCTCTCGAGCGATGTCAGCGAGCGATCGCTCTGGGTGAAGTGGCCACATGTCGAGCGACGTCGCTTAGGTTGTTTAGTTATTAAAATGCCTTCATCAAAATTAATTATGAAAAGTTTGTGCAAGAGCCGTATTTTCCGTTACAGGCAATTAAAATATTTGCAAAAAAGAAGATTTGGTGTTCACCCTATAAACCAATTGAGCAAGGTTGAGAGCTTTACAGATAAATTCAATGAACGGCTATCAACTGCCCGTAAATGTATTGAATGTGAGTTTGGTATACTAAGGAAAAAATGGCGTATATTGCAAAAAGAAATTGAGACACAACTAAGCACAGCTATAAACATAATAAAATGTGCTTGCATTTTGCATAATTATGTAAGAGAGAGGGATGGAGATTCGGATCTTGATTACATAAACACAACAACAGAAATAAATGTTGAACTAATTGCTCCAAGAAGTGTTATTGGTACTGAAGAACATTCGCAATCCAATAGAAGCGGACAATTAGCAATAAATGTCAGAAATGAGTTAACTGAATATCTGTGGGATTTCAGTCATTAATTTTCATATTTGTCAATCAGTACCAATAACACTTCTTGGAGCAATTAGTTCATCATTTTTTTCTGTTTCTAGAGTTTTTTTTTGTAAAAGCTGCATTTGCACCAAGGTATATTTCGTTAGTAGCTTAATAAATATATTTTAAGTGTTATTTAATAATAATATAATTTGTTGTATTTTATTATCAATTCAAATATATATATATATTTATATATATATATATATATATAAGGGAGAAGCCCTAGTGACGGTCATAGCCCCTAAATAGGTCAACCGGAATATTTTGGCGAGTTTTGATGCTAGCGGGGTCTAATCACTGTGATTGATAGCTCTTAGTGCCGGCTTGCTTTTTATGTAGTCTACTGGTGTTTATACTAAGTTTTGGATGCACCAGAGACTAAAATTAAAATACCGATATTTCGAAGTAAGCTTTGTAACTTTTCAACGCGTTGGAATTGTATTATTTCAAGTTTCAGCAAAGGGAAATAAATAATTTTCTTAATCGTTTTTTCTTGCCCTTTCATAATCTGTAATCCAAAATTTTTTCTGTTCAATATTTTGGGTTTAACATTAATAAATGTAAAATTATGTTTCTGCGTGTTCTGGTCACATACGATGTGATACACTTTAACACTTATCGATATTTGTATCGACTATCGTATCACTTTGCGTCTCTCGCGTTGCTCTTAATCAGCAAATCATAATTTCAAAATATCTGAAAATTCTTCAAAATTTGTTCAGTGAACCAAAATTCACATTTGATAAGTAGAAAAGCCGCAAAAGCCGAATTTCCAAATTGTGTCAAATTCACACAAGGAACAGATGCGTGTTGACTTAAGAAGAATAGAAAAATTTTATTATTATTTAGTTAAAACAATGTTAAATGAATTTGTTATGATTTGCAAGAAGAGCAAGAAAAAGTTTTATTAAGAAAAATGAAGAAAAATTAATAAAATGAATTTATTATGAGTTGGCATAAAACTTGACTTAATTTTTTGTAGATTTGCTTAAAAGTTTGCGCCCTTTTTAATAGCAACATGACACAATTAAGACAGATAACGCATTGCGCAGATGACGTCACATATGATGCATATTACCAAGGCAAATATTCAACACATGCATTGTGACGTCATCTGCGCACAACATAAACAAGTTTCTGGGCAATCTAAAAATTTATTGTTCTTGTGTGTGCGATGTTGAGCGTGCGATAAATAAATATGTAAATAAATAAAAATAAATTTTAATAAATTATTAAATTCGGTTGTTTTTGAGTGTTTAATTGCATGAAATACAAAAGCATAAATAAAAACAATGATTTGGCATTTTATTTCATTTTATTGGCTCTATTTTGACAAGATTAAGGGGAGTGACTACTACAGGGGCACTTTATCGAAAATCGTGATTTTGACTTTTTTCATTAAATCCTATATATCTTTCAAAAAACGAATGAAATGTGTATAATGCCTTACACTGATCGATGGGCAATTGAACTAGCTTTCCTACAATACAAACAGCTAAGCTTTACGTTGATTTCTGACATTTTAATATCCCAAAAACCTTAGGGGTGTTCACTATTAGGGCTTCTCCCTTATATATATATATATATATATATATATATATATATATATATTTATATATATATATATTTCATATCTTTTCTTAATACACCTTAAAAAATAAACTTACCTGAACAATCACATATTACGCCTACTTCATTCCATTCCTTATCAGTAATTTTTTTGTTTGTTGTCATTCCATAAAACACAGCGGCCTTGAATAGCCGAAATTAAGCTTTCAGCACAGATTTTCCGCATTGCGTTCATATCAGCGACGCACTAAAAATTAGAACCGATTCTAGCGCTGAGCGACGTCGCTTAGTCGCTCGCGATTTTCGCACGTCGCTCAACAGCTGCGTGGCCGCTCGTATGGAGTTTCATATGTTTTAATTTTTAACGTCGCTCAAGAGAGCGTCGCTCAGTCGCTCAGTCGCTCAGTCGCTAATCGCTCAGTGCGTGGCCGAAGCCTTAGGAGTGAAACTTCTGAACATTGGAAAAATCGCCGACCATCATCGATTCATTATTGTCGCCCTATTTTCTTCAAATATGCGAAGGAGTCGTCTGAATTGATTAAATCAACTGTAACCGACATACAAAATCAAATTAGCCAACTGAAGCCTACTGTTTTTCAAACCAAGAGTGGAAAAACATTCACGGTGAAGTTTGATTTCTTCTTGACAATGATTGATGGAAAAGTCTTAAATGAAATTACAAACACCACCTCAACATTGAGGTGTCCCATTTGTAAAAAAAACTCAAAAAGACTTTCACAGTTTAGACGACTCAACGGGTGAGGAGAACTGCTACGAATATGGAATTTCTCCGTTGCATTGCAGAATAAAGTGTATGGAATTTATTCTCAAGCTCGCGTACACACTTCCTCGGCCAGGAGAAACAAAAACGGATAATACGCCTCGTGAGGATATACAGAGAAGAAAGGAAGTTATACAAGCTGAGTTCTCTCGGAAGCTAGGAATAAAAGTTGACTGTCCAAAGCACGGATACGGGAATAAGAATGATGGAAATACTTCGAGGAGATTTTTTGAAAATGATCAAATAACAACTTTGATAACAGGTGTTCATAATGAGATCATTAAAATGGTTGCTGTTATCCTAAATGTTATAAACTGCAAAGATGTGATAGATGGTGCAAAATTTGGCGAATACGCATCAAAAACAGCTCAACTTTTGACTGGATTGTATCCTCAGAAAAAACTAACCCCCACGGTACATAGAATTTTGGCTCATGGAAAGGACTTAATAGAATATCAGTGCTTACCTATTGGAGAGCTGTCCGAAGAAGCACAGGAATGTAAAAATAAGGACTACAAGAGGTTCAGATACACTAATACGTGCAAAATTTCTCGGGTGCGACAAAATGAAGACCTTTTCAACATGCTGGCAGCCTCATCGGATCCACTTCTTGCATCGCTGAGACATGTGCGATCACGAAAGGATTTGGAAGATAGCAACTATAGTTCCGAAATGTTGAGTTTATTAGATGTTAACCTTACTAGCATTAATGTTGATGATTATTTGGTTGAAAATCAGCCATCGATAACAAATATTAAAAATTAACCTCAAAAAATCACCCAAAAATAAGAATTTAAATTTTATGTATTTAAGTTAGAAAATCGAATAAAAACAACAAAAAATGCGAAATAGTCATTGAAGTTATAAAAAATTTTCAGTTATGATTAAAAACAAACGTTTTTAATTGGAATTTTACAGGTCAAATGTGCTGGAAATATTTCTTGACTTTGACCTTGAATATTTAAGCACCACGGATACCTAGCACTCTTGGCGAACATGCATTTTAAAGCTTGAAAAGTCATCTATTAATTGCTTTTTAAATTTTTGAAATCACTTCATTAGTTAAGAAGATATGATTTTTGATAAGCTAAATGAGCAAAGGCCCCACTGTGCGGTGTTTTATTCGGTTTATTTTGGTAAACGTCTCTAACAGTGATCGCAAGTGTACGTTGTGTGTATTAGCGCGTGCATTATTGAATTTTTCTTGTTGAGCATTCATTTAATTTAACTTGCAGTCGAATTGACGCTGCAGTGCTTGAAAAAAAACGAGCATACGTACATACATACACTCATATATTTCCGGTTTTATATACATAATTTGTGTTTTATATATTCTTCTTCTACTAACAACAAACATCTTGTCTATTTGCTTGGTCTCGCTCTCCAGCACCTCTCCCGCTTTGTCCGCTCTTATCAGGTGGTTGTATTTATCTGCATTTGCGCTCACGCTCTTTCACTCAACCGCTCTCTTGATTTTAACCGTTGTATCGTGCTCATTGCTTCGATACGTTTCTACTTACATATTTGCACTCTACCTTGTTTTGCTGTAGCATATCGATTTCTTTAGTAAATTTATTTACATATTTCATAATGCTTGTTTGCTGCAGCAAAAATTGCAAATTGGTTGGTACAACCAATCAAGATTTTATTCTGTGTGGATTGTGCGACAACATGATCCACATGAAATGTGTTGGATTTACAGACACAGGCCTTAAATGGTATTGTGAGCCCTGTAGGGAGGTGGTTAAAGAGTCTTCAAAATTCATGAGACAGACTCATTTAGGCTTCAAAGCTATGCATATTGCATTTAATGCACTGCAAAACTCCTTTACAGAGCTTGAGCCTAATTTCAAAAATGGCAAGGTCACGACTGAATCTCCGAAGCGTAAAAAGACTTCGGGTTTAATCCGCCTATTGTCCCACCTATCATCCCCACAAAGCCCCTTCTGGTGCCCAGCATTAATCAACCTACGGCCAGCCCATTTATGTTATTTAATTCGCCGGCAAGAACCATTACTAATAACCTTTCTTCTGATCCTATGCATGAAATCGGTTCAACTGCCTGTGCGCCTATTGATCCCAATGCAGGTACAACTGGGGCTCCCAAGCCTCCTGTTGTTGTGCCATTTAACAAATTTATATTTGTGTCCAGGCTGGCATCCGATACTTCATCGAATGATGTTTCAGCTTATGTTAAAAGTAAAATTGATTCTCCTCTTATTATTGTTGAGAAGTTTAAATTTAAACACGCCCGAAGTATATCTTCTTTCAAGTTGAGCGTGCCGCCTGAACTCTTTTCGACAATTTGTTAAGAAAACTTCTGGCCGCAGCAGCTTGTTGTAAAGGAGTATGTGAATAGGCGAAGTAATAATAATAAGGGCATTAGGATTAGTAGTGCACAGCCTGTTAGCCACCCAGTTGCCTCCACCTCGGTGGCAAAAAACTAACAAAACTACTTAGTTTGGCCTATCAAAACGTTAGAGGCCTTAACACTAAACTTTCTAAATTATATGTTAACAGCTTATCATTTGATTCACATATAGTAGCACTCACGGAAACCTAGTTAAAACCCGATATTTCTGATTATTCCGTTTTTCCTTCAAAATATAGCTTGTACAGATGCGATCGCACCTCCTGCAAGGGGGGTGGGGTTCTCATTGCTGTTGACTCTTGTTTTTCTTCTGAACAGATTCATTCTCATGATCTTTCGGACATAAAGTTTTTATGTGTTAAAATATTACTAAACGGCCGTTCACTTTATGTTACTTGTTCTTATATTCCTCCTCATTCTGATACTAACATTTACTCATCCCATCTTAGTGCCATGCAACTTGTTTTGTCATTGTTGACAGATATGTATAATCTGATAGTGGTTGGTGATTTTAATCTGCCACATGTTGTATGGTCTGTGAATGACACATCTTCGGCGATATTACCAGTCACTTCTGATGATTTTATCGATGGCCTACTGGAGTTAGGCCTATCGCAAGTTAACAGGGTGCATAACTGTAGTGGTAGAATGTTGGACTTGATATTTGTTTCGGACTCAGATTGCAGTAATGCTTGTAGAATACCCCCTCTAGTGCTTCCGGAAGACACCTACCATCCAACCTTAGAACTATCCATCGAAATTTTTAACCCTAGTGCAGTATCTTATAATACTTTAAAAACCCGTTGCTTTCGTAAAACTAACTTTACCAAATTAAATTATCTTCTTCAACATACTAATTGGTCTCGTCTTTATTCTTGTAGTGATACAGAAACTGCCATTGCCATATTTCATAGGACTTTGAATTCGCTTTTGGATATTTGCGTTCCCCTCACTTATTCTTCAAGTGTTAATAAGCCACCTTGGTTTACCAGGGAACTATCGAAGTTGAAAAACGCGAAGACAAAATCTTATAAAAAATTTAAAAAATCGGGAACCACTTTAGATTTATCTTCTTATTTAATAGCAAAATCTAATTTTCTTTCTGTTAACACATCTTGTTAAAATAATTATCTTAATCGTTGTAGACTAAACTTTTCACGTGACCCTAAACATTTTTATAAATTTGTTAACTCTAAACGTAAGTCTTCTTTCTTGCCGTCCTCAGTATACCTTGATGATACAAAAGCAAGTTCTGATCAGGCAGTAGCCGATCTATTTGCTGAGTATTTTAAATCAGTACATTCAACGAATTTACATAGAACTAGCAATTCCCATCCTTTTCAAGTTCAATCGTCTAATTGCATATATATCCCAGTTATAACTGAGTGTACGCTTCTAAGTGACCTTAACTCTATCAAACCAGGCTATCTGCCTGGTCCTGATGGAGTGCCAGGTTGTATTCTTAGATACTGTGCGGATTCACTTTGTAAACCATTACATAAATTATTTAACTTGTCGGTTGACACAACAGTGTTTCCTGCTATATGGAAGGAATCTTTTATCATTCCACTCCATAAAAATTCTTCTAAGTCTAACGGTAAAAATTATAGGGGCATATCCAAGTTGTCCGTCATTCCTAGCGTCTTTAAAAAAATTTTATGTTCTCAACTGCAACACACATGTAGTTCAATTATATAGCCTTATCAACACGGTTTTGTTAGGCGTAGATCTACTACAACTAACCTTCTTGAATTCACTTCGCTTGTTATCAAAGGGTTCCAGGAAAAAATGCAAACTGACGTTGTTTACACCGATTTTAGTAAGGCATTTGATTCTGTCAGTCATTCTCTGTTGCTTCAAAAATCAAATATTATTGGATTTCCATCAAAACTCGTATTGTGGCTTTCGGAGTACTTTGTGGTCGAACACAAAAAGTAGTTCTTAAATCGTCGGTATCTAACCCTATTTTTGTTACCTCTGGTGTTCCCCAGAGTAGTCACCTTGGACCTTTGCTATTTAATCTGTTTATTAACGATCTTCCAGCTGTTATTACTAACTCCTATGTATATATGTTTGCTGATGATGTGAAGCTATGTTTCACATATAATGACGCTTCCCTGTGTAATTTACTACAGTCGGATTTGGGTGCATTGTCGGCCTGGTGTCATTTTAACTTACTCAATTGAAATTGTTCTAAATTTAAAGTCATGTCTTTTTGTAGAAGTACCCCTCATACTGCTCACTACTTGCTTGATGCTTCACCACTTGACCGCGTGTTTGAAATTAAAGATTTAGGCATTATTCTTGATCCTAAATTAAAATTTGACGCTCATATTTTGTCCATGGTCAATAAGGCCATTTATGTCCTTGGCTTCATCAAGCGGTGGTCGAAAGAGTTTAATGATCCCTACACCACTAAAACGCTTTATACATCCCTAGTTCGTCCCATCCTGGAGTATGGATCTTGTGTGTGGTCTCCACAATACTCGATTCACCAGGATAGAATTGAATCTGTGCAGAAGAAATTTCTTCTATTTGCCCTTAGAAGTTTTAACTGGGTTCCTGGAGTTGACTTACCCCCGTATTCAAATAGACTCCTTTTGATAACTCTTCCCTCCCTGTTAAACCGTAGAACTATGCATGGAGTGTTATTTATTACTAACCTACTTAATGGTGAAATCGACTCATCAGTTCTTTTGAGTCGAATTAAATTTAATGTCCCAATTAAATCTTCACGTAACTTTTTACCCCTTAGCCTTGATCGTTGCTTCAGCAACTATTTAATTCATGAACCATTTCGTGTTACATGTTCCGACTATAACAAACTTTATTCTCTTGTCTCCTTTGAGGCCTCAACTCCAGTACTAAAAAGATCGATCCTTTTTGCTTTATCTAATCGTAACCACTAATTACTAATCTAACGCTGGTCTGATTGGGTTTTTCTGGGTTTTTCCCAATCCTCGCAACATATGTTAACATATGTTGTTATATGTAGGATATTTGTGCGGACTTGGAAAATTGTTCACAGTTTTTTGGACAGATCGGAATTACATGCATACAACTTACAGTGACTCGCAGCTCAAATAAAAAGTTTAAGGTGCTATATATTTTAAGCTAGAGGAAAAACAAAAAATGTTTAAACGCCAATTTGTTTTATGTTATATCATATTTAAAAAATAAACTTTATTTGTTTCTGAAATATTGCTAAGTTTTATATATAAACTAAAAACTAAAAATATATCTTATATATAGGTCACAGCTTAAAAGATGCAGACACAAACTAGTTATATTTTTGCCGGATAAAAAGTTAAATAAGGATTTTAGTACTAAGTATGTAATCCCTTAACCTTTAGAATAGCCCTTAACCTATTATTCATCGAAGAGACCAGCTTCCGAGTGGCTTCCGGGCTTATTTTGCTCCATTCCTCCAGCAAAGCATTTTTAAGGACCTGTTTGCTGGAAATCCGAGGATTCCGGATCTTGTTCTCCAGCATAGCTCAAAAATTTTCAATGACATTTAAATCTGGAGACTGGGCCGGAGGAATCATAACGTGGGGGCAGTTCCAGGTGAGCCAGGGCTGCACTTTTCCGGACGTATGTTTGGGGTCGTTGTCGTGGTAGAACCGGAAAACACGTCGGATTCCTAACTTTTCGGCGCTTTGGAGCAAATTTTCTTTCAGAATATTGAAGTACATAGTCTTATCCATCGTCAACTCAAAAAAAGCCAAGTTTCCGACGCCGGCTGCCGACATACAGGCCCATACCATTACACTTCCTCCGCCATGCTTAACTGTTGCTTATGGTGTATATATTGAAATATATGTATGTTGCAATATGGCGGACTTGGGATGCCGGTATGTACGAACAATTTTTACACAGTTGAAAATAGAAAATTAGTGTGTATTACTTATCTTTTTTCACCAAGGAACTAGCTGGGGCGAGTGCAGAAGGATATCCGGCTCGAAGGACCAATTTTTGTAGCGGAGGCTCCAAAATGATAAGACACAGTGGTGGTGTTGTATTGTGTAAAGTGATTTTATTCAGTTTGTGTGTTGTTGGATATATGTAGTTTGTTGACTCCAGTATTTTTCAGGGTTTTCTTAGTGTAGTTGAATATGATGTAGTTTTGTTTCTTAATTCTTTGTTAATTGTAGTAATCGTAAATCGCAGTAGGATTAAGCGTAGACACGTCTGGTATTCTCGAGTATGAAATTGGGACTCGAAACCGCGTTCAGAACCAACTGTTAAAGCTCTGTTAATGTTAACAGAAACTTCAACGGGGCATTTGAAAACTCAATAAATAAGTCAAATGTTAGAGATGCGTCAATGTTCTGAGTCGGCTACCTTTTCTGGCATCAACTCATGGTGAATGCATCACTGAGCTGTGGAATCAAAAAAGTGGACGACCGATATTTGCAGCAACAATGTCGCTCAAGCGTTATAAGCAGATCACTCGGTGTTTGAGGTTCGACGATCGGGAGGAGAGAGCACACTTCCGTTTTCAAGAAAAATTCGCTAAATGGGCATATCGACTCAAATTGTGCTATATTCCTGGCAAAAATGTAACCGTCGACGAGCAGTTGCTACCATACCGTGAACCCAAACTGGAATTTGGCCAAAAAAAACATCCATCGCCGCCTTTTTATACCCTTAACCCATAAAATGGGTAAATAAGGGTATAATGGTTTTGTGCAAAAGTATATAACAGGCAGAAGGAAGCATCTCCGACCCCATAAAGTATATATATTCTTGATCAGCATCAACAGCCAAGACGATATAGCCATGTCCGTCTGTCCGTCAGTCTGTCCGTCTGTAAGAACGAGTGGATCTCAGAGACTACAAGAGCTAGAGACTTCAGATTTTGGATATAAGTTCTCATATACCATAAGCAGAAAAAGTTTGCTTCAAGTTATCGATAACTTATCTGGTTTCCGATATACACATAATATCGATAACAAAAAATATCGAATTTGGAAAATCTAAAAATGAGGGTTGACGTAATGGGTAATAATAGAACTTTTCTGAAAATTTCGTCAAAATCGGTTAAGAAACACCGGAGATATTGAACTTAATCGATTGAAGCTAAGTCAGTATACCAAAGTCAATTATAAATTTAATTTATTTATTGCAACTGGGTTCAAGGTATATTCTAGTCGGGCTCTCCCGACTAGAGCCTTCTTATTTTTTTTATTGAACTCGGGTACTCCCTGGTCATGCTGCATATCGACCAACGGGAACGAGCACCACGAGGCGAGAGAGCGTTGTCGGTTGTCCATTGGATTCAGGACGGCGAGCAGCTAGTCCAAACCGAAGCTGATGCATCTGCGAACAGTCGCTTGATGCACCACACGCCAAATAGGAAGTGCGAAAAGTGCCACATATGCCCACAGGCAAAGAATGCAAACTTTCACTCTGACGAATGCGATAGGTGCATGAAAATAGTTTGCCCGCAGCATCGCTTTGTTCTATGCGAAATATGCGGTTCATAGATATATTTGTTTTTATTATTTAATTTTGTTATTTAAATAAATATTTTCAATTTTAAAAATATTTTTCCGTCTGTCCGTCTGTATGAACGCGTGGATCTCAGAGACTACACGAGCTAGAGACTTCTGATTTTGTATTTAAGTTCTCCTATACCATGAGCAGAACAAGTTTGCTTCAAATTATCGATAACTATTCTGGTTTCCGATATACACATAATATCGATAACAATAAAATATCGAATTTTGAAAATCTAAAAATGAGGATTGAAGTAATGGATAATGATAGAACTTTTCTGAAAACTTCGTCCAAATCGGTTGAGAAACACCGGAGATATTGAACTTAATCGATGGAAGCTAAGCCAGTATACCAAAGTCTTATATAAATTAAATATATTTATTGCAACTGGGTTCAGGGTATCTTCTAGTCGGGCTCTCCCGACTAGAGCCTTCTTACTTGTTTATTTTTATTTATTTTATTTTTTTTTTTGATTGTGTCAAATTGACACACCAGGGACTGATTTGTTATTTTTTCTTAGGGACAGATGAGTGTTAAATTGCTCATACCCGTGATATACTTTTTCAACTTATATTTAAACTGCAGACGTGTCGGATGGTCGTATTGGCCACCCTTGGACCTTATAGCTCCAAAAAAAATTCTCTACAATATCTTGGTTCAACCGACTTGTTAATAAATAATTTATATTATATTCATTGAACAATGTGGTGAAGCCGTTGATTGAAGTGTTGTTTACTTAAATGCCTTTCTGGAAAGGCAGCAGTCTTTGATTTTTACCAAATATGTCAGAGCGTATAAGCTCTGACATTTTCACCAAAATGCTCCTCTGGCTTGCCGTATGGTTGGGTGGACTCAATTGAGTTAGATGTAGAAAATTTTGAATTAAATACATCAAACCAATCATAAAGCAGCTTAAATAGGTCGGCCGTTTCGCATGCGTTTTCCACTTCAAACCCTAACGAAAAGCAGCGTCTTATTGCACTAGCAGTTGTATTGGAAAACAACTGTGTTGCCAATTTCGCCTTCTGCCGCTCCAATGAACGTATGTTAATGTAGCTTTCATTAACTTTAAACAATATTGAAACTTCAGAGTTGTTGCAGTGACTTATTGCCTGTTGAACCGCTTGCTTTGTCCCTTTTATATTGAATCCGGTGTCAACATAATGGACAAGGGACAAGATAAAAGACGAAAATCTTGAAATTTCCACATGTTGGAAAAGTCACCCATGGTTTTGCTAAAACATAAGACAAATGTAAATTTCTATGTAATTTGTTCAATTGTTTTCACACCTACTTTCTGTTATGCCGAGCTCACTCCATAGTCGTTGGTTTCCAGCACCCAGATCAGACACCTAGATCAGCCACTACTCTGTAACCATGGACCATTAATTTTTCTACAATGCCGTTAATGGTATCAGCGTCCATTCTTATACTGTAGTCATAAAAAACTGGTTGCTTCCACGATTTTATCAATCCTCGAACGATTGCCAGTCGAACATAGTTCGCTGGCTCGTATACGGCATCCGAAAAACTTTCGTACTCACACGCAGCAGAAACTTTCATTTCGTCGAAAGCTAAAACACACAGCTTATCAACTTCTGACATTTCATCATTTTTCATCAAACCGATGACGATATCCAGGGTCCACGGCTTAATGTCTTTATGAGACAACTGTATAGCGTGGAATAGCATGGCAGTGGATAGCCTTTTGTATATAGATGATTATATGCTCGTGGCCCAGCGGCGTGTAGACATATTGCATCTGATATGTCTGCAGACTTAAAAACCGATCGTTCTCCATTATTTTTTAAAATCTTAATTTGCGTCTCCGTAAATATTTTGCGAAGCGAATTCTCCAAGCGGACCAAACCTTCAAGCTGGTCTTGCATATTTTTGACTTGATTTTCCAAATCACTTATTTTTTGGACTAGTTTTTCATTTTCAATAAATACGTCGTATCCGAACCTACACAAAATAATATTATTGTTATTTACACATTTACTTTTTCACAGAAAACTTACTCTGTTTCTGTGCTCGCATTTGAGTAGCCCACTCGAACAATTTCTGGTTCCGGCTCTTTCTCCTTTTGCGGCAAAGCATCAGGCATTAGGCGCTGTCTCTTCAATTCCTGGCCTTTGCCCGTAACAGTCTTAAAATCACTTGAATTAAAATGGGTTTCTAATATTTTTGAATTAGGCCCAATTCTGCAACTTAGGGATTTTTCCCACAATTTCCTTTTTTTCGCATTTTGGAACAGTTACAAATTTTATTGCTTCACTTTTAATGGTTTTTCGCTTGCTCAATCGATCGAAGCTGGATTTCAGAGATTGTCGGTACAAATGTCCACTAGTTCGGAGCCGATTTATCCTATTAATAGAGTTTCACCATCGCGCAAAACACATAAAAATTTCGAACAGTTGTTTAGAATCCCAAGTAGACACGATAGTGAACTTTTTCCTCCTGCAGGTACGTCTTCTGGTTCGCAGTCAAATCGTGATTTACGAACAGATCGTATTAATCAAATCATGTCTAATTGGAAGTTACGTTTTACCGGACATGCGTCTTTGTCAGTTAACGACTTTTTGTACCGAGTCGAAGCACTCATACCCCAGACTCTGGAGGGCAATTTTGAACTGTTAGCAAGATATGCAAGCAATTTGTTCGAGGGAAATGCCAATGAATGGTATTGGAGATTCAACAGAAATGTCCCTGCAGTTCGCTGGCCAGATTTGTGTGTAGCGTTGAGATCGCAATTCCAGGATGGTAGAACTGATTTATAGATTCGGTCAGCTATTGCTCAAAGGAAGCAAAAGCATAATAAAACTTTTGATAGTTTTTATGAAGCAATATTGTGTTAGCAGACAAGCTTAGTCAACAATTAAGTGAACAAGCTTTATTGGAAATACTCCGTGCAAATTTGTTGCCAGAAATACAGCACGAAATATTATATGTACCTGTCGGTAACACTGTTCAGTTGAGACACGTAGTACACTTGAACGATTTGTGAAACCTGTAGCTTATTAAATAGTTCCTGTGCAACGGTTTCAATCCAAGCGTCAGGTAAATGAAGTTACGGTACAAACCGAAACCGATAACGAAGATGATGAGGATTCAAATAATATTGATCTCGCTGCAATGTCCCTTTTTTGTGGTAAAAATGGGCAAAGATATCAAGATTGCGTGTCAGCTCGAAATGTTTTTTGTTATGGGTTTGGTAAACGAGACGCATATAAACCATCATGTTCTAGATGTTCTCTCACACTTCAAGAAAACGATCTCCAGCGTGCACCCTTGACAAGTGCACGCAAACTAATGTCCGGGGGGACAAATACAGAATAGTCATGGATGTCACTACAGCTAGTAATATCTCACCGTGTACGACCCCAATCCCAGCTTTTCCTTTACCTAAACATAAACCTAAACTCAAAATAAACGCCGAGTGTTTGCGACATACTCGCAACAGAATTCGGCAACGTTCTATTCGCTTAAAGCAGAGCAAGTCCGCAGCGGACATACATTCTTCTATTGTAGATTTGTCAAGTGACGTTCGGCCATATGCAGATGTAACCTTATTGGGAAAATCCCTAAGTGGTCTTTTGGATACAGGAGCGTCAATTAGTTGTATAGGTGGTAAATTTGCATCAGATTTGAATCCAGTTGAATATAAGCCATTAAAGCTTAATGTTCGCATCGCTGATGGGGCAAAACAAGCTATCGGGGGTAAAATCACAACTGAAATTCGGTTTAGAGGTGATACAAAACTACTATGCTTATATATTGTTCCATCGCTATCACAAGAATTATATCTTGGCATTGATTTTTGGATAGCATTCGACTTGTTACAATGGGTATTGATGCATAAAACCCACAGTGCTAAAATGGCTGCGTTAGAAATATCCGGCCCGTTAAAAATTTCCTTAACGGCTCAGCAGCACAAGGAGTTGATATCTACAATTAAATTTGTTCCTTCTTTTGCTGAAAAAGGCATCGGCAAGACAACTTGGCTTTCTCACGACATAGATGTGTCAGGCTGTACTCCAATTAAGCAGCGTCACTACGCAGTTTCTCCAGCAGTCGAAAAGCTAATATAAGACGAACTGGAGAGAATGCTAGCGCAAGGAGTAATAGAAGAGTCAGACAGTCCTTGATCATCACCCTTCTTGTTCAGAAACCTGGAAAGGTGCGTTTGTGTCTTGATAGTAGAAAAGTTAACGAGGTAACAGTTAAAAATGCATACCGAATGCCACTGATAGATGGTATACTTAGTAGACTTCCACGAGCTGAGTACATAACGAGTATCAACTTAAAAGATGCTTATTGGCAAATCCCATTGACCCAAAGAGCTCGAGAGAAGACATCATTTACTGTCCCAGGTAGACCGCTATATCAATTCACTAACATGCCGTTTGGTTTAAAAAGAATGTTTGGCCGCTGTTATGTGCGTGAAAAAATTTAGAGCATATATACGAGGGCATGAGTTTTCTATCATTACGGATCATGCTTCGTTAAAGTGACTCATGTCACAAACGGATTTATGTATCAGATTAGCAAGATGGGCACTTAAGTTGCATTTACATTTAAAATTCATCATCACTGTTTGTAGCGGAGGATCGAAAAGATTGGTAATGCGGTAGCTTCGTGGTTTTAGTGGTTTTTTATTATATATATTTGTGTCAGTATGTAGCCGTTGCACTTCGTGTGCGTAGTAATGTTAAACCAATACTGATCTTATGCTGTAACTTGGACTTACACTATAGGCGTTTATGTTACTTAACATTAACATGAGAGAGTGTGGAGACGCGTACAGTTAGAATTTAACATGATTGGAATTGAAACCAAGATTCATGGTTCTGAGCTTGTTACATATTTTTAACTGCTCTGGAATGTGAATTCTGCCATAAACATCCTCCCCCCCTTGCAGTATTGCAAAAGGAGTTATTAGCCGCAAGTCCCGGACAGAATCCAGCCAAATACGGAATGCTGGGCCATTGGATAGTTATTGGTGCTCGGGAAGACGCCATTGAGAATGATGTGAGGATACACATCCGCCCCGAGTGTCACGCACACCGTAAAGGGGTGAAACCAGCGTTCGTCGGCCAGAACAATGCTCTTAAAATGCTCAGCATCAGCGATGATAGGCCTGATTGGCGTACGAATGCCAAAATCATGATCCATATGGAAAATGACTTCACGGCGGAAATCGGTCATCCTTGATCGCAGGAGAGCCGTGCAGACACCTTCCGCACCAACACGGGTGATGGATAGCCCAAGAGCCGTTGCCAGAGATGTGTTGATACGGCTGGTGGAGCTGCACGGGTCGATCATCACCCGGACATCGAAAATCTTCAGCCCAGTGTCAAGCTTGACAATGGCTGTTGGAAGGACGCTCACAGCATTGTGCTGCAGTATGGAAGTCAGCGATGTTTGGATGGGCCTAGGAAGTGCTGGCGACGGTTGGCGACGGGTGTTTGGAGACCGCATATGCGGAGAACTTGTGGCCCTAGGCGAAGCTGCTCGCTCACGCCTTCCGGTTGGGTGGATGTTGTGGTGAGCCTCGCGGAAGTGCAGTAGGGTGTGGTGGTTCTTATGGCAGACCTTGCACGTGCCGGCGCTGCGGCAGGATTGCCCGGAGTGCTGGTGGGCCAAGCAATTTGGGCAGTACTTATTAATAAGTACTGCCCGGAGGCGTTTTTCAGCCGTGAATCGCAAGAACCTTTGGCACTTCCTCAGTGAATGCACTCCTCTGCACATCTTACACCGGAAGGAGTTGGTATTGATGGGACGGTCGTGGTACGTGGCCTTGTGCGACGGCATCTTGTAAAACTTCTGGAAATAAAAGGAAGGATATAAGTATTTCTCGTCTGATCGTACTGAGTTGACAGATAACACGGAGGCACAGGACGATTGAACAAACGGTGTGGAGCTTTGGGATAGGACATCCCTCTTTATGTAGGATTGTGACGTCTGTAGCAACGCTGGCTCTGATACTTTAGGGAAAAATGCCGATTTTGACCTTGACGGACAAAAAAACGCTTCTTGCCTTGACCCAGATGATAAGCTTGTCGCTGCTGTCGAAGCTGGTGGTGCGGCGTACAAGGGAACTTCTTGATTTATTTCTGATTTAGACTCCGTTCCTGTAGTCAGTTGTGGAGTGAAAAGCATAGAATAGAGGGGCTGTGAGGAGCCGAATAAGGAATATTCCTGAATAGCCACTGATGAGGCTGTAGTAGTTGGCTCAACATATAGGGGGAATTCCTGCGTTGGAGCTTGAGAGACGCTTAGTTTTTGGGTCTGCGGCACTGGAACATCCTCCACCTCCCATAATTTGGAAATGCGATGGTCTAGCTGCAACCCGTCGCTGGTCAAAATTCTTGCGGAGAACGATGAAATTGACTGCGGCACAATCTTTGAAAGCGGACCGGTGAGAATCCATCCAAAGATGGTTTCTTGCCCAGGGAGCGAGCCGCAAAGGTTAGGAAGAGAGCCGCTTTAAATGACAGACGGAAGGATATCCGCGCCAATAAGAACATCAATCGGCGAACTCTGATGGAAAGTCGGATCGGCCAGCTCAATGGCTAGGAGGCTCCTCAGGGAACTTTTAGGAACCGATATGGCGGGCAAGGTGCCGGCCAACTGAGGAAGAACGAACGCCGAAGCTTCTATATGAAGTCTTGGTTTTGTAGGAGAGCCTATAGTAAAATGGCATAACTTTTGCGCTTGGGCTGCAACTGTCTGATTTAGCCCAGAAACTTGAGCTTGCACGGATTCGAATGGCAGCTTAATCTGTCGGAATAATCGCGCAGAGATAAACGTAGCCTCTGAGCCTGAATCGATTAGAGCTCGAGCGGTATACGTAGCTCCCCGATGGCATACGTTAATGACCGCCGTGCCGAGTAGGACACTCTGTTCGTTGGCAGCAAAAAACGTTTGGACATTTGCTGCTGGTTGTAGGGTAGTAGACTGTATATTATTGGAATGAAGGGTAGCGGACTGTATGTTGGAATTGGAATTTGCATTGGAATCTGTATTGGAATTGACCGGACCACTGTCGCCTCGATGTAGTAAAGTGTTGTGCCGCCCTTTGCATGTAAAACAATTGTGCGCACTCGTACACTCTCGTAACTGGTGCCCTCTTGCGAAACAATTCAAGCAGAGTTTTTTTTGCTTGATGTAAGATGCCCGCTCATTAACGGGCATATGTAGAAAACGAGGGCACAGACGGACGCAAGTCTTACTTTTCGGAATAACATGCGCTTCGAAAGAATTTACCCTCTTAGGGGCTTGGTTGTTCCGAGAAATAGAATCTGAGGAATTGTGGGGCGTGGAATGGGGTTTCACGTCCTCAATAGCTTCAAGCGTTCGGTAGCGTTCATTGAGGAACGCACTCAAATCTTGCCAGGCTGGAATTTCGCATTTTTTGGATATTGATTGTTCCCATAGGGAAAGCGTGAGTTTGGGTAGCTTTGAAGAGCATAGAAAAACTAGAATGCAATCTGCGAATGGGGAGGAAGTGGAAATTCCCGAATGCTCCAGAACGGTCAAACATCGTTGGATGGTGCTCTGAAGGTTTTTAACGGAAGCACCTGATTCGCTTGTAACCGTGGATAGGTTAAAAAGAATCTTAAGCTGACTGGTTACCAGCAGCCTCTTTTTCTCGAAACGCTCACAGAGTGCTGCCCAAGCAGACGCAAAACCATCATTCGTGAGTGGAAACTTCGCGATGATTTCATTGGCTTCACCAGCTGTCTTTGAATTTAAATGGAACAATTTTTCAACCGGAGTCAACCTAGGATTGTTGACATATATTGCAGTAAAAAGGTCCCGGAACGTGGGCCAACGCAGATAGTCTCCATGGAACACCTCTGTGTCACACGGAGGGAGGCGACAGCCCCCGGAGAAGGGCAGAGGAGTGGGTATTTCAACCCTTTCAGATGCGTACACACCCTTTATCGCCCCCTTCATGCGTGAAAGACACCTTTCATAAACGGAGTAGCAGTGCTCATATTTCGCCTCCATTGCAGCAATATCATCACTCTTATCTTCTTGTGTGAGTGCCTTGGAACAGATTTCATACTCAGTCTCAATCTTATCCCAAAAGACTTGTAAGCGATCACGGCGAATTTCGAAGGTAAAAATATTATCTTCGTCGGATGCGGGAGCATTGACACGGGACTCAAACTGGATCAGTTTGTCCGTAACGGAAATAAACTTCACCAAGGACATCGTTGAATTTTTCTTGGTAGATCTGGTTTTTACCGGACTACGATTCGGAAATTGTGACTTTGAATTTTTTTTCGGACTACGATCCGGAAACTTGGACTTTGACTCTTTATTCGGAAGTGCGCTGGTAAATCGCGATTACGTTGCTGCTGGTGACGCCGATGGATTTTTCTTCACGCGAACGATTGGATTTAACTTCTCTTCACTTTGTGGAGGTGCCCTGTTTCGAATACGAGAAGCTTGCGACCCAGATGGAGCGGTCGAAGTGGAATGACGACGCTCAGGTTGGGAAAGTGGAAAAACTGGCTTAAGTTTTGCTTTTTTATCGGTCTCTTTTGACCCCGTGGACATACTATGCTTTGCAATTTAAAAGACTAATAATGTGTGCCGAGTTACCTGGAACGTTAGGTGGGTCACGACAATATTAAAATAAAGCGGAATAAAAACGATGCTATAAATATAAAAAATGTTTTGACTAATAATTAAATAATTATTTATTTTATATATACCACTTGTATTTATTATTATTATTTTTTTTTTTTTGAGTGTATTTTCTTTTGGAAATAATTTTTGTTTGTTTTGACTTTGGATAATGCCAACTTGGAACGGCGTTCAAATGCAGACGCTTTGGATGCGCTGCTAGTGGAAACGTTGAGTTTGTTGTACTTGTTGAATAAGTTACACGATAGTTTGGGTTGCCGGCTATCGATTATCGGAGTTTGTTTACTTTTTGTTCAGCGGCAATTATTTTGGTGAAAAAATTAATTTGGTGAATAATTAATGGTTATAATTAATGCAGTGCGTGTGTAATTATTTATATTGTGTTAAAGTATCGGCCGCCTCAATGGAATGAATATATTCTTTATAAATCTCTTTGTGTTGTGGCGGCCAGAAGAATATTTACAATTTCCCCCGTTAACGGAACTAAAATTATTTATAAAAGAATATTTATAAATTATTTGGAATATTCCACCCGGAACGGACTGGAAACGGAACAGAAAACTTAAACTTGTAAAAGAATATTTACAATTTTTCCCGTTAACGGAACTTAAATAATTTATAAAAGAATATTTATAAATTATTTGGAACATTCCATCCGGAACGGACTGGAAACGGTACAGAAAAATTAAAATTGTAAAAGAATATTTACAATTTCCCCCGTTAACGGAACTAAAATAATTTATTAAAGAATATTTATAAATTATTTGGCTTATTCCACTCGGAACGGAACAGAAACGGTACAGAAAAATTAAAATTGTAAAAGAATATTTACAATTTCCCCTGTTAACGGAACTGAAATAATTTATAAAAGAATATTTATAAATTATTTTGGAATATTCCACCCGGAACGGAATGGAATCGCAACAGAGAACAATTGCGAACGAAAAAAACAGAACGGAAAATAAGATATTAATTATAGATTATAATTAATACCTTTAAATTAAGTTAAGTGTCGGACGGTTGACGATCACGATATATTGCCTTACACACTTTAGCGCTTCAAGCGCTTTTATGACAAAGAAATCGTTGTTACCTTTACCAGTTCACCAGAGCGGAACTAGCAAAGCTTACATATGCATGTATTGTTTATATTTTGTCGTTGTAGTTTATGCCGGCAAAAATAAAGTTATTATTAAATTTTAATCTCTTTGTATGCTCGGCCAGTGTTTTGTTTTACGTTTTTTTTTTTAGTAAATGTTATATTGCACTTGTATTTTGTTTAAGTTATGGAGTGCCGGCGACTTGACAAGTGCTGGAAATAATTCACCTGCAAGTGCGGCGCTTACTGCGTTTATGTGTATATTAAATTATTGTGTGTTATGTTTGCATATGTAATGTGGAATATATATGGAATATAAATGTGGATGATGGAGTGATGTAATATCGATGTCCGAGTGATGTAATATGTAGATATATATATGTTTGTGGAATCTATGTAATAAAGCAATTTATGTAGAAATGCTATGTGCTCTGTATGAATTTATGTACATACACATACATACATGCATGTACGCTTGCGCGCTAAAAACTGCCCATCATCCGCTGGCGATTTTTTTTTTTTTTTGTGTAAATATGTTTGCATGTACGTATGTATGTATGTATGTCGTAACTTGTGTAAATTAAATGTGGATAAGTTTGAATGCACGTATGTTGTAATCTATTTTATGCAATGGTATTCTTGCAGAATTATGCGAATAATATTTTAGCGCAAAATATTATTCAGCCGTGGTAGAATGTCTGTATGTATGTACATTCATACATATGTGCTGCAATGCAAAGCGGAACACTGGAATTGGATCTTGTAAGTACGAACATAGGTTGATAAATTTATTTTATTTATTTAATTTTCAACAGATGTTTTTATGTAGGAGTTTATTGTGCGGACTTGGACATTTACCAATTTTGGACAAATTGGTATGAACATATATATATATATATATATGTATGGTAATAGGTTCCACAATATGGCGGACTATGGATGCCGGTATGTAGAAATTTTCACTTGCACAATTTGAAGAAATAGAAAATGCATTACTTATATTTTCTTTCCAATGAACGTGCTGGGGCGAGTGGAAGGATATCCGGCTCGAAGGACCAATGTTTGTAGCGGAGGATCGAAAAGATTGGTAATGCGGTAGCTTCGTGGTTTTAGTGGTTTTTTATTATATATATTTGTGTCAGTATGAAGCCGTTGCACTTCGTGTGCGTAGTAATGTTAAACCAATACTGATCTTATGCCAGCGACCGGCAAACTCACACATCTAAACTGTGTTCGCAGAAAACAGTGCACTGAGAAAAATGAAAAAGTTGGCAAATCAAAAAAAAAGGTCACGTTATTTTTTATTCAAATTCTTTAACTATTTGGTCCAGGTCTATTTCGTCATTATAGCATTTTATTCTAAGTAGGGACATTGGGACTCGCCATCCATATTTTCATTGAAAAAAAATTCATTCATATTTCAGTTTTTTTGCAGTGTTTAATATTCGGCATTCAAAAAAATTGCGCAGCGAGGTCTTGCCTTAGTGAATGCTGAACAGCAACTGACTTGATTTGCTTTGCCGAAGTGGGAGCAACACAACTGCCGAAAGCCGAACAGCGTGCGCTTGTATTAGTTTTTTTATAGCGTACAGCGTAAAACGAAAAAATTGCTGCCCTATAGCCAGCTATAGGAAACGCTAACTTTGCCGGTCGCTGTCTTATGCTGTAACTTGGACTTACACTATAGGCGTTTATGTTACTTAACATTAACATGAGAGAGTGTGGAGACGCGTACAGTTAGAATTTAACATGATTGGAAATGAAACCAAGATTCATGGTTCTGAGCTAGTTACATATTTTTAACTGCTCGGGAATGTGAATTCTGCCATAAACAATCACAAATGCAGTAAGAATGTAGTTCCGGATGCACTTTCTCGAATATATACGGAAGATTTATCAAAAGTATCGTTGGATTGTCCAATTGATTTGAAATCTTTGAATTTTTACACTCAATAGTATGGGGACTTAAAGACCAAATTTTAAATCAAAAGGTTCCAATACCCGATGTCAAGGTTGTAGACCATATAATCTATCGCCGAGCAGAGCATGCTACTGGTGAGCAAATTGCAGACGATATGTGTTGGAAGTTGTGGATACCAAAAGAGTTGGTCCTTGTTGTTTTAAAACAGTGTCACGAACATCCATTAGCCGCACATAATGGTATTAGACTATGACTTTTAATAGGGAAGATTCCTTGGATATAATTCGTCAAACAGCTAAAAAAAGGAATCGCGAAACGAAAAATACAATAACGCTCGTAGCAAGTTAGTTTCTTATGTTGTTGGACAAAAAAAATATCGTCGGAATTTCCAACAAAGTAATTTCAAAGCCACAATTCGGAATAAACTTGGTACATGTTATTACGAACTGGAAGATTTGCAGGGTAAACTAGTTGGAAAATATCATGCACAAGATATTAAGCAATAATGTCGAAACTGCTAGTTTTGTCTCCAAACGGGTATACCACTTTGGTCGTGTCAGCGCCAAAGTGTGATTTTGGTAGGGGGGTGTGTAATATGCCGCTTGTCGCCTCTATTTGATTTAAGGACAAACCCTAAAAGTAGGCAAACCTTACAACCCAAACTCTGCTCAAGAGTTTGTAAAACTGTATGCGCTTTTAATTATGATTAAACTCGATACCGAAGGTAAAGAGTATATTGGTTTTGTGCAAAGTCCGTCATGGTGTCAGTCCGTCCGTATGTGTGCAAGTTTTTTCCACACCCTTTAAGTTAGAGACTTGAAACTTTCCAATTATCCTTATCTATGGCATAGTAAATTAAATTGTCAAAATTGAGGTTGTACGATAACTGGGGACTGTCAAATCGATAAATTCGATAACTCAAAACCGATAAATCCACATATTTCGCACATCCTTACAGCTAGAACTACCAAATTTTGTTGAGAAGATTGCTGCTATCAACCCCCAAAAAACTGCATCAACAATTTTGGAGCCACGCCCACCCATTCCGCCCTCAGCCCCCCGAATTTTAAAGTCTAAAAAGCCTATATCTCCCACAGTTTTTAAGCTATAGCCACCATATTGCTTTAAAAGTTTGGATGCCACGCCTACCGATACTGCCCTAGCCGCCCCCATCCACCCCAACGCTTCGTCAAAAAAGGGAATGCGTGTATCTTCCAGAGTTGTGGAGCTAGAGCCTCCAAATTGAGAAGATAGCTGGTAACGACCCCCAAAGAACTGCATCAAAGTTTTTGGGCCACGCCCACCCATTTCGCCCCCCTTTCCACTTCTTTTACAAATTTTTAGCTAGAGTCACCAAATTTGGTATGAAGATAGCAATTGACATTCCACAAAGATCTGCATCAGCCCCCCTTTCCACACCCTTCACAAACTTTGAGCTAGAGTCACCAAATTTGCAACGAAGACAGCTGGTGGAATCCCCATCTGCATCGGAGAATCTTTATGGCAGCGTACACCCCTGCCGCATTTGTACCCCTTTGCAAACAGGCCTCTTTTTACTGGTTTTAATACTGGTAACGAGTATGCCGCAGTCGGTTGCGTCCGAAGGCGACGTTTCCTCTTGTTATACCCTTCACCCATAAAATGGGTAAAAAGGGTATGATGGTTTTGTGCAAAAGTATGTAACAGGCAGAAGGAAGCATCTCCGACTCAAAAAAAAAAATATGTTCTTGATCAGCATCAATAGCCATTTCCGTCTGTCCGTCCGTCCGTCTGTCTGTCTGTCCGTCTGTCCGTCTGCATGAACGCGTGGATCTCAAAGACTACAAGAGCTAGAGACTTCAGATTTTGTATTTAAGTTCTCCTATACCATGAGCAGATCAAGTTTGCTTCAAATTATCAATAACTTTTCTGGTTTCCGATGTACACATGGAATCGATAGCAACAAATTGACAACAAATCCGTCTCCGAATTGAACTTTTATTTTTAAATGTATTATAGTTAATTTTATATACAAAAAAAAGTTAATTCCAATTAATAAATAACAATACAAATATGTATAAAAGAAAAACATGCAAAGTAATAAGTACACCAAGTTTGTGATATGTGTAAAAAAAAAAAATAGCAAACAAACAAAGATTATGTGTTAAGAGAGCCTAAAAATGTATATCTCCACCTCCCCTCTCTCATACATTTACTTTTACTTGAGCTTCAGCAACGGATAAAAACACACATACACACACAAGGAAAGATCTTTCTGAGTGGGATACTGCCGCTGTAAGTTATCGCTCTTTATCAATTAATGCTCTTAAATATATCCACGTGAAAGCTTCCCATTCCGTGCGTTAAAGTAAGCGTGACAAAAACCTCTCTTAAATAACCTTGAACTCCAAAAGCTCTAATGCTTTCGAACACATGTCGCGAAAAAGTCGGGAGAGCCCGACTAGAAGATACCCTGAACCCAGTTGCAATAAATAAATTAAATATATGTAAGACTTTGGTATACTGACTTAGCTTCAAGCGATAAAATTCGATATCTCTGGTGTTTCTTAACCGATTTGGACGAAATTTTCAGAAAAGTTCTATCGTTACCCATTACTTCAATCCTCATTTTTACATTTTCCAAATTCGATATTTTTTGTTATCGACATTATGTGTATATCGGAAACCAGAATAGTTATCGATAATTTGAAGCAAACTTGTTCTGCTTATGGTATAGGAGAACTTATATCCAAAACCTGAAGTCTCTAGCTCTTGTAGACTCTGAGATCCAAGCGTTCATACAGACTTACAGACGGACATGGCTATATCGTCTCGGCTGTTGAAGCTGATCAAGAATATATATACTTTATGAGGTCGGAGATGCTTCCTTCTGCCTGTTCAATACTTTTGCACAAAACCATTTATTTACCCATTTTATGGGTTAAGCAAAGTAACACGCGGTTCTTTCTTTTGCTACCCTCGACTTAGCCGACGAGCCACAGCCGTAGAAGCCAGCGCGTACTCCGTTGTTCGTTGCATGTCCATCGGCTCTTCAATACTTTCACGTTAATCGTTACAGGATTGTACCACCAAACTAAATAGAATTTTATTTCTGGATTCGCAAATCGCTGCAAAAATGTCTACAGCCAGAATTTAAGCAACAGCTCTCCTTACAAGTGTGTTAGCGCCACATTCGATTAACGTAGTGATTGAAACGCTTACCAAAACTAAGTTTTTTTATGGAATCTCAACAGATGCTATTAACCACAAAGCAGAAAAATTGTTTCCTTTACTTTTGCACTACTTTAGAGAGGAAGAAGGAATTTAAATAAAGTTTCTTAAATTAACCAGTTTGCCATATGAAACCTCAGAAACTGTTTCTTCTTTCGGCGTAGACACCCTAAAAAAGTGCTATTTTCCCTTAGAAAACCTTATGGCATTTGGCGCAGACAACACCAACACAAATTTTGGAGGAAGTGGAAAACGAGGAGTTAACAATATTTTCTACAAATTAAAAAACATTTTGCACAAAGATATAGAAGGAATACAGTATCACTTCAACCTCGCTTGAGATAAGACGTGCTACCGCAAGAAAGCCTCGCTTTACGCAAACCCAAACGCTATCAGCAAATCGCGAAAGACAACAAAAACTCCAACGCAAATCTAACAAGTAAGAAGGCTCTAGTCGGGAGAGCCCGACTAGAAGATACCCTGAACCCAGTTGCAATAAATATATTTAATTTATATAAGACTTTGGTATACTGGCTTAGCTTCCATCGATTAAGTTTAATATCTCCGGTGTTTCTCAACCGATTTGGACGAAATTTTCAGAAAAGTTCTATCATTATCCATTACTTCAACCCTCATTTTTAGATTTTCCAAATTCGATATTTTATTGTTATCGATATTATGTGTATATCGGAAACCAGAATAGTTATCGATAATTTGAAGCAAACTTGTTCTGCTCATGGTATAGGAGAACTTAAATACAAAATCTGAAGTCTCTAGCTCTTGTAGTCTCTGAGATCCACGCGTTCATACAGACGGACAGACAGACGGACATGGCCATATCGTCTCGGCTGTTGATGCTGATCAAGAATATATATACTTTATAGGGTCGGAGATGCTTCCTTCTGCCTGTTACATACTTTTGCACAAAACCATTATACCCTTTTTACCCATTTTATGGGTTAAGGGTATAAAAATTACAGATATCGACATAACAGCCACTGAACTAGAGATGGGCATGGACTGTAATTTTTCGGCCCGACCCAACACGACACGAAAGTATAAATTTCCAACACGCACAATCACGAACGCTTGAAAATTTTCAAAACCCGACCCAACACGGTCCAACACGAAATTTTTTACACCTTGTTTTTTTTTATATTATAAACAAAAAAATCTATATTTATATTTATCTGAACATAATTTTCTTTTATTTTACATATTTTTATATAAAAATAAAATTTTATCAAGATTGGAACTTGATAGTCGAGTACGACGCTCCCTTAATATTAGCCCGGATGTGGAAAACACTCTTTCGCTCGTAGCCGAGCTTGCTGGAACACTTAATTTTTTTGGGGCTAGTAACTGAAGACCTTTCATATTATTTGAATTCCTCCAAAACTCTAGAGCATTTTCAGTGGGCAAACATTCTGTGGCATAGTAACGTTCTAATTCTTTTTCTGCTTCTGGTTTTTCTAATTTGATTTTTTTGCTTTGTTGGCTATCTTAAGTTACTTTATGATTTTATATTCTGCATGCACTGGTGTTAGTGCAAGTCCCGTTAAGGCAAACATTGTACTTGGTAGCTGAGTAAAAGCGAAACCACGACGCAGTAATAGAAATGCTAATTTTACTATAATGTTAATGTTACTGGTAACTCTATGTATGAACCGCGCTTAGGAAAAATTAATATTATCTATATCTTGGGGGAATAAAATTAATTTTGTGTTTTTTCGTGCCGATTTTGCGCTGAACGAACACGCACGCCCATGGACAAAATGCTAATTTTCAACACGCACACGCGGGCGCCCATCGTGTCACGATGGGACACGAAAAAAACCCGGCCCATGCCCATCTCTACACTGAACACAAATCACTAAACTTCACAAAAGGAGTCATATACAGCAACGAGCTACGAAACATAAACGAATCGATAATACTTGAAGAACTAAAAACACAAAACGTTACTGAAATCAGGAAAATCATGAAGAAGAAACAACAAGGTACTTCGAGCAATGCTAATGCTGAAGGCATTAACACGAGCCTTGAAGAAACTGGACTAATCATAGTAACATTTGCAACATTTAAACTACCAGAATCACTGAGAATTGGTTATGAGACTGTACGCGTACGCCCATATATCCCACTCCCACTACGATGCAAGAGATGTCTCCGCTTTGGACACCCAACACCAGTATGCAAAAGCTCAACTACATGTTATAACTGCTCAGACACCAAACACACAAACGAAGGTGAACCCTGCAAGAACACACAAAGCTGCCTAAACTGCTCAAACAACCCAGACATCGACCATCACCACAGCCCCCTTGATCGCAAATGCCCTACATTCCAAAAACAAGAGGAATTAACAGCAATTAAAACCACCGAAAAAGTGGACCACAAAACTGCTCTCAATATATACATTACGCGCCACGGCCAACAAATAAATACCAGCTACGCAAAGACACTTACAAGCCCTGCACCTCAAACTTCAGCCAATCCACAACAGACAAACACACACGCACCACGCATCACACAACACGAAACCACATTTAACAAAACACTACAAAACCAACAAAGCCTCACACTCAAATCTACACCCCACGGGAGCAAATCAACTAACACACATGCTACACCACCCACATTACAACACCACCAACCCCCCCAAACGGGGCAAGAAAACATGGAAATTGACAATACTCCAAAAAGTAACCTCAGAACATACACATCACAATCTACGGATGACCTCAAAATAAGAATCTATCCAAAAGACAAACCCAGCTCCCTGACTACAACTCTTAAAGCTAGCAAACCAAAAAACAAACCCTCAAACAAAAGTAAATACAACAGCGACAGCGAATCCATATAGATTAATATCAAACAAACAAACAAATACACAAAATGAACAAACAAATAAAAAAAAAAAAATTAAAAATAGAATATAATTAAATAAAATTAACTATGGTTCTCAATATACTGCAATGGAATATGAATGGCTACGTGAATAATTATAATGAACTTCTTATCCTAATAAAATCACACAACCCACAAGTTATATCCATTCAGGAAACTCACTTTTCCCACTCTACGCTATTCCCAATCCCAATTAACTATGAAATGCTATCAACCACTGCCCCATCCGCCAAAGGTGGTGTGGCTATTTTAGTACACAGATCGTTGCAACACAAGGCATTATCGCTAGGTAACAACCTAGAAGCAATAGGCATAGAAATACACTCAACCCAAAAGTTTAACTTAATATCAGCTTATATCCCACCAAAAAAAAAATTCACACGAACAGACTTAGAATCAACATTTCCAATTACTAATACGCCCACGCTAATAACAGGGGATTTTAACAGCTGGAACAGCTGTTGGGGCTCCCCCAAAAACAACTGCAGAGGTAAACTCCTTGCCAAGTACATACATGACAACAACTACACATTACTAAATAACGGAAAACCAACACATTTATCCACTCACAATACATTTACACACATCGATCTAGCTTTTTGCTCACCCAGCCTTACACCCTACTGTCTTTTTAAAATAGAGGACACTCCTCAAGGCAGTGATCACTTTCCAATCATGCTAGAAATGTTCCCACAGAAAATAAAGAACTCAGACTTAACCATGATAGACGATTTATCACAAAGAAAGCAAACTGGGGAAAATTTGAAGAATATACAGACAGCCTCAGCGCTCTAAACACGATATCTACCAACATCAATCAAGAAAGTAGCAACATTAACAAAATAATTATCCAAAGCGCATACAAGAGCATACCCCTCTCCCAACCCTATAATAAGCAAAGAAAAGTTCCGTGGTGGAGTGAAGAGCTAGAACACCTAAAAAGGGCAAAAATCAAAGCCTGGAATTTATTAAATAATAACATAAACCAAACCAATATAATAAACTACAAGAAAATGAACGCACAATATCGAAGACTAATAAGAAAATCCAAAGCAGACAGCATCCACGAACTTACCTCAAACATTTCCCCCAACTCAAGCTCAGACACTATATGGTGCAAAATAAGAAAATTCTGTGGGCTTCACAAAAACTTATCCATACACTGCATAAAAGATAACACTAACAACATTATTGCAGATCCAACAGAAGTGGCTTACGCCTTTGCTAAGCACTGGTCATTCGAATCACAAGATAGCAATTTCTCACCACAGTTTTTAACAGCCAAGCAAAATGCACACAACTCACCCTACACACACCCTACAAACAGAAAACCAGCCTTCATGGAAAATAAGATAAACCTTATAGAATTTCACTCAGCCCTAAACAGCCTAAAAGGACACACCCCAGGTTACGACAAAATAAACTACTTAATGATTAAGCACACCTCAATCTCATTAAAAAACCGTATCATCTCATTATTCAACGATATACTAGATAACTATATACCACAAACATACAAGACCAGCACAATAGCCCCAATATACAAAACAAACCAAGACAAAATAAAAATAACATCATACAGACCAATAGCCTTAAGCCCATGTATTTCTAAAATATTGGATAAAATAATAGCCAAAAGACTATGGTGGTTTGTCACGTCTAACAAACAACTTAACAGTCACCAACTAGGCTTCAAAAAGGGTAAGTCTGTTACAGAGTGTCTACTCTATGTAGACGCTCTTGTCAACAAGGCCCTCTCCGCAAAAAGACACCTCTCAATTATATCACTCGACTTTGCGAAAGCTTTCGAAAAAGTAGGCCTACATACCATAACAAACCAAATGATAAAATGGGGATGCGGCCCAAAAACCCTCAGATACACCAAAAACTTTATGACAAATAGGAAAATTAGAGTAAAAACAAATGGCAAATATTCGAACACATTCCCCCTACACAATGGAATTCCTCAAGGATCCCCACTCTCAGTAACTTTATTTGTAATCGCATTCAATAGCCTAGCAGACCAAATCGAAGCTCACCAAAAACTCAAATTTATAGCCTACGCAGATGACTTTAATATTTTAATCGACCTGGAAAAAAAAAAACATTAATATTAACCTTAACAGCCTTTTTATGGACATAGATAGATGGTGCTCCACCTCAGGGGCATCACTGTCTGTTACCAAAAGCAAACACCTACATATATGCCGAAAAGTAAATTGCATCTGCAAAGTATCAACAAACACAGCAGCCATAAGTGAAGTTAATGAACTTAAGATTCTGGGACTAACAGTAAGCTCTAGATACAAATGGTCACCACACATTAAAAGACTCTCTACATCCCTCAATAAATCAACAAACATCATCAGGTGCCTATCAAACACTAAATTTAACTGCAACCCATTTACACTGATACAAATAGTTAAAAGTATATGCATATCAAAAATAGATTTCGGCCTCCCAATTTTTGGAAACGCACCCAAATCCACTATGAGACCAATAAGAACAGCCCTTAATACAGCAATCCGAACAGCACTGGGAGCTTTTTACACAACTCCAACAAATAACCTCTATTTCGAAGCAAACTTATCCCCAATAGAAACGAGAACTAAACAATTACAAGCTAATATGTTTAAAATAATTATACTATCACAAGACACTAAAAAATATAATAAATAATTTAGTAAAAAACAAGCACACCAGGCCATACAGAGACTCTGCACTTACTAAATGTTTTAACATTTGTTCTACTCTAGACATCACCCTTAAGCCGGTAAATAAAACACAGAAACAAACTCCACCATGGTTATTTAAATCTGACTCAATTAACACCCAACTTAAACACTATATCAAATCACAGACCAACAAAGACATATACAACCGACTATTCAACGAAATCAAACATTCCCTAAGAAAGTACAAATTTATGTACACAGACGGTTCACTAAACCAAAAAGTACCAGGCTACGCAATCGTAACTGAGCACGAAGTCATAAAACTTGCCGTGCTCCCCTACTTCTCCTCTATCTATACAGCTGAAATCATTGCCCTACTTGAAGCCACAGAAATAGCAATCGCACATCCACACAAGATCTGTATTTGCTATTGAATCGATTCAAAATGTAAACAATGACACACTATATACTACCAAAGTCCGTGAACTTTTAACAAAACACTACCCGAAGGTTAAGGTTCGTTGGGTACCAAGCCACGTCGGTATAAAAGGAAATGTGCTTGCAGATGAAGCAGCTAAAATAGCAACAGTTTCACCTCTCCTAACAACACCAAACTTAAATCGAATCGACATAAATAAGCACATCAAAAAATCACTAGCAAACATCAACCAAAACTTAATCTCCAGCACTTCAATGTGTTATCAATCTATCAATTACAACAGCTTCAACATTGATAATTATCTTAACACACTTACCTTAAAAAACCTTACTAGAAAAGAAATTACAAACATAATCAGACTCCGACCCGGCACAAAAACATTACACACAAACACAGATTTATTCAGAATAGCGATACAAGCTGTCAATTCTGCAATAATAATATACCCATTTCAATTGAACACATTCTGGATGAATGCACAGCATTCAAAAAGCTCCGTACCCACATCCCTAACCACTCCTTCACATCACTCCTATCTTACCCAACTATAGACCATATACTAGCACTCACTGATTTTCTCAAAAAAGCCAAGCTAACCAAATTGTTATAAAACTAACATTAAGTCAACAAAGCCAATAAAGCAGTACAACCATGTAAAAAAAAAAAAAAAAAATCTGTAAACACTAATCTTACCTATACTTATCGTAGCTATACTTATAATTAACTCAATACACAAATATGTAAACATATACACACATAATTAATACTCATCCTCATACTCCTAAAATAGTAGTAAATACAGAACCGATCCTCATCTTAAACTAAGCACACGCATCCTTAGCCGAAAGCCCCAGTAGCTATGGCTATTTCCCCTGTAGCTTTAGTTTTAACTATAAGCATACAGTTATTTAAATAAATAAAAAAAAATAAATATAGAAGGAATAGGACATATTCTCCATAGTGCGGTATCTACAGCAGTAGATGTTTTAACGATTGATATTGAGTCCTTCGTATTGAAAACCTATAAGTTTTTTTGTATATGCACTGTAAGAACTGAAAGATTCAAAAGTTTTTGTGAAAATGCTGAAAAAGAGTATAATTCAATTCTAAGTCATTCAAAAAGCAGGTGGCTATCGTTAGTTCCTGCAATTCAGCGTATTTTAGAACTTTGGCAGCGTCTTAATGATTTTTTTTGCAGCTGAAGAAAATGCACCAAAAGCTATTATTGATTTCCTTAATAACCATTTCGCCGAAGTAAATTTGCATTTTGTTCATAGTCATAGTCATTATTGAAAAACATACTTAAAAAAATTTAAAAAAAATATGTTTCAATAATAAAAGTTGCACAATATATAACTGAAACCACCACCACCTTCAAAGAAAGATTAGATCAAAAGTTTATTGGTAATCGAAAGCAGGGCTTGTTTGAAAATTTAAATGGAAATGTTCTTCTTGCTGTACAAACAAGTTCAACAATTTGAAAGAGACTACCATAAGTTCTTTACAATTGTTGTGAAATACTTAGAGCAATGGGGTAAGCCGTTAGAGAAATATGAAATTTTTTGCTGGATGCTATTATAAAATGAACCAAAATAGGAAGACGTTAAGAAGTCCATTGTTTATTTAGTTAGAGAAATATGAAATTTTTAGGTGGATGCTATTGAAAAATTAACCAAAATGGGAAGACGTTAAGAAGTCCATTGTTTATTTAATAGAATTAAAAATAACAGTTTCTGACGATGTTTTTGAAGAGCATAACTATTTAAAATCTTTTATTGGGAATCAAAACGAAGATTGGAATTTAAAAGACATGAATGAAAAATTGAAGCATTATATTAAAATGCAAAAGCATGTTATTGAGCAAACAAAAAAAATAGAAAATATGAATGCGCCAAGCCATAATAATGAATAAAAAGGCTAATACATGTTTTTAAAAATTCATTGACTGATGTTAAGTTCCTGTTTTCATTATAAGATTATTAGTTTTTGATTAAGGAAATATTATTAAGTTATTTGTGCATTACATACTGTATATCTGTGAACAATTTATTTTGATTTGTAATTTTTTTTCTTGTATACATTTAAAACTGCAACTAATAATAATGTTAAATTTGTGTACTTTTTTAGTTTAAAAATCAAAAAAAAAAAACAAGTGGAAACGTTGCAGTCGGACGCAACCGAATTCTGCATGCTCGATACCAGTATTGAAACCGGTAAAAAGAGGCCAGATTGCAATGGGGTACGGATGGGGTGTAAGCTGCCTTAAAGATTTTCGATGCAGATGGGGATGCCACCAGCTATCATCCTTCCAAATTTGGTGACTCTAGCTCAAAGTTGTAAAAGGTGTGGAAAGGGGGGGGGGGGGGTCTGGGGGCGGTATGGGTGGGTTTGGCATCCAAATTTTTGATGCAGATCTTTGTGGAATGTCAATTGCTATCTTCATTCCAAATTTGGTGACTCTAGCTCAAAGTTTGTTTAAGGTGTGAAAAGGGGGGCGAAACAGGTGGGCGTAGCTCCAAAACTTTGATGCAAATTTTTGGAGGCGGTTGCAAGCTATCTTCCTACCAAATTTGGTGGCTCTTGCTTCACAACTCTGGAAGATACTCGCATTCCCGTTTTTGACGAAGCGTTGGGGCGGATGGGGGCGTTTAGGGCAATATTGGTGGGCGCGCCAGTTTTTGGGTTCAGCCACACTTTTTCTAGCCTCGCTCTCTTTTCCGGTTACCCTGACGAAAAACACACGCATATGCGACGCCCGAAAAGAATCAATAAAAAGAGAAGCCATCACGAATAGTTAAATAAATAATTAAGTGATTTACAAATATTAAATAAATAATAAAAAATAATAATAAACAAAATGGCAGCCTTTATTGATATCAAACCTTGATTTTGAATTGTTTTAAATAGTTGATATTGGCTTGCTTTCAGGGCAAATCAATACTTTACAGCAAGAGACAATTTGAATTGATTTCGCTATCATTATCAACTTTACGTCAAGGCAATATCAAGCATCAAAACAATATCAAGCGCTTGACATAACCCTTTACGACAACTCACTATGGGAAATTTTGCCAAAAAACTGGCATTTATTCATTTTTTACATCTATTTACTTTAACATTTTGTTAATGTAATTCTGTTCTTAAAACATTGAACTTTTATGTTCTCAAAAGAAAATGTTAAGTTAACAGACCTCTTTTATGTTATTTACCCTTGAAGTCAGCTGTTTGCACCGAACAACACTGACGCTGTTTAATTGCAAATTTCAAATTGAAAGTAAAATATACAAATATTAAAATTAATTAAGTTTAATATTAAAATTGACGATGGATATTAATAGTACAGGTATTTACTATATGTTTTGCATCATTTGTTTTATGTTTTTGTGCGTGTCTTTGTTGTTTTATGTTTTATTAGCAGGTGGTGTCCATCGGCAATTGTTAGAAAGTAAATCTAACTTTGCATAGACTTTAACAAAAATGTTTGCGAGTGTTTGTTGTAAGTTTGATGTCGTTTTAAAGATCTATTAATTCCTAATCCAATGCGTGTAGTCTCAATATGCACTTTTGCGCACTTTTCAAAATATTTGATTTTATAGGAACCAACCTCGCGATTCCCCATGCGGACTTGTTTGCAGTGTGGCAACGCATGAAGTGCCGTTTGAATAAAAATAAGGCGGTATTTGACTATATAAGTGAATATGTTGATAAAAACATTATCGAAAGTAATGAAAGCTTTTTGAATGAAAGAGTCCGAATGTTTTGCAGAAATTTATTAACAAACTGGGTTAAATGTAAAAGAAATACAAAATTGTTTGTTAGCAAGCATAAGAACTGGCTGGAAGGTAAACTGAGCTTAACCTACAATGCAAAAAGTATAAAAAGCCCTTCAAAAGTGAAATCACCGGGTCGCCCAAAGATCTTGTTTGTTTTAAGAGGCGCAAGAGGGCAAAGAAAGGAAGCAGGCGATCTGGCCAAATCGCATGGAACAAACTTGCGTTTGCTTGTTCAAGCAGCCAGCATGGCTGCCCGTAAGCGTGGACTTGTGGATCTTGCTTCTGTTCTCAAAACATTATCCATAAAGCCCAGAAAAGACAAGAACCAAAGAAAGCAAGAAAGTTTAGTTCAGATATGTTGGAAATCAAAAAAATTTTCCTACGAGAAATCACATTTTTACAAATTTTTTCTATGGGAGCTATATTCTGTGATTGACCAATGGCGATAATTTTTTGCAACAATATTTGTTTTATAAAAACAAGCTTAAATCCCATATTTGGACCTGATATGCTATAAAACAAAAAAAAAAAACGTAACCTATCTTTTTTAAAAGGGGCGGTGACACGCCCATTTTATGAAAAACATTTTCCTTTCGTACTTAAAAACTTAACGCAAAAAAACAAACCAAAATATCTTGCGTGGCTCTCCGGTTATTAATTAATGCCAGTTTTTTGGCAAAATTTCCCATATTGCAACTTGATATCATCTTAACGTAAAGGGTAAATGTTTGCTGGTTATGTATATATACCCACGTATGCGTATGTATATACATATGTATTTTGGTCTGTGTTGATATACATACATACATTAAAAATCAAAATAATAAGTTTTGTTGTCTTTAATCGCATAGAAATAGATCTAATTGTTATAAATTGATTAACTTTAGGGGCTTGCAATATTCGAAATTTAGAGTTTACTCAAAAAGAGAAAAGGGTTTACGATATTTTGACATTATTTTCATGAGTGTATATTGGAGATGCGGGCGTCGACGCCGCCTCGCTGCCTTCGATCCGGCCAGCTGGAAATAGCCAAAAGCGTAAACCAAAATGAGAATTCTTTGGTAATTTCAGTTTCGTTATAACGCGCGCGTGCCAAGACGCAAAGAGCAAAAAATCGAAATCTAATAGAATTGACAACACGATTTTTGAGTACCAAGTCTACTTTTGCTCAAAGTCAGCGAATTTAATTCGCTTATCAAAAACGTAAGAATCCACCGAACCGCAAATAATTTTGTGCGCATACACACATACGCTTAATGAATAAGTGTATTTATACCCATGTATGCGTATGTATATATTTGTGTCTGTTTTTGTTGATATATGTATGTAAATGCATTAAAAATCAAAATAACAAGTTTTGTTGACTTTCACCGCATAGAAATAGAATAGGGGCATGACATCTTCGAAATTTACAGTTTACTCACATAGAGAAAAGGGTTTACGATATTTTGACATTATTTTCATGAGTGTATATTGGAGGTGCGGGCGTCCACGCCGCCTCGCTGCCTTCGATCCGGCCAGCTGGAAATAGCCAAAAGCGTAAACCAAAATGAGAATTCTTTGGTAATTTCAGTTTCGTTTTTAACGCGCGCGTGCCAAGACGCAAAGAGCAAAAAATCTAAATCTAATAGAATTGACAACACGATTTTTGAGTACCAAGTCTACTTTTGCTCAAAGTCAGCGAATCTAATTCGCTTATCAAAAACGTAAGAATCCACCGAACCGCAAATAATTTTGTGCGCATACACACATACGCTTAATGAATAAGTGTATTTATACCCATGTATGCGTATGTATATATTTGTGTCTGTTTTTGTTGATATATGTATGTAAATGCATTAAAAATCAAAATAACAAGTTATGTTGACTTTCACCGCATAGAAATAGAATAGGGGCATGACATCTTCGAAATTTACAGTTTACTCACATAGAGAAAAGGGTTTACGATATTTTGACATTATTTTCATGAGTGTATATTGGAGATGCGGGCGTCGACGCCGCCTCGCTGCCTTCGATCCGGCCAGCTGGAAATAGCCAAAAGCGTAAACCAAAATGAGAATTCTTTGGTAATTTCAGTTTCGTTTTTAACGCGCGCGTGCCAAGACGCAAAGAGCAAAAAATCGAAATCTAATAGAATTGACAACACGATTTTTGAGTACCAAGTCTACTTTTGCTCAAAGTCAGCGAATTTAATTCGCTTATCAAAAACGTAAGAATCCACCGAACGCAAATAATTTTGTGCGCATACACACATACGCTTAATGAAAATGTATGTATACCCAGGTATGCGTATGTATATATTTGTGTCTGTTTTTGTTGATATATGTAAATACATTAAAAATCAAAATAATAAGTTTTGTTGACTTTTACCGCATAGAAATAGATCGAATTGTTATAAATTGATTTGTTTTAGGGGCATGACATCTTCGAAAATTACAGTTTACTCACATAGAGAAAAGGGTTTACGATATTTTGACATTATTTTCATGAGTGTATATTGGGGATGCGGGCGTCAACGCCGCCTCGCTGCCTTCGTTCCGGCCAGCTGGAAATAGCCAAAAGCGTAAACCAAAATGAGAATTCTTTGGTAATTTCAGTTTCGTTTTTAACGCGCGCGTGCCAAGACGCAAAGAGCAAAAAATCGAAATCTAATAGAATTGACAACACGATTTTTGAGTACCAAGTCTACTTTTGCTCAAAGTCAGCGAATTTAATTCGCTTATCTAAAACGTAAGAATCCACCGAACGCAAATAATTTTGTGCGCATACACACATACGCTTAATGAATAAATGTATGTATGTGTACCCATGTATGCGTATGTATATATTTGTGTCGGTTTTTGTTGATATATGTATGTAAATGCATTAAAAATCAAAATAATAAGTTTTGTTGACTTTTACCGCATAGAAATTGATCTAATTGTAATAAATTAATTAGCTTTAGGGGCATGACATGTTCGACATTTGGAGTTTACTCACAAAGAGAAAAGGAGAATTAATGAGAACAGGTCGCAAGCCGACGATGGGGATGACCTCATTCTGCAGCAATAAGATGATGACGAAAACCAAGTGCACAATTACTTTAAGTGCTATTACAAAAAATCGTTATCATACTTCTTTTTATACTTGTTACCGAAGGTAAAGAGTATATTGGTTTTGTGCAATGTCCGTCATGGTATCTGCCCGTCGGTCTGTCTGTCCGTCCGTATGGTTGCAAGTTTTTTCCACACCCTTCAAGCTAGTGACTTGAAACTTTCCAATTCTCTTTATATTTGGGATAGTAAATTAAAGTGTCAATATTGGGGTTCTACGATAACTGGGGGGCTGGCAAATCGATAAATTCTATAACTCAAATCCACATATTTCGCACATCTTTACAGCTAAAACTACCAAATTTGTTGGGCAGATAGCTACTAGCAACCCCCAAAAAACTGCATCAACATTTTTGGAGCCACGCCCACCCATTCCATTTCCCCACCTATTACAAACTTTGAGCTAGAGTCACTAAATTTAGGATGAAGATAGCAATTGACATGCCACAAAGATCTGCATCAAATATTTGGATGCCACACCAACTCATACTGCCCCCAGCCCCCTTTCCCCACGTTTTACAAACTTTGAGCTAGAGTCACCCAATTTGGTATGAAGATAGCAATTGACATTCCACGAAGATCTACATCAAATATTTCGATGCCACACCAACTCATACTGCCCCCAGCCCCCTTTCCCCACTGTTATAAACTTCGAGCTAGAGTCACCCAATTTGGTATGAAGATAGCAATTGACATTCCACAAAGATCTGCAACAAAAATTTGGATGCCACTCCCATCCATTACGCCCCAGCCCCCCTTTTCAAACTTTTGACAAACTTTGAGCTAGAGTCACCAAATTTGGTATGAAAATAGCAATTGACATTCAACAAATATTTTCATCAAAAATTTGGATGCCACGCCCACCCATATTACCCCATCCCCCTTCCCCTACTTGTTAGAAACTTTGAGCTAGTGTCACTTAATTTGGAAGGAAGATAGCTGGTGGCATCTCCATCTGCATCGGATAATATTTAAGGCAGCGTACACCTCTGCCGCATCCGTACCCCTTTGCAAACAGGCCTCTTTTTACTGGTTTTAATACTGGTAACGAGTATGGTATAACGAGCAGTCGGTTGCGTCCGACTGCAACGTTTCTACTTGTTTTTTCTGATTCCCTGAACCCATTAAATAGGTTCAAAGTATAATGAAATATTACAGACAAGAGGAATCATATATATATTATATGTAAGCATCAACAGCCGAGTCGAATTTGGCATGCTTGTCTGTCTTTCTGTTCGAATGTATGATCGCGCTGATCTCAAAGACTATAAGAGCTTTGACCTTCTGATCTAAAGTATATGAGCTCTCGCGGAAAGTGATCAATTAAGCGATAGCTCTCCGTGTTTTCGATATGCACATGAATTCGATAACTATATTATCTTGAATATCACCAATTTAGAAGTTGCTTTGGATACTTAGACATTATATTAATCAAGTATGATCAAGCTCGCTGTAAAAGGTTCAGTTATTTTATGCGTACGCGTGCATATATTCAACAAATACATAAGTTGCTTTACTTGGGATCAGGGTATCACCTAGTCAAGCTGGTTCAAGTGGTGCATTTTCAAAAGTTTTAGTTATTTTTTCTTTTTGCTTGGCAACTCCCATCAGATTGACAAAATTTTTATTTTCTTTGAGCAACAAATAGTAATGAATTTGCTGAAAGTTTGTTTAAGCTGATATTTAAGTAATAAGCTGGTCTTAATATTTTTACACACGTTCACGAAAGGGGTGGCTGGGATGGTATGGGTGGGTATGGCACCCAAACTTTTGATGCAGCTTTTGGTAAATCGTCATCACCTATCTGGGCACTAAATTTTGTTGCTCTAGCTCAAAAACTGTGGAAGAAATAGGCTTTTTGACTTCAAAATGCGGGGGCTAGGGGCGGAATGGGTGAGGTTGGATCCCAAACTTTGATGCAGTTCCTTGGGGGTCATTACCAGCTACCTTCCTTCCAAATTTGGTGGCTCTTGCTCAAACTCGATGAATGATACACGCATTCCCGGTTTTGTGGAGACGTTGGGGCCGAAGGGGGCGGCTAGAATGGTATGGGTAGGCGTGGCATCCAAAGTTTCAATGCAGTTTCTGGGGGCGGAATGGGTGGGTGTGGCTCCAAAATTTTTTATGCAGTTTTTGGGGGTTGCTAGTAGGTATCTTCTTACCAAATTTGATAGTTCTAGCTATAAGGATGTGCGAAATATGTGGAATTATCGATTTTGAGCTATCGAAGTTATCGATTTGCCAGCCCCTAAGTATCCTAGAACCCCAATCTTGGCACTTTAACATACTATTCCACAGAAAAAAATATTTGGAAATTTTCAAGTCTCTAGCTCGAAAAAGTGTGGAAAAAAGTGCCGAACATACGGACGGACGGACACCATGACGGACATTGGACAATCCCAATATACTCTTTTTCATCGGTATCACGTATAAAAAAAATGGGAACACATTCGAAAAATACGATTATTTTGCAGCTGTCGAGAGCGAAGCGGTTCGGTTTGTTTTTACATAAGTACAAAACATAGTACAAATAACTGTTTTACATACATATATATAAATATATATATATATATATATATATATATATATAAATATACATATATATATAAGGTGCGTTTCATATATATAATGACACCACAAATTTGCTAATATTTTTTGAACGGTACATTTTTTTCAATAACAATGTTCTACGCATTTGCGTGTATTGACAAAAAAAATAATGTGTACCAAGCCAGACGGCGTTTCTGATAACGGTACATTTGTTTTGCTGAAAAAACTGATTTTCGGTTGTTTCACAATTATAAAACCACATTCAATAATGAGTTTCAAAGTGATGGTTGTGTTTGAAACTGAACAGAATAAGCATATATTACATATTATTTTGATTATACTGCGATTTAAAAATAAAAACACGTGGTACAGCGCTTACGGAGCAGGAAATGGGCAGAATACTTGCTTTGAGGGAAGAGGGGTACGGATTCTGTGAAATTTGGCGCAGGATCGAGATAGGCCACACGGTTATTCATAATTTTTTAGATAGTCCACTGGAATATGGTACCTGTAAGCGAAGTGGAAGGAAAAAAACTCTTACTAACCGGAAACAAAGGAAGGTGGTGCGTGCCGCCAGCAACTCCTGTCGCAGTTTAAGCGATTTGACGACCATTGTGGATAGAAGGGTCTCACGCACAACGATATGGCGCACTCTTTAGGAATCTCCATTTATAGAGAACAAAAAAATGAATTGCATTCCAGCGTTAAAACAACAGCATAAGGATGCACGAATTGAATTCGCCAAGCGAAACATATCAACAAACTGGAATACTGTACGTTTAAATGCATGATGTTTTTTGAATTCAAATTCTTAACTTTTAACTTTATGTAATTCAAGGTTATTTATTCAGACGAAATAAAATGGAATTTGGATGGACCCGATGGTAATAGAAGCTATTGGCACGACATCCGAAAGGATGAGCTGTGCTTCTCGAAAAGGAATTTCGGTGGTGGAAGTGTTATGCTGTGGGGTGCTTTCTCAGCTGCCGGTTGTCTGGAAGTCCAATTCGTCTCATCCAGAATGAAAAGTAGTGACTACATTAATGTGTTGGAATGCAGTTTGCTGCCCTTCTTGCGACAAAATAATGACACTCAGTGGACTTTCCAGCAGGACAATGCTGACATTCACGTGAGTCGGAAGAGCAAAACCTGGTTCAACAATAAAAATATTGCTCTGATGCAATGGCCTGCTCGCTCCCCTGATCTCAATCCAATTGAGAACTTGTGGGGCATTTTAGTTCGCCGTGTTTATAAAGAAAACCGGCAATTTGAAACGGTCGAACAGCGCAAAACCACAATTGTTCAAGAATGGGAAGCAATTCAGAAAAAAACTATCGACAACTTGATCAAGAGTATGCCAAATCGAATTTTTCAAGTGGTTTCGAAACATGGAAACACTATTTAGTTCTAATATGTAACACAAAAATATATAAGTTAATAAACAAACATAAAAATCAAAGTGGTTTTATAATTGTGAAACAACCGAAAATCAGTTTTTTCAGCAAAACAAATGTACCGTTATCAGAAACGCCGTCTGGCTTGGTACACATTATTTTTTTTTCAATACACGCAAATGCGTAGAACATTGTTATTGAAAAAAATGTACCGTTCAAAAAATATTAGCAACTTTGTGGTGTCATTATATGTATATATGAAACGCACCTTATATATATGTATGTAAAACAGTTATACAGCATATATATATGTTATATACATATACATATATATATGTATATGTATATATATGCATATGTATATATATATATATATATTTAAATATCGTCAACGTTGGGCTAAAATGCAAATGATTCCCAGCCGAAACTTGAAATTTCAATCAAGTATCACTTTTATGCGGCTTTTAGATGACTACTTCTAAGCCGTTTCATCATCGCAATAGATGGATTGGATGATATGATAGGATGACGTCATTGTTTTGACTGGACAGAATCTTACTAATGCCACTCTGAAGACCTGAAGGAAATCATCAAACGTGCAGGCAGCTGTTTAAAGAAGTAATATATGTAAATGTTTTAAAACAAAAAAAATACCTGAAACGTCAAATGTGTTTTGCATTTGTTACAAGCCAATCGATTTAACAGATAATCAACTATAAGACCATTAATATATGTAAGAGCACACACATGCTATACGAGTAGTATGTATGTATGTACGTGCAGTATGTACAAACAAATGTTACTGTACATAACAATGTTGATTTTTAAGAATTCGCAAATAGCTTTCACTCGCTCATCACTTACCCTAAGCACACACATTTACACTTTAACGCAAATTATCTACATACTTGACGAAACATAAGCATGTGCATATACTCGTACATATATTTGTGTATAAACATTGATGAAAACATGTGTATACAGATGTACATTTCACAGATTTTCAAGTTTCCATCGAAGTATTTTGCTGAAAAACAAAAGGCAGCGATCATAAAAACCATGACGTCACATTCCAACTATAGACGAGAAAACATAGTAGATATACTTATATACACATATTTTAGATTTTGTTTCCAATCTTTCCTGCGATGCTTTAAAAACATTTCTCACTCAGTGAGGCCGGCAATGAAAACGTTTAATTTTAGAAAAAAATAATAACAAAATAAATGGCAAAAAATCAGCAGGTTGTAGGAATTGGGAGTGTGTAGAGCATCAAATATGTAACAACTTTAAATGATAAAATTCATCAACTATAAAAAAGTTTCTTGGGAGAGTTGTTGACATAATTTGTAAGCTAACAAGAACGTGTATAACTATCTATACACCTATAAAATAGTTTGTCATGACGGATTTCCAATCAACGTGGAGCCCAAACCTTAACTCTAAAACTCTTAAAAAAATTTGCGTATGTGGTGAAAGTAAGCACTAAGAAAGCGTTTTGGATATTTCCAAACCAAAGGGATTTTCCGGCGCCGGTTTGTATGGAAAATTTTTAAAATTCATTTTATCGGGCTTAAACTAGGTTTGGAAGTAAAGCTTAGTACGCAGGAACTAGAAATATTTCTAGTTGTGTCAAACTCTATACAAAAAAAAACGCTAGAAATAATTTCTGTACATAATTTCTAATGACATTTCTAATGAGTATATGCAGCTAAAAATGTATACTCAAAAAATGTTGAGAGTTGCCACATTGATTACATTGAAGTGGATCGTGTGGATGGCATTGAACAGCTGAATTTCTGCTAGAAATAAATATAGTTTAAAAAAACTAAAAAACACGCTTTTACAATACATCGAACTAAAAAGTGAAAAATAAATATAGTTTAAAAAAACTAAAAAACACGCTTTTAGAGCATATCAAACTAAAAAGTTAAAAATAATTTTTCAAATAAGTTTAAAACAATAATAAATGATAAATACTAGCATTATTGTAAAAAAAAGCGTTGGGCGCTCGATGTACGAGAAATATGGACACCGCGCCCCACGCTTTTTTTTTACAATAATGCTAGTATTTATCATTTATAATTGTTTTAAACTTATTTGAAAAATTATTTTTAACTTTTTAGTTTGATATGCTCTAAAAGCGTGTTTTTTAGTTTTTTTAAACTATATTTATTTTTCACTTTTTAGTTCGATGTATTATAAAAGCGTGTTTTTTAGTTTTTTTAAACTATATTTATTTTTTAATTTTTAGTTCTATTAATTATTGAAAAAAAATAATTTGTAAGTTCTAGTGAACATGAACATGGTGCAGATTTAAAAAAAAAAAAACAATTTTTTTTTTCGGCCGTGGACGGGATTAGAACCCACGATCGGTGAGTCCGGGCGCGAAGACCCGCGCCTTAGACCGCTCGGCCAACGAACGAACTTGAGGTAGTGGGATGTACTGACAATAATAAGCCACTTGCTTTTAGTCCAAAGGAGAGTTACATACATACAAACCTACAAGTGAAGCTAATATAAGCGTGTTAAAAATGAGCAGCACATTATTTATAGGCACAAGTGTGCCCGCATTACTCTTTTACCTTTTTGTTTTGCCATTTTTTTTGCGTTTTTGGGATTTTTCCGGTATTTGTAAGGAGCACACAGGGTCTTAGGATACACATTAAAAATAATGTGTAAATTTCTATCAGAAATAATTCTAGTTCCTGCGTACTAAGCTTAAAGAGTGAAAACAATTCGAAACCTATTTTTCCAATTTTTGCAAAATCCAAGGAAAAATCAAACTGAGTTTGATCGGATTTTGGAGAATTCGCCCTTCTATGGATGGAAAATTCCCGAGAAATTTAATATGGAAATAATTTTTTTGTCCGATTAACTAAAAACTAAGGTTTTTAACACGTAGTAACAAATAAACAAGTGGTTTTCCGATTTTTGAAAATCCGCACCGAAGTGGTGGAAAATACCCGGGAAATTCTGTAAAGAAAGGAAATGAGTAAATCTTTTAAAGAATTGTCATCTAATAGATTTCGAAAAAAAAAATATTAATTCTTTTCAATGAAATTTCGGATTGCACACATTCACATTTCATGCATTTTTTTTTTTTTTTTTTTTTTTTGTACGAAAACAAAGAATTTAAAAAAAAAAAGGAATATGAAATTTTAAAGCTTGATGTATTCGTTGAATTCCTTTCAGAAGTTTTGCATAGCATTCAAAAAGCATTTTGTACAAATATATATAAAAACAAGTAAGAAGGCTCTAGTCGGGAGAGCCCGACTAGAAGATACCCTGAATCCAGTTGCAATAAATATATTTAATTTATATAAGACTTTGATATACTGGCTTAGCTTCCATCGATTAAGTTCAATATCTCCGGTGTTTCTCAACCGATTTGGACGAAATTTTCAGAAAAGTTCTATCATTATCCATTACTTCAACCCTCATTTTTAGATTTTCCAAATTCGATATTTTATTGTTATCGATATTATGTGTATATCGGAAACCAGAATAGTTATCGATAATTGCTCTTGTAGTCTCTGAGATCCACGCGTTCATACTGACAGACAGACGGACATGGCTATATCGTCTCGGCTGTTGATGCTGATCAAGAATATAAATACTTTATAGGGTCGGAGATGCCTGTTACATACTTTTGCACAAAACCATTATACCCTTATTTACCCATTTTATGGGTTAAGGTTATAAAAAAAATACAAAAATTGGGTAAGAAGGCATTGATAGCGAATTTGTAAGGATTTTGAAAAGATGTTTTGGGTGTCCACATTTAAAGCTGTAAAGCAAGCAACAAAAAAAGCTTAACGTCATAACCTGTGTAAACTCGTGCTTAAAAAAAATTATCAACGGGAATCGGATTGAAACAGCCGTTTCTGAAATATCTTGGACACCGAAAACAACGCGCTCAAAGTTTTATGCGATGAAAAGTTAAAGTTATGAACGTAAGTCCGGCGCACAGCGGAAAATTACATTGGGTTTAAGTCCGCAAAAAACAGAAAATTTGGCAGAATAATTTTTAAGAAGTTTTACTTTTATATAAAACATAACCGGAATTTTTACTTGGCAAGATCACAAAAAGTATGACCTCGCTCAACGCAACCCTCGATACAAGGAACTCCCCGATAATTGCAACACCCGAATTCTAAAGATTGTAGACTGTTCACGAAACTTAAAAAAAAAAACAAGTGGAATCGTTGTAGTCGGACGCAACCAATTGCGGTACACTCGATACCAGTATTAAAACCGGTAAAAAAGAAGAAGTATGGTGTTGTTTTTGCTCAAATTTGCAAATTTCGCGTTTAAAGTAAATAAACAAACAAATGATAAGCTTAACGACTATTTGTAATGAGTGGTTTTAGTAATGCAAAGTCATAGTATCTTTTTGGGTATTTATTCACGAATATAATATTAAAACAAGTGGAAACGTTGCAGTCGGACGCAACCGACTGCGGTATACTCGTTACCAGTATTAAAACCGGTAAAAATAGGCCTGATTGCAAAGGGGTACGGATGCGGTAGGGGTCTACATTGCCTTAAGGATTCTAGGAAGCAGATGGGCATGCCAACAGCTATTTTCCTTCCAAATTTGGTGACTCAAGCTCGAAGTTGGTATGACGTTGGGGAAAGGGGGCTGGGGGCAGAATGCGTGGGCGTGGCTGCAAAACTTTGATGCAGATCTTTTGGGCTCGTTTCCAGCTATCTTCTTCAAAAATTTGGTGGCTCTAGCTCAAACACTTTGAATGACACACGCATTCCCGTTTTATAGGGGACGATGGGGCCGAAGGGGGCGACTAGGATGATATGGGTGGGCGGTTATCAGTTTTTATTAATCGAATTAATCGATTTGCAAGCCCTGTACGTATCGTAAAACCCCAATATTGACACTTTAATTCACTATGCCATAGATAAAGATAATTGGAAAGTTTCAAATCTCTAGCTCGAAGGGTGTGGAAAAATTTGCGAACATACGGATGGACGGTCGCACGGACACCATGACGGACATTGCACAAGCCCAACATACTCTTTACCTTCGGTATCGAGTATAATGACCTCATTTAACGCATTTTTTTAAGAAAATTTTGTGTTCATCCTCGATACCGAAGGCAAAGAGTATATTGACTTTGTGCAATGTCCGTAATGGCATCTGTCCGACCGTATGATTGCATATTTTTCTTGGACACGCTTCAAGCTAGAGACTTGAAATTTTGCAATTATCTTTATTTAGGGCAGAAAAAGTAATATGTCATGATTGGTTCTACGATTACTGGGGAGCTGGAAAATCGATAAATTCCATAACTAAAAATCTATAAATCCTTATATTTCCCACACCCTTACAGTTAGAAATACCGAATGCGGTAGGTAGATAGCTACTGGCATATCCCAGGAAACTACATAAAATATTTGGAGCCACGCCCATCCATTCCGCCTCCAGCCCCCCATATTTTGAAATCAGAAACGCCTATAGCTAACACAGCTTTTGAGCTATAGCCACCGAATTTGGTGTCAAGATAGGCGACAACATCCGACTGCAACGTTTCCACTTGTTTAATTTGATTTTACCACTTTTCTATGTAAAATAATATAAATTCATTGCTTTGCACAGATTTATTCGATTTTCTTTAATTTCGTTGGAGTACTCCTGTTCCTTAGTAAATTTATCACAAATCAACTCTTATTTAGTATTACTTTATTTACATACGATGGTCACACTTTTGATTTGAAATGCACTCTTTACTTTAAAAGATATAATTGAAATTAAATAATATAATATATAAAATCACAAATCAGTTTTCCTAACAGGTTATGGGACCAGTCCATTCCAAGTACCTTAGAGGGACATAATTGAGATTTGTTATATTAAATAAAAGCGTGTTTATCTACATTATGTACATACACTAAGAAGAAAAGTATGCGTACAGGTTCAATTGATTTGATATTGTGCTATAAAATAAATTTTTTTATTTAAAAATCGAAAAAAATAAGACCAGATTTCGGATCAGAAAAAGTATGCGTACAAAGAAAAACAAGTTTAATCGCTGCAGTCGGACGTTACCGACTGCGGTATACTCTTGACCAGCATTAAAACCAGTAAAAAAACAAGTGGAAACGTTGCATTCGGACGCAACCGACTGCGGTATACTCGATACCAGTATTAAAACCCGTAAAAACAGGCCTGATTGCAAAATGTAACGGATGCGGCAGGAGTGTACGCTGCCTTACGGATTCTCCGATGCAGATGGGGATTCCACCAGCTGTCTTCGTTGCAAATCTGGTGACTCTAGCTCAAAGTTTGTGAAGGCTGGGGAAAGGGGGGCTGATGCAGATCTTTGTGGAATGTCAATTGCTATCTTCATACGAAATTTTGTGAATATAGCTCAAAGTTTGTAAAATGTGGGGAGAGGGAGGCTTGGGGCCATATGGGTGGGTTTGGCATCCAAATTTTTGATGCAGATCTCTGTGGAATGTCAATTACTATCTTCATACCAAATTTGGTGACTCTAGCTCGAAGTTTGTAAAAATTAGGGAGAGGGGGGCTGGGGGCGGTATGGGTGGAATTGCATCAACATTTTTGATGCAGATCCATGTGGAATGTCAATTGTTATCTTCATACCATATTTGGTGACTCTAGCTCATAATTTGTATATGGTGGGGAAAGGGGGCGGAATGGTTGGGCGTGGCTCCAAAACTTTGAAGTAGATATTTGGGGGTCGTTGCCATTTATCTTCCTACCAAATTTGGTGGCTCTAGCTTCACAACTCTGGAAGATACACGCATTCCCGTTTTTGACGATGCGTTGGGGTGGATGGGGGCGGCTTGGGCTGTATCGGTAGGCGTGGCTTCCAAACTTTTGATGCAGTTTTTGGGGGGTCATCATCACCTATCTTGGCACCAAATTTGGTGGATCTAGCTTGAAAACTGTGAGGGATATATAGTCATTTCTGATTTCAAAATGTGGGGGGCTGGGGGCGGAATGAGAGGGCGTGGCTTCAAAACTTTGATGCAGTTTTTTGGAGGTCGTTACCAGCTATCTTTCTGCCAAATTTGGTGGCTCTAGCTCCACTACTCTGGAAGATAAACGCATTCCCGTTTTTGACGAAGCGTTGGGGCGGATGGGGGCCGCTAGGCCAGTATTGGTGGGCGTGGCATCCAAACTTTTGATGCAGTTTTTGGGGGTCATCAACACCTTTCTTGGCACCAAATTTGATGGCTATGGCTCAAAAACTGTGGGAGATATAGGTTTTTTGACTCTAAAATTCGCAACTTTTTTCCACAACTTTCAAGCTAGAGACTTGAAACTTTCCAATTCTCTTTATCTATGGGATAGTAAATTAAATTGTCAAGATTGGGGTTTTACGATAACAGGGGGACTGGCAAATCAATAAGTTTGAAAGTACAAAATCGATAAATCCACATATTTCGTCCATCCTTACAGCTGGAACCACCAAATTTGATAAGAAGATAGCGACTAGCAAACACCAAAAAATTGCATCATAAATTTTGGAGCCACGCCCACCCATTACATCCCTCACCCCACCGAATTTTAAAGTAAAAGTAGCCCATGACCCACAGTTGTTGAGCTAGACCCACCAAATTTGGTTCAAGATAGCTGATGGTGACCCCCAAAAATCTTCATTAAAAATTTGGATGCCATGCCCACAAATACTGGCTTAGCCGCCTAGCCAGAGTCACCATTTTTGGTATGAAGATAACAATTGACGTCAGATACAGATCTGCATCAAAAAATTGGATGCCAATCCGCCCCCAGCAGCCCCAACGCTTCGTCAAAAACGGAAATGCGAGTGTCTCTAAGAGTTGTGGAGCGGGAGCCACCAAATTTGGTAGGAAGGTAGCTGGCAACGACCTTCAAAAAACTGCATCAAAGCTTTGGAGCCTTGCCCACCCATTCCGTTCCAAGCCCCACCCCCTCGCATTTTTAAATCAGAAACGCCTAATTATACCAATGTTTTTGAACTAGAGCCACCAAATTTAGTGCCAAGATAGGTGATGGTGACTCCCAAATAACTGCATCAAAAGTTTGGATGCAGCACCCACCAATACCGCTCTAGCCGCTCCAATGCTTCGTTAAAAAAGGGAATCCGTATATTTTTCAGAGTTGTTTAGCTAGATCTAAAAAATTTGGTACAGAGATAACTGGTAATGACCCCAAAAAATCTGCATCGAAAATTAAGATGCCACGGCCACCCGTACCGACCCCAGCCTCCCCTTTACCGGCCTTTTGCAAGCTTTTAGCCAGAGTCACCAAATTTGGTATGAAGATAGAAATTGACATTCCGCCACCAAATTTGGTATGAAGATTGTAAGATGACATTCCTCAAAGATCTGCATCAAAAATTTTGATGCCACGCCCACCCATACCGCCCGCAGTTCTTCTTCCTTCACAGTTAACAAACTTTGAGCTAGAGTTAACATATTTGGTATGAAGATAGCAATTGAAATTCCACAAAAATCTTCATAAACAAGTGGAAACGTTGCTGTCGGACGCAACTGACTGCGGTGTACTCGGTACCAGTATTAACAAGTAAGAAGGCTCTAGTCGGGAGAGCCCGACTAGAAGATACCCTGAACCCAGTTGCAATAAATATATTTAATTTATATAAGACTTTGGTATACTGGCTTAGCTTCCATCGATTAAGTTCAATATCTCCGGTGTTTCTCAACCGATTTGGACGAAATTTTCAGAAAAAATCTATCATTATCCATTACTTCAACCCTCATTTTTAGATTTTCCAAATTCGATATTTTATAGTTATCGATATTATGTGTATATCGGAAACCAGAATAGTTATCGATAATTTGAAGCAAACTTGTTCTGCTCATGGTATAGGAGAACTTAAATACAAAATCAGAAGTCTCTAGCTCTTGTAGTCTCTGAGATCCACGCGTTCATACAGACAGACAGACGGACAGACGGACAGACAGACGGACATGGCTATATCGTCTCGGCTGTTGATGCTGATCAAGAATATATATACTTTATGGGGTCGGAGATGCTTCCTTCTGCCTGTTACATACTTTTGCACAAAACCATTAAACCCTTATTTACCCATTTTATTGGTTAAGGGTAAAAAAACGGTAAGAAGAGGCCTGATTGCAAAGGGGTACGGATGCGGCAGGGGTGTATGCTGCCTTAAAGATTCTCCGATGCAGATGGAGATGCCACCAGCTTTCTTCCTTCCAAATTTGGTGACTTTAGCTAAAAGTTTGTAAAAGGTGTGGAAAGGGGGGCTGTGGGCGGATTGGGTGGGCGTGGCATACAAATTTTTCCTGCAGACCTTTTTGGAATGTCAATTGCTATCTTCATACCAAATTTGGTGACTCTCGAAGTTTTTTATAAGTGGGAAAGGGCGGAATGGGTGGGCGTGACTCCAAAACTTTGATGCAGACTTTTGGGGTCGTTGCCAGCTATCTTTCTACCAAACTGTGTGAGATATAGGCTTTTTATACCCTTAACCCATAAAATGGGTAAATAAGGGTATAATGGTTTTGTGCAAAAGTATGTAACAGGCAGAAGGAAGCACCTATAAAGTATATATATTCTTGATCAGCATCAACAGCCGAGACGATATAGCCATGTCCGTCTGTCAGTCTGTCTGTCCGTCTGTCTGTCTGTATGAACGCGTGGATCTCAGAGACTACAAGAGCTAGAGACTTCTGATTTTGTATTTAAGTTCTCCTATACCATGAGCAGAACAAGTTTGCTTCAAATTATCGATAACTATTCTGGTTTCCGATATACACATAATATCGATAACAATAAAATATCGAATTTGGAAAACCTAAAGTTGAGGGTTGAAGTAATGGATAATGATAGAACTTTTCTGAAAATTTCGTCCAAATCGGTTAAGAAACACCGGAGATATTAAACTTAATCGATGGAAGCTAAGCCAGTATACCAAAGTCTTAAATAAATTAAATATATTTATTGCAACTGGGTTCAGGGTATCTTCTAGTCGGGCTCTCCCGACTAGAGCCTTCTTACTTGTTTGACTTCATAGTGCGGGGAGGCTGGGGTGGAATGGGTGGGCGTGGCTCTAAAACTTGATGCAGTTTTTTGGAGGTTGCTAGTAGCTATCTTCTTACCAAATTTGGTAGTTCCAGCTGTAAGGATGTGCGAAATATGTGGATTTATCGGTTTTGAGCTTTCGAACTTATCGATTTTCCAGCCCCCCAGTTATCGTAGAACGCCAATCTTCGCACTTTAATTTAATAACCCAAATATAAAGAAAATTTGAAAGTTTCAAGTCTCTAGCTTGAAGGGTGTGGAAAAAAATTGCACACATACGGACGGACAGACGGACAGACACCATGACGGACATTGCCACGCCCAAGAATATGACCCCCAACCCTTTAACCCCGACCTTTTACAAACTTTCAGCTTGAGTCACCAAATTTGGAAGGAAAATAGCTGTTGGCATTCCCATCGGCTTCCTAGAATCCTTAAGGCAATGTAGACCCCTGCCGCATCCGTACCCTTTTGCAATCAGGCCTCTTTTTACCGGTTTAAATGCTGGTAACGAGTATACCGCTGTCGGTTGCGTCCGACTGCAACGTTTCCACTTGATTCATATAAAAATCTTAAACTATTAAGCATTATTTTCTTAAAATTAGGGAGTACAGTAAAATCCGGTTATTACGACTCTGCTTATAGCGTCCGTCCGGTTATTGTGACGAAAACTCGATTACTTGGTTGGTTACCATAAAAACTTAATTGAAAGTGTCGCCGTTTAATACGTTTCCGCTATTAGCGATAAACCGCTTATGCCGACGAGATTTTTCACAACTCAAACGGATATTGCGACGTGCCGAAAAAAAAAACAAGTAAGAAGGCTCTAGTCGGGAGAGCCCGACTAGAAGATACCCTGAACCCAGTTGCAATAAATATATTTAATTTATATAAGTCTTTGGTATACTGGCTTAGCTTCCATCGATTAAGTTCAATATCTCCGGTGTTTCTCAACCGATTTGGACGAAATTTTCAGAAAAGTTTTATCATTATCCATTACTTCAACTCTCATTTTTAGATTTTCCAAATTCGATACTTTATTGCTATCGATATTATGTGTATATCGGAAACCAGAATAGCTATTGATAATTTGAAGCAAACTTGTTCTGCTCATGGTATAGGAGAACTTAAATACAAAATCAGAAGTCTCTAGCTCTTGTAGTCTCTGAGATCCACGCGTTCATACAGACGGACAGACGGACAGAGAGACGGACAGACGGACATGGCTATATCGTCTCGGCTGTTGATGCTGATCAAGAATATATATACTTTATAGGGTCGGAGATGCTTCCTTCTGCCTGTTACATACTTTTGCACAAAACCATTATACCCTTATTTACCCATTTTATGGGTTAAGGGTATAAAAATACAGCGAAATAATGCCAACAAATTTCAGCATCAAACGACGCTGTTTTAAGTGTATGTATTTATCATTCTTACATTCTCTACACTCTCTTCAATTCAATGAAACCATGCATGCGGCATTCATGCATTCGTTAAAAAAAAAATACTGAACGAACCCTTGCATAAGCATCGTTTGGGCGGATACACGGCCATATGTTGAAACTTTCCGTGCAGCTGCTATGCATGCACGAATGCATCGTTTGGTTGGGCCTTTAGTTTTACCTGTCGCCTTAGCAACAGTGTTGCCATTTCCGTTTTTTCCCGTCAGATCTGGCTTTTTTGACAACGCGATTGCGGGAAAAATTTGATAACAGCGGGCAGCGGGAATTCTTTCTTCTTTAAGAATGCTTTCCGGTTTTTTCGCTCTTGAATTTATTTTGTTTCTTGATGATGTAAGTAATTTATTTATATGAGTTACTAGATTTTTCCGGTGCGCTTCGCTACACCTCATTTGATTAAAATTCTTAATGGTTTTTACTTTGTGTTTTATTTGCTGTTACTTATTCATAGTACATTTTAGATTACATAATTTTTTGTTTTTCCACCTGGTGCGTAAATAAATAAGCACCTTGGTGTTCCCACTCTCGCGCATGCAACGTACAATTGGCCTTGGGAGGAGCACGGTTCTTCCAAATTGACGCCGCAAACTCGAAACGTTTGCCTTTGCGATTTGTTGATGGTCATCGCAAATGCAAGCAAACTGGGAACTGCAAGCGCTTGAGTTCAAACGGCATGTCGGTTGGAATCATTGGAATGCGTGGTAAGAGTACAACTTCATCTGCTGCCTTGTATTGTTGCTTCAATCAACTTTGGCCACAATTTTTTGACTGAAAGTCTTGTGCCATTACACAAAGTCGTTGGCTTCAGATTTGGTAGAAGTATAATGGGTGAACCGACTTTCAGGACTAAACGATGCGGTGGCAGACCGGGGGGATCCAAAGAATTCAAGAATTCAGTTGGATAATTGACTACATCTTGATTAAAAACGCAATCAATCGATGTATATGTTGTATCTTCTCCTGCCAATATTGCGCGTTCACTTAAGTATTCGTGGCGGTGATAGTGTTGAACAATATTCGGAAATACACTTTCAATCAATTCTTCTTTCGATTGTTAAATTGTACAAAAATTGTTCGGCAATGTGATCAAACCGGTATCATCGATTAGTATTTTGCCTTCGCCAAAGTAGAACAACTGCTTTAAAACGCCGCTGCGGATCGATCATTTTGCAATTGGACTCGCATGTTGATGGTAAGAGTCAGCCTTTGAACATTTTTCCACAAAACTGACGATTTTAAACATGCGTTTATTTCGTCGGCATTAGTTGATCGAGGAATGACTGGTAAAGTTTGTCGGATAATAATACTAATGCTCCGCCAAAAAGTTGTTGGTTTTGGCGTAAATCTTGTATTACTCTATTGAATGCTTCTAATGATTTTCTGTTAGCCATTGGGCACTTATCCCATAGCACTATTCCAGCTCCTCGCAAAACTTTTGCTATTGCTGAATTCCTCGATATGTTGCACGAAACTCGGCCTTGACGATAATTTGGCAGTTGATTGTCTGCGGACTCAGCTCTTAACTGAGCACGCCGCTCTCTGTACACGATCTACCTCGAACATTCATTTGAGCGCGTTGCTCTTCGCTTTGCCTTCTTCTCGATATTGAAATTCTACGTGAATCACGCGTATGCCTGCCAACCGTATTAATTTTGCGTTGTCGAGGCATTTTTTTTTTTATACCCTTAACCCATAAAAGGGGTAAATAAGGGTATAATGGTTTTGTGCAAAAGTATTGAACAGGCAGAAGGAAGCATCTCCGACCTCATAAAGTATATATATTCTTGATCAGCATCAACAGCCGAGTCGATATAGCCATGTCCGTCTGTCCGTCCGTCTATCCGTCTGCATGAACGCGTGGATCTCAGAGACTACAATAGCTAGAGACTTCAGATTTTGTATATATTAGTTCTCCTATACCATAAGCAGAACAAGTTTGCTTCAAATTATCGATAACTATTCTGGTTTCCGATATACACATAATATCGATAACAAAAAATATCGAATTTGGACAATGTAAAAATAAAGAATGAGTAACGATAGAACTTTTCTGAAAATTTCGTCCAAATCGGTTAAGAAACACCGGAGATATCGAATTTTATCGCTTAAAGCTAAGTCAGTATACCAAAGTCTTACATATATATAATTTATTTATTGCAACTGGGTTCAGGGTATCTTCTAGTCGGGCTCTCCCAACTAGAGCCTTCTTACTTGTTATCATTAATTTCGCGTACTATTTTTACCTGGACACTGGCAAAGGGGATGAATTAAGATAGGAGGGATTAGGAAAGGAAGCTCGTAAACTTGGGTGTTGAAGGGCGGCTGAAAATTAAATTATATCCAATGCAGACTATTGGGAAGGCTGCTGATACCATTGCACAAGATGTTACAGTTCATACGCCCACCCTACAATGATCTTGATAATAGCCAATTCTTTGTACATTCAAGATCCCTAAAAGCGCCTATGGCAGTTATCGTATCTCGTTCAAGCTGGGCATGGTTCCAATAAATAAAAAGTAAATTAGGCGGACATTATTATATTCTTAACACAAATACTTTGACTAGTTTAACATACGACCTAACATAACTGCTAACCAAATCACTAGAGTAAACCAGTTATAATACCAACACGACAAGTGCTTAGAGCGGCTTAAATAAACAATAATCGGTTATAAGAATAATAGTTAAATATATAAATATGAAATAAATATGAACATGTATATGGATAACTTTATATACCTAAGATAGTCATTATAACATAATATGCGTGACGTTAATTTATTATTAAGTCGAAGTTAAACATGCAAGTAAGTGCAAGTGTGAAGAAAAAAAAATTGGTACGTTGACTTTTTCGCGACATGTGTTCGAAAGCATTAGATCGTTTGGAGTTCAAGGTTATTTAAGATAGGCTTTTGTCACGCTTACTTTAACGCACGGAATGGGAAGCTTTCACGTGGATACATTTACGAGCATTAATTGATAAAGAGCGATAACTTACAGCGGCAGTATCCCACTCAGAAAGATCTTTCCTTGTGTGTGTGTGTGTTTTTATCCGTTGCTGAAGCTCAAGTAAAAGTTAATGTATGAGAGAGGGGAGGTGGAGATATACATTTTTAGGCTCTCTTAACACATAATCTTTGTTTGTTTGCTATTTTTTTTTTTTTTACACATATCACAAACTTGGTGTACTTATTACTTTGCATATATTTCTTTTATACATATGTACGTATTTGTATTGTTATTTATTAATTGCAATTAATTTTGTATATAAATTTTGTATATAATTTTTGTATATAAAATTAACTATAATACATTTAAAAAAAAAAGTAATATTCTAATTTATTGTAGGATACGAGCGCTAGCGTCGGGGCCTTCAGCTCTATTTTACAAAGTTTTAGTTTCTAAACCTGGTCAATTAAATTACATTTCTTTATAAAGTCATAAATTCTATTTATACTAACTGTTGAGACTGTAGACAGATAAATTGATGGTAAAGAGTTCGAAAAATGGGCTTTCTTGATACTCTGCAGATTGGGCAGTTGTCCAAAATATGGATGGTGGATAGGTCTTGTCCTCATATGCCAAATTGTTGTTGTTATCGATTCCATGTGTAAATCGGAAACCAGAATAGTTATTGATAATTTGAAGCAACCTTGTTCTGCTCATGGTATAGGAGAACTTATATTCAAAATCTGAAGTATCTAGCTCTTGTAGTCTTTGAGATCCACGCGTTCATACAGACGGACAGACAGACAGACGGACATGGCTATATCGTCTCGGCTGTTGATGCTGATCAAGAATATATATACTTTATAGGGTCGGAGATGCTTCCTTCTGCCTGTTACATACTTTTGCACAAAACCATTATACCCTTATTTACCCATTTTATGGGTTAAGGGTTTAAAAAGAAATGTTGGCAATAGTATGGGCACTCCATTGCCTACGCATGTACGGTACGTTTTAAGTGATTATCTATATCGACCACCAACGTTATATATATATATATGTGTATATATTTCATATTTATATTTCAAATTTAAAGTATGGATTGCGCCGCCACAACAAATGTTTTCATAATTACCAGTTGCCACCGAGCTGCTTAACTGTATTAAGGCTCAGTTACCCGAACTTAACTTGTCGTGAACATAACTTGACTTGAACTCTAACTTGAACGTGAAACTCTAGCAATAACCCGAACTAAAGAAAACGTGAACTTAACTTGAACCAGAACGTGAACGTGAATTCGGCCGTGCGCATGAACTTCTCGAACAGCTGTTTCATTATTATCATTATATCATTGTTTCGATATTATCAGATTTGAGCGGGTTTTATAGAACAAAGAATAAATAATTTATATAAAATAAATAAAAATACAAATTGGCCTGTACTCATCAATCAGCTGTTTGAACTGGAACATGAACGTAACTTGAACTAAACGTGAACTAACTTGAACTTGAACTTGAAATTCTGTTTTCTTCAGGTTGTTAAGTTACGTCAAGTCAAGTTAAGTTGAAGGCAACCAGCAAGCAGTGCTTATCGTTAAGATGAAGGGATCAGCTGTTTCTTGAGTTCAAGTTCAAGTCAAGTTAAGTTCAGGTAACTGAGCCTTTAAGCATAAAAGATTTTTACCCGACCGACGACACCGAAACGTCAAACGATATTTCAGAACACTTCAATTTTTATACTCGATACCGAAGGTAAGGACATCCTTACAGCTAGAACTACCAAATTTGGTAAGAAGATAGCTACTATAAGCCCCCTAAAAACTGCATCACGCAGCCACGCTCACCTATGCCGCCCCCAGCCCCCCCCCCCTCGAATTTTAAAGTCTAAAAAGCCTATATCTCCTACAGTTTTTTAGCTAGAGCCACAAAGTTTGGTGCCAAGATAGGTGATGATGGCCCCCTAAAAACTGCATCAAAAGTTTGGATGCCACGCCCACCCATACTGCCCTAGCCGCCCCATCCACCCAACGCTTCATCAATAACGGGAATGCGTTTATCTTCCAGAAAAGTGAAGCTAGAGCCAGCCACCTTATTTGGTAGGAAGATAGCTAGCAACGACTTCCGAAAATCTGCATCAAAGATTTGGAGCCACACCCACCAATTTCGCCCCCCTTTCCACTCCTTTTACAAACTTTTAGCTAGAGTCACCAAATTTGGTATAAAGATAGCAATTGACATATCACATAGATCTGCATCACAAATTTGGATGCCACGCCCACCCATACCGCCCAGCCCCCCTTTCCCCACTTTTTACAAACTTCGAGCTAGAGTCACCAGATTTGCAACGAAGACAGCTGGTGGAATCCCCATCTGCATCGGAGAATCGTTAAGGCAGCGTACACCCCTGCCGCATCCGTACCCCTTTGCAATCAAGCCTCTTTGATTGCATCCGACTGCAACGTTTCCACTTGTTTTCAATTAAACTTTTTAGAAAAATTAAATTGAATGAAATAAAAAAAAAAAATTTTTTTTAATCAGCTTATGTTTGACTTGTTTTCTTTGAGATTCCGCTATTTTTGGCTTTTATGTTTTACGGATCTAGCTTTTTTAGCTCTGGAAAAATGGCAACGCTGCTTAGCAACGCTGCTGAGAGAGAGAGAAAGTCGAAGTGTAATGCCGACGTCTCACAAATGTTTACAGCGTGCGTGTGCAGACATCATAGCCTATTCCATGAGATCTGCCGTTATATATATAGATTTTTCTGCTTTTTTCCAAGTTTTTTTTGTTTGATTAAAAAATTAATTCGTTTTATTTTAAAACCTTTTACAATCATGGCAACCATAAAATAAAAAATTAAAAACGACCCAAAAAAAACTGCTTCAAAGTTTTGGAGCCATGCCCACCCATTCCGCCCCAAGCCCCCCTCGCATTTTGAAATCAGAAACGCCTATATTAACCACAGGTTTTGAGCTAGAGCCACCAAATTTAGTGCCAATATAACTGATGGTGACCCCCAAAACAACTGCCCACAAAACACACCCTCCAATACTGCTCTAGCCGCCCCCAGCTGCCCCAATGCTTCGTTTTTCAGAGTTGTTTAGCTGACATACCAAATTTGGTATGGAGATAACTGGTAAAGAACCCAAAAAATCTGCGTCAAAAATGTTGATGCCGCGCGAACCCTTTATTAGCTAATAGAATATCAGTTTTCCAAACAAATTTTAATGCTTAATAAGGCATCGTTTTTGGAAATAGGTCTTGTAGCCAACAGAAAATTATTCCTCGGTTTTTGCAGCCACCTCAGTTTTTGCAATTGGCCAAATTGAAATAGGTTGGGTTGAGCGAGATTGTACTGTATATGAAAGTTAAGTATCTGCATAAAAGGTATGCGTTGGAGCTATAAATCTCTCTGATACCAAATCTAAATGTGGAAGATGTGTTGGCATGTCTGGATATCTAAATCCGTTATAAGCAGAAAGCAGTGGAATTGTTCCTTTTGTTAATGATCGTTTATATGTTGTGCATGGTTGAGTACTGGTCTGATCAGCATTAAGCACGATATTTAGAATGATATTGTTAAAGGCGGGAGAAAATGGCGTAAGGTCATTTTTGAACCATAAGCGTTTGCAGACGGAGCATTCTTGTCCGAAAAGGTCGTCAATGAAATGTTTTTGGAGGTATTTCCTACCACTTTCAAATTTCGAATTATAATAATTTTTGTACAGCATTGCGATGATATGCTCCAGTTGTGGTATTGAATAACTGCGATCCGCAAGTGCTGCATCAGTTTGAGTAGGTGTATTGTTTTCGTCTGCTGTGAGTTGATTTCTTCGCCTTAGACGTCGCGTCATTTTACTCTCGACTGTTTTGCACGTGTTTGGTAGATCCTTGGACAGCCAGCACCTCTTCGTGAACCACCACGCTGCGCTCGCGGCATTTTGTTCTGGAAATATATTTTCTGTAAAAGTATATCCAAAAGTATGGATCAAACTTACACTTTACAAGCTATTTGTGTTCAACTATTAAATACGTCAATATAAGATAAAGCAGCACAAAAATATTTGCTGATAAGGTATTTTAAGCAAAATATCAGCACAATTAAGAAATAACGTATAACGCTGTTTTTGTAGTCGCAATGCTAATTGTATTTTGGAGAGAAATGATGGACGATATACACCGATGTTTTAAAACGCTCGATGCATAGTTCCGATGTATCGAAATGAACCGATGTTATTTTATATGCAGAGTTGCATTTTCAGCAGCAACATTGTCGTATTCAGCAACAACAAAAAGCAGCTCATGCAAAAAGCAATTACTTACCGAATATTTACCATATAATTATTCATCTATAAAACTATTATTTATTCGTTATAATATGTTGGATGGCTTGTATTTTCAAAGATTCTTTTCGGTTCTTAATAACTGCGCACGCTTGGCATAAGGTTCACCGGAAAAGAGACAGAGGAAGATCAGTGTGGCCGGACCACTCTTTTTGATAATACCTGATGCTAACATCGATACATTAATACTAACTTACGATATATCGGGATATATTATCATAACATAGACAATCGATAATACATATAAGTACTTTACAACTCAGCCGTCCTGACAAGGAAGCGACCTCGATTCCACTTACTCTAAATTATAAAAGGCTCGGCGCCATACCGGACGATGAGGTATTGCCTATGTTCAGACATCAAAAGCACAATTTTAATCAGGATTGAGCCACAATTTCAGTTTAGATGACTCCAGCACACCGTCATACGGAAGCTGTGTGAGCTGAGAGCCTTCCACATCCCGGATGACATACCGATCATTCGGGAGTTTCTTATGAATGACATAAGGACCACGGTATCGCTTAATGAGTTTTTTGTTTACGCCAGCCGTCGTATCAACATTTTTGATGACGGCAAAATTAACTTCTTGGTAACTATCAGCAGGGCGATGGTATTTACCAAAATACTCTGTGTTATATTCATGGGACTTGACAATGTTCTCCAAGGCAAGCTTACGTTTATTAAATGGGGAAACTTCATCAATCGACTTATCATTTAAACGCTCAGTCAGCTCATCTATAACGGCACCGTGCTGTTCGACACCAAAAAGGAGGACGGAGGGTGCAAATTTGGTTGTGGAATGGATGGAATTATTCAAAGCGAACTCAATTTTTGGAAGTTGTTTGACCCAATCGGCATGATCCAATGGTTCAGACAATTTTCCAAGCATGGGACATAAGACACGGTTGACACGTTCAACTTGACCATTAGCCCGAGGGGAGGCAGTGGCATTCTGGGCATGGACTATATGATGGGACTGCAGCAAATTAGCAAACTCGGGAGAAGTGACGCATGTACCTCGATCACTAACAATTCGCCGGGGTCGACTATAATTGGAGAAATACTGCGTCTCCAAAGTGTGACATTCTGCCCGGGAATGCATTTGAGGCAGTTCTTTATAAAATTATTAACGTAGGATTTCATATACGGGAACCAATAATGCTTTTTAATCTGTGTACAGCACTTCTCAGTGGACAGATGGCCTAAATTCTCATGTACTTTTCGTATGACACTATTAATCATTTCGGCAGGGACATAAATCTGAAGTACGTCAGCTGGTTGACAATTTCTGGATCACGGTTTTGCGTCAGTTGTAATTGGAAATCCAGGTTCAAATCATCCAAATATGCAGACGTGTCTAGTCTACTAAGTGCATCAACATGGGGCATACACATGCCAGACCGATGTACAATGGTATATGGCAATTTTCGCGCAAGTTCAACCATTCCTCAGAGTTAATGCTAATGAATTACAATCTGTAATTATCTTAAACGGAATGAACTTCAGATATGTCTCAAAACGCTTTAAGGCGTAAACAATAGCCAGGGTTTCTAGTTCGTAGCTATGCAATTTGGATTCTGGGGCGGAAACGGTCTTTGAAAAGTAGCACACTGGATGAAACTTATCATCAGTATGTTTCTGCAGGAGCATAGCTTCAAAACCGGCTGAACTAGCATCACAATGTAAATCGGCTTCTGACTTTGTGTTGTAAATGGAAAGCACAGGGACTCAATCAGTTTGGACTGCAATGTTCGGAAGGATTCGAGACACTCATCGGAGAAAACTTAAGGGGCATCTTTTTCCAGCAGGCGCGACATCGGATAAACAATTTTGGCAAAGTTGGGTACAAAACGGCGGAAGTAAGAAAAAAGGCCCAGACAGTGTTCCATTTCTTTCCTATCCCGGGGTTCCGGCAGACTTTTAATAGCTTGAAGGTGACCTGGTTTCGGCGTGATACCGGAAGAGTTTGCTAAATACTCCAACTCTTTATGCGCAAAACGACACTTTGACAATTTGAGGCGTAGCCCATTCACTCGCAAGGTATAAAGTGCCTCTTCCAACACTTGCAGTTTCAAAGTCACCTGACGCGATTCATATGTCGTTCATATAAATAACTAATTGACCTCTAATGATCAAGTCTTTCAGCACAATGTATACAAATCTAGCAAACACCGGGGGACCATTACATAAGCCAAACGGCATGCGTACGTACTCAACTTGGCCATCAGGTGTTACAAAGGCAGTGTATTTAATTGAATCAGGATTCATCTTGACATGGTGAAATCCACTTTTTAAATCTAGTACAGTAAAGAACGATTTACCACCCAGATGTTCAACCCAATCCTTTAACAGGGGAATCGGGATGTGGTCATGTACAGTAATTTTGTTCAGTGGGCGATAGTCAACACATTTTTTTAAGGTATTATCTTTTTTTCTAACGGGCACTATAGCGGAAGCGTAAGGGGAACTACTATGACGGGTAATGCCGGCAGTTAATCAGTCATCACATAACTGGCGCATCACATAACTGATGGGATAATCGGCGAGGGCGGCAGAAAATAGAAGTCTGACTTGTCGAGTTCGGAAGGTACATCAACATAAGGAACGGAAATAACAGACTGCAACTTTGTAGATTGTTCTAACGGCAGAGTAGGCTCTATATTAAACTTATTTTCACTAAAAGCATGTAACTCGATTGCAATAATGGCTGCCAGGGAATCACCCAGCGAATGCTCAGACATGATGGAACACTCTCTCTCAGTGGTACACGACTGTGATTCGGCAGGCATAAACTCATTTTCACTAAGCGACCGGGTTGACGCTTTTTTGGTTATCGCGCGTTTGACATCTGTTCTAAACAAATCAAGTGAATTAAGGACAGCAGTGAGTTTCACATTACAATCTGTTTGAGATTTACTTAAGGGCAACATTTGATTTTTGGTATATTTGATTTAAATTTACATCATTTTATATTCGCTTGACAAAAGAAATCTCAGCTCAAAATCATTGCCAAATTTGTGGCACTGATCGGCAGTACATCAAATGTGTGTAATACTGTTTGACTAACGATACGGATGGCACATTGGACTTTTCCTAATGACTTAAGTTGATGGTTCCCCAGACCACGGCAGTTTAACGGGGTTGACTTCAGGCTACAGGTAAAAAGCACTTCAGACTGCCGAATAAAACTTCTAGGACTACCTGAATCAAAGAGGGAGAAAATATTTGTAAACTCACTGCTTTTCACTTGATTTGACACAAAGGCAACACTCACCATCTGTAGATGTTCTACTTTTTCTGCTAAGGTGTCTCAGCAACAGAAGTCGGCAACGGCGTCGGCAGCGGCGGCCTTGGTGGCGATGGCTTTCCCGATCTTGAATGGGCAGTTATTATACATATGATCCGTTTTCCCGCACTTGAAACACGAATTCGCTGGTCTCGTAGGCTTCGGGCACTGGGACTTGTAGTGTCCAAATGACGAGCTGTTGTAAGACCGCACATCTCTTACAGCAGGGACGGCATTCGTGGACGGAAGATAAACAGTTCTAACGGCAGGTTGTCGAGGCAGAGGATGGTTCACGGCAGCCACTTGTTTGCTCGCGTTGGATTGAGCTCGTCGTCTCTCGTATCTCTCCAGAAGCGTCTTCAGATCGTAGATGGTTCGGGCTGCATGTAGCATGCCCACTGCTGGCGAGCTGTCTCGGAGTCCATCAATGATGAGATCCACCAACTCAGCCTCAGGGATGGTGGCACTCATTGCAATCTCTTGCATCTCAATAGCATACCGCAGGTACCCCTCCACTGGCTTAAGACGTCGGCTCCGCAGGGCTGCGTACACTTCTTCGGTGCTCCTGGATCGTCCAAACTCATGGATCAGTAGCTCCTTAAATAGCTCATAACTGCGCACATTAAGTGTGCGCGTGAGGATTGCTGCCGTGCCCTCCAACAACCGAAGACATGCGACGAATCGCCGGCGGGAATCCAGTTGGAGTATTTCACAGTCGTCCTCCAAGTCGCTGATCCACTTGTTGACATCGCAAGCGTTGTCCGCCGAAAACCGCGGGACCATGGAATCGATCACACTTATGTCTGTACGCTGATTGGGTACGCCAGCAGAGACACCAAGCTGCTGCTGCAATTTCGTAATTTGCTGTTGTAATTCCCGTACCTCGTTTTGTTTACGCAGATTAGCAAATTGTTCGTCAGCTGGGTTACTGCAAGTGCGGCAGACGGCAAGGCAGCAGCAGGAGCAGTTGACGGCCGGGCTACTGTTGGAACAGCAGACAGCGGGGCATCAGCAGAAGCAGTTGACGGCAGAGTCAGCGCTTGGAGAGCAGGCAGCCAGTCAGCAACAGGCACAGTGGGCAGCGGGGCTATCGCTGGGACAGCAGATGGCGAGGCGACAGCAGATTTAGACAATTCTGATACCAGTTGGCGTATTTGCTGTATTGTCGCTAGCGGCGGCACTTCCACCTTATGTGCCTTCAGCAGCTGAATCATTTCCTCTTTGGTAATGCCCGTGTTAGATTGGGCGTTAAGTTTATCCCACTTCTGAGCTATAAAACTCTTATTTATTCGTTATATTATACATCTGTTATTTTTTACAACCAATCAAAAGTATTTGGTTTAGGCTTGACTATTTTATTTTTCTTGAACGGTAGTCACACTTATACACGATACAATAGAGCATCTGCCATTTCACTCTTTCTCATTGAAATTTAGCAAAAGCTATATTTGCCTTTCATAGCATGTGCCCTGCTTTAGTTCTCCCGAACTTTTTATTTCACCTCCATATAAATATTGAGCAATAGCGTATTTGAAATGGTTTTGCGCTGAGGCAGTGAGGCAGCCGGGACACTGGCTTGTCATTTAAATCAAATTCCGGAATTCGGATCATCTTAAGCACCTGCCTATCATTTTGGTCAACTTTTCTGCCAGTTGGTGGTCGCCTGATAAAATTTGTAATCATTTGTTGACCAGTAACCGATATCAAGGGACTTGCCTCAGCCTCAATTGCTGGTGCTGGTTTCCTGAATTTGACGTTCGGTGCCCACCGCAACTGATAGATGCTTCAGCTTTAAGTGGCGCGTCAAATTGCTTTGAGACCTGCCAGCTATGCTCAGCACGGACTTGCAATTAATATACTTGCCAGTCTTTCCACCTCACTTCAAATAAAATGGTTCCATACCTCCGAACGTTTCCTCTTAGACATTTAATTTCGGGAAAATTCAACAATAATCAAGTTTTACCAATTTCAGATTTCAGCCAAAAAAAAAAAAAATGAACGATATCGTTCACGAATAACTGAATTAGTTCATTCGTTCATTTCGATGACCCGTTCATATGAACTTATTCTGAACGAAACGGCTTAATTTCTTACTAAGAAGCATAACTTCAAAAATTATTTTAAAACCTTACTGTGTCCTTAACAAACTGAGTTTAGATTCTAGTTCATCGATCCGACTGTGTAAACTAGTGGCATAAGAAAGACCCTTAATATTAATTCGACTCTAATGATATTTAATCATTTTTGTTTTATTTATTTCTAATATTGTGTGCGCCCCACAAGGCCTACAGTTTTAAAATTAATAATGTTTTGTACTTTATGATTTCAGACTCAGCCAATCTAACGTACTTCCTTTTTAGCAGTAACCACCAGGATGTCTCACTCCGTTACCATTACACGCACTACCACCAGCACGACCAACACCTCCTACATTGTACTCAATACGGGCTACATCAAGACCTTTCCGGGTATTCTGAAACTCTTCCAGCTGGTTTGGCAACTGTTTCCTAAATTAAGTCAACAGCTTGCTTTAAATAACTTTTCTAATTGTAGATTATTGGAATCGCTGTTGTAGCTTTGATGGCAATCAACTTCCGTGACACAGCCCACTCTTATGATGGACAGCAGGATCTGTTCCAGTTCTTGATGGCCACCACATTTATGATAGGGACATTTTGTTTATTCCTTGCATGTCTAACATCGCTTAGTACGGGTGGTCTCATCGCTAAAACAATTTATGTAAGTCAAAATACTCGTGTTCCCATTGTTCCCTCTAAAACTAAACTTTTGCTTTGTTTTTTCATTGGTAGGAACTGATCTATCATAGCGTTGCAGTCATTCTGCTGCTCGCCTCGTCCGTCTGTCTGCTGATCAGGCTGCGCAATAAAAAGCATGATTCCTATATGGCAGCTGCCATTCTTGGTCTGGTCAACTGTGTACTTTACTTTATAAGTGCATTTTTGGCACATCGTTCGTATCGCGGCATTTGAGCGACGCAAGAATTGATAGCATTTCACAGATGGCGCATCATCAGCATTATTGAAATAAAAACACAATAGCACAACAAATTTGGAAACGGCTATAACTGTTCAAGTTATAGCCAGTTAACGCACAAGCCATACAGAGAGTCTCTTTATTGCACTCTTAAATTTAATTTTGCACTTTTTTAGTGACATTTTCACTCTACTTGTACCACTACATTGTAAATTTGTAATGTTAAAATAAACCATTTGTCTCAATTGTCTTTAAAAAAAAGCAGCCTACAGTGGATCATATAAATATTCGTTCTGTTTTTTATTTATTTTATTCAACTTCAAACACGTCAAAAATTAATAAAACTAAGAATAATAAAAAATGTAAAAATGGTAGATTAAAGCTTGTGAAATTACATTTTATTATAGGTAAACATATTTAGATTTTATTTTAAACTAATAAAGAAAATATGCATAATCAAAAAAAAAAAAAAAAAAATAACGGTCGAAATTTGCGCAACATTAATACTCGGATTCTTTTTTTTATAAAAATAGCAAATATCTATTTTATCTAACAAAAAAAATAATCTATTATTTGGTCTGATACCCATTACGAGCCCAATCCACTATTAATTCGTACGACAAGCTTTTCTACCCGCATGCAATGTTTAAGCAAGTGGAAACGTTGCAGTCGGATGCAACCGACTGCGGTATACTCGTTACCAGTATTAAAACCTCTTAAAAGAGGTCTGATTGCAAAAGGGTACAGATGCGGCAGGGGTGTACGCTGCCTTAAAGATTCTACGATGCAGATGGGGATTCCACCAGCTGTCTTCGTTGCAAATCTGGTGACTCTAGCTCGAAGTTTGTAAAAAGTGGGGAAAGGGGGGCTGGGGCGGTATGGGTGGGCGTGGCATTCAAATTTTTGATGCAGATCTATGTGGGATGTCAATTGCTATCTTCATACCAAATTGGTGACTCTAGCTCAAAGTTTGTAAAAAAATGGGGAAAGCGGGCTGGGGTCGGTATGGGTGGGCGTGGCATCCCCATTTGTGATGCAAATCTTTGTGGAATGTCAATTGCTATCTTCATACCAAATTTGGTGACTCTAGCTAAAAGTTTGTAAAAAGTGGGAAAGGGGGGCTGGGGGCGGTATGGGTGGGCTTGCCATCCAAATTTGTGCTGCATATCTATTACTACGTTTATGCTTGCTGTATCATGATTTTTAAACATCACGTTTTTTAAGATACGCCTGTTTATGCTTTTTTTAAATATCATGATTTGGCTGAAGCGTAATCGTAAAAATGAAAAAAAAAATTCAAAGTTTTTTAATTAAACGGCTTGCTCAAGAGCAAACCCGTATCTTCTAAGGGATGACAAAAATCGTAGGTGACTTAGAAATGCCGTACATGCTTGTGGGTGACTCATCATGCCCATTGTTGCCTTGGCTCCTTAAGCCATACAGGCTGTGGTGTCGGTGGAATATGACTCCAATTATTTAAGGCAACACCTATAAGAATACTTGCTTAACAACTATCCACTTAGACAAAGTTAAGCTAGATAAAGAACACAATACAAATTATTCATACAATTGTTGTTATATTAATTATTATTTTATTAAATATACAAAAGATTTGACGTTAACTTTTGAGTTTCCTCACGATCTTCTTTTAATATTTTTTTGCATATTTTCCGCAACCTTTCATCTGACTTGTCCATAGCCTCTATAAATTCTGCGTTTTGGCGTTCCAGCCTGTCCAAACCATCATTAAACTTGTTCGACATGTCCTCCAACACTCGCAAAACATTTTTTTTTATCTTATATTTAATAATTATTATTAAATTGCAATGAAAACGTTAAAGTTTTATTACATGGAGTTTGACGACGCCCGACAATGGAAGTTTCGGAAATGGCATTTTCCTGGTTCTCTCCTGTCGCGAGGTCGGACACCTCAACTTCAATATTATCCGGCTCAATAATAAATTCGATGGAGTCGTCTAAGGTATCGACCCCAACAACCACAGCCACAGGACGCGCTCCATACAGCTCGTTGAGCTCATTGAAAAAAGCTTAGGTGATTCTTCCAGCGCCACTTACTCCATTATTATTTTTTTTTTTTTCATGTAATTTTTTTCAATGCCCGCAACTTAGTCTTTACTTGCTCACACGATTTTTGCATGCTTTTAATTTTCATGCGCTCTGCATTGCTTTTGTATGTTATATTATTTCTTTTTCTTTTTCCGTCTAGCTGCGAAAGCACATTATCTTCTTTAACGATGCTTAGAAGCTCATTCATCTCCGCAGAAGTCCAGTGGCATCCATTGCTTTCCATTTTTAACGTATTTTTTATACTCGATACCGAAGGTAAAGAGTATATTGGTTTTGTGCAATGTCCGTCATGGTGTCTGTCCGTCTGTCCGTCCGTCCGTCTGTCCATCCGTCTGTCTGTCCGTCTGTCCGTCCGTATGTGTGCAAGTTTTTTCCACACCCTTCAAGCTAGGGACTTTAAACTTTCCAATTCTCTTTATCTATGGGATAGTAAATTAAAGTGTCAAGATTGGGGTTCTGCGATAATTGGGGGGCTGGCAAATCGATAAATTCGATAACTCAAAAACGATAAATCCGCATATTTCACACACCCTTACAGCTAGAACTACCAAATTTGGTAAGAAGATAGCTACTAGCAACCCCCAAAAAACTGCATCAAAAATTTTGGAGCCACGCCCCCCATTCCACCCCCAGACCCCCCGCATTTTAAAGTAAAAAAAGCCTATGTCTCCCACAGTTAAAGTAAAAAAAGCCTATGTCTCCCACAGTTTTTGAGCTAGAGCCACCAAATTTGGTGCCAATTTAGCTGATGATGACCCCCCAAAAACTGCACCAAAAGTTTGGATGCCACGCCCACCAATACCGCCCTAGCCACCCCCATTTGCCCCAACGCTTCGTCAAAAACGGGAATGCGTGTATATTCCAGAGTAGTGGAGCTAGAGCCACCAAATTTGGTAGGAAGATAGCTGGCAACGACCCCCAACAATCTGCATCAAAGTTTTGGAGCCTAGCCCATCCATTCCGCCCCCCTTTCCCCACCTTATACAAACTTTGAGCTTGAGTCACCAAATTTGGTATGTCTAGGGCAGTATTTTTGGGCGTGGCATCCAAACTTTTGATGCAGTTTTTTGGGGGAATTTGGTATTTCTAGCTGTAAGGATGTGCGAAATATGTGGATTTATCGGTTTTGAGCTATCGAATTTATCGATTTGCCAGACACCCAGTTATCGTAGAACTTCCATCTTGACACTTTAATTTACTATCCCATAGATAGTGAGAATTGGAAAGTTTCAAGTCTTTAGCTTGAAGGGCGTGGAAAAAATTTGCGAAAATACAGACGGACAGACGGACGGACACCATGACGGACATTCCACAAAACCAATATACTCTTTACCTTCGGTATCGAGTATAAAATATGTGTGTCAGACAGAAACCAAATATTTCCAATCTCAAGTTGACATTGTAAACGCGCGATAATCGCTCCTTAACAAAGAAGATATAAGAAAAACAAGAAAGAAACTAGCGCTGCTATTATGTTGTTGACAGTTGTATATATGATATGATGATGAAAATCAGAATATTCAAAAACTCACTTTTGGATTCACAGTTATTATTATACCCTGAAATGAGTTAAAAAGGGTATAATGATTTTGTGCAAAAGTATGTAACAGGCAGAAAGAAGCATCTCCGACCCCATAAATCAGCTTCAACAGCCGAGTCCACATAGATTTGTCTGTCTATCTATCTGACTGTCTGTCTGTCTGTCTGTCTGTCTGTCTGTCTGTCGGTCTGTCTGTCTGTCCATCCGTCTGTCCGTCCATCCGTATGTATGAACGCGTCGATCTCAAAGACTGTAAGACCTAGAGACTTCAAAATTGGAACATAACTTCTCTTAAGCCATAGGCAGATCAAGTTTATTTCAAACTATCGATAACTATTCTGGTTTCCGATATACACATGGGATCAATAACGAAAAAATCTTGAATTTAGAGAATGTAAAAATAGGAGTTAAAACTATGGATAATTTTATAACTTCGGTGAAAATTAATAATCCAAATCGGTTAAGAAACACAGGAGATATTTTATATTTAAATTAAGTCAAGAAAAACTCACTTCTGCAAGTCATTTTACTACACGGGTTCAGGGTATCTTTTAAACGTGATTTCTCGACTAAAGCCTTCTTACTTGTTTTCAGATTCGCTCATTCTCGTGTTGTGCTGACAGTCGGCAACTCAACACCAGCATCATGAATCGAGTGCTGTTGGTCCCAAACCCAAAGAGGCAGCTCAAAACTTGAACACGCTCGCGCATAGCTCTTCATGTTTGGCGCTAGATGACAAATTATTTTTAAATCTCGCTCCGATCATGCGCATTCGTTGTTGGCTATTTCGACCAACTCTCTTATGTATGCGCGCGCTCTTCAAGTCAAACAAAGAGCGTAGTATCGCTACCTTCTTCGCACGCACTGAGCCACTGCAAAACATATCTAAGAGGCTGCAGTTAAGTGAATTGCATATTGGCTTTAGCTTTAATTTAGTGTGTGCGGAGGAGGCAGGGTTATTAAAATTTATGATTGACATGCAAAGCGCGCACATAAAATATAGAGTGAACGTAAATGAGCAACAACAAAGGAGCATGATCGGAGCGAGATTTCAAATTATCTGATTATCATAAGAGCAACAGGCGCGCTTATGTGATAGCCCTTTGCTTGTTCGAAATTGTATATCAGTAATAGTATATAAATAATGTTTGTGTTTTACGTTTTGTGTAAGTTATAAAAGCAGCATATTCTGGTGTGGGAACTTTTTTTAGACGCACCAAGTTTTGTTACGTTGTTGTTGTTGTTTTTTTAAATCGATAACACCAACAAAAAGTAGCAGTGCGGGCCCAACAACAACAAACGCTACTTAGGTCGTAAATCAACTGTCAAAGGCACACAAATCAAAAAAAAAAAAAATGTGCGCTGTGCGAAGTGAAACATGTACATAAAATTATGAAATTTAAATTTTCAAGCGCATTCTTCACTTATTTGTGTATGCACTTATTCATTTAGAAGCGGAAATTCGTTTATTGTACGAACCTTTGTTTTTATGACTTTTCTTGTGCGCCGCGAACACGTCGCACAGTGGGGCCATTTGAGTTTTTTCATAACTTTTGAACCAAATGAGATAATCGAACAATTTAAAAAGCATATGATAGATAATTAATCAACCTATAAAATGAGCGTTTGAAATGAATTCTACGATTTTTCTGTGCCTATTTATGGGTATGCAAAGTTGAAATTTGTGGAAAAATCAACTTTACGGGAAGGAAAATAAATATTTTTTAAATTTTTTGATTTTTATTGTTTCGTTTTAATGGTTTTTATAATCTAAAATTAATATTAAAATAATTAAAAATAATTTTTTTTTTTTTTTTTTTTTTAATTAATTTTTTGTAAAATATTCATCACAATCCGTAAAAGATGGTATATCTAAAAGAGAAATCATCTCTGAACTATAAGTATTTTCTAATTCTTTTCGTGACTTAACATGCCTCAGTGATGAAATTAGTGGATCTGAAGATGCTGCTAACATGTTGAAGAGGTCCTCATTTTGTCTCACCCTTGAAGCTTTGAAAGAGTTTAGCAATCTGTATTTTTTATAAAACTTATTAAGGGACTCTTGTGCTTCTTCAGAGAGCGTGGGAATGCTTTTCTTGATTCTTTGAAGTCGCGGTGGGCTTGCAATAGCAACTGCTTTTGTAATGTGTGACCTTACTTTTTCAACATCAATTGTATATCTAATAGACAGCGCTTCCGATAAATGTTCCGTAGATAAATCATTTGTTGAATCAGCGAGTTTCCTCTTTCTTGTTAAATTTGAACACTCTTCCATGCCTTTAGTCGGCCTTCCTCTTGCTCGTCCGGTGGATGTGCTGGGTTCATCTTCTGTTAATGTACCCAGGATGGTATCACTATTAAGCCAGTCCTGGTGTTTGGTGTTGAATCTCTCAGTCATTCTGTTTGTTTTTATCCATCGTGAGTTTAGACTGGCATACATCATGCAGAGTTTATTTTTTATATCTTCGCTTCTCTGTATATTGCCGTATAAACTATCAAGTTCTTCGAAGGCAGCTTCCGTGAAACTTTGTAATGTGGTTGACTTCCTAAACAGGTCAAATAATTTATGGTTGCTCAACGACATGTTTGAAGTGTAAAACAGTACTTGTCTCGCCAACTTTCAGTCGTAGACTAATCCAGGATTATAGTTTTTTTTTCATTATATAGTCTAATCTATTACCTGATATATACCGTTTGGATTAAGGGTTCAAGAAAAGAGTTAGCTTTCATGCCTAACAAATTTACCTTTTGTTTGTATAAGTCCAGGTCAATAAGGTCAATTTATGCAATTTGGATACTTGGCACGTGTCCGAATAAGATTTGTGCCTACCTGAATGGGATGTGTGACTAGTTGTACGCCAACGCAATTTCTGTATTCGGTGCGTACCTGGTAATTTATTTGTATATCCTGTAACTGCACCTGAATTTAGGGACCAGGATTTGACAAATGATCTCAGGGAAGCATTACAGAATGAAAAACAAAAGTCAAGTATCTTCACAATAACGAACGTAACAACAACAACAAAAATGGGTTTTCACGGTTATATGTCATAAATTGCCCAAAAATGCATGAAACACATTTTTTTCCTATGACTTTTTTCACTTTTTTTACATTTAAAAAAAAGGGGCAAAAACGGGCACATGAAACTTTTTGCATTTAATAGAGGAATAATCAAAGAAATTAATTTAAAAAAATAGCCGATATAATGTGATATAATTTTTTTATATTTTCCATCAAAGTTGAGAAATAGTGAAAAAGTGGATAGTTGGTAAATATTGAATTGCCTGGCCAAACGCAAAGCAAACAGTATAATTTTTTTTTATTCTTTTCTTAATAAATAGATCTATCAATAGAACCAAAAATAATGACGATCCGTAACTTAGTTTTTGAGATATTGTATCTCAAAGCCGACCAAATTACCTTAAAATTGTGATTTTTATGTAACACAAAAAATCAGACAACTTTGAAAAGCTATATCTTCTAAACAAAAAATCCGGTTACATTATGGATTGCAGATTTGAAATCGCTGGAAAATTTCCTATAAAGTAGGTTCATTCAATATTTTTTAGAGGCACATGCAATTTTTGATTTTTGAACCTTGACTTGTTCTACGGGCGCCACTGTGCGTCGCTGCGCATTTTTTTTAATATTTTTTTTTGTAGTCTCGCTCGCGATCAAACTCTCAGCTTGTGCGACAATCAGGCTACAGAAGTGGAATAGGTACTTGTTGTAACTGTAATTTGTTTTTTAAAATGGGTAAGAAGTGCTCCAAATCGTATGGGAGGTACTTGAAGGAGTTGTCCAAATAAAGATTCCCTTCTTAGTGCTCACATTCAACCTGCTTGAAATATTGTGCGAAATGTTCAACCCTCTAGCTCTTTTCGTTTAGGCTGTGGCGATTCGGACCATCAGGACAAACTCTTTTATATATATAGAAGATAATATAAATAACTAAATATTCATAACATTACGTTTTTTTTTTTTTTTTTTTTAAAGGGAGGTGTAGTATATTCATAGTATATGTAATTTTAAAATACATATTAAATACAACTTGTGACACTTTGTTGCCAGTATAAATAAACCTTAAAACGCTCAGCATAAACATATATATGATGCGCACACCAACGGTAAACGCTGCGCTTGAACTTTTTGTCAAATATATATGTCCCTCTCTTTGTAGCTGTTAACTGATAACAGCATAAGTTTATAAAAGTTAACCATAAAGGCCTGTACGCATGAGCCCCGTACATCTCCCGTACCGTATACATGAGTTTTACGGAGCTTAACGAGCAGTGCTAAAAAATGCTTATATTGTGGCGGTTGGTTGATAACTTTCTCTAAATTAATCGCAAGTGCAACTGTGTTTTGTGCACTTAAATTCAAAATAATGATTCACTTCTAAAGCGCGCTACTTTTGTGATTGAGTACAACCAATAACTATATACTTATTGGTACAGCTATCGCCCTGCTGCTGGCGGTGGTTAAAAAAAAGGCAGGCTGCAAAACCAAGAAGCATTTTAGTGAACCCATATTTGATGCGCAGAGCTGAGATTACCAAAAATTATGCTAAACATAACTGAATTCACTCAAAAGACTCAAAGCAAATTCACCTTACTGATCTATACCCTATAATAGATCAGTGGCAGTACAACCCTGTTTATATGGTATTTAAATTGTATCTTATTAATTAATTAATATATTTTTATTCAATACTTCTTGCGCAGCATTGTCTGCCAAAACAATAAGTATGGCTCTATTTTAACCTGAATAAGGCCAACTTTGTTAAAAATTTTTCGAAAAATGTATATGCCAGCTCTTGCCCGACAATTTCCAATTTTTTCCCACGCGCATTTAACGATTACGTGCAAACTTGCTCGTAATGCCCCACAAGACTGGCCGACGTTCCATAGCCTTTATTAAAGCAATTTTCTCCGAATCCCTATTAAAATTTTCGAATCTACTTTTGTTTGCCGACATCTTGTTTCACTTTTAAGGCTCGTAAACAATTGCTGAACATTGATTCCATCAGTAACAACAGCACAGCTTTTATTTAACATTTTCATTGTTCAACACTAAGCTACTGCTTGTGACTAACAGAGCTGCATACCTGTGTTTCGTAATACGGTACGGGCGCTGTACGAGACTGTTTTTTTTTAATGAAGTTTTTACGGTACGGGCGATGTACTAGCATCTGCGTAGAGGCCTTAAGCTAAAAATGTATTTCAATTCCAATAAAGACATTCATAAAACCTTAACCGAACAGCACTGACGTGCTTATTGTGATTGTTTAACTAAGTGGTGCATACAGTACATTAAGAACATAGTTGGATGAGGCAGATTGCCCTCACTTATAATTAAACCAAAAGAACGAACATTAGTAAGTCTACACTACTCCTTACTGCTGAGCAAAACAAGTATACGAAAAGATACTACATAGCGTTAAAGCAGAAAAAGGATAAATCTATTTATACTCGATACCGAAGGTAAAGAGTATTGAGTTTGTGCAATGTCCTTCATGGTGTCCGTCCGTCCGTCCGTCCGTGCGTCCGTCCGTCCGTCCGGCCGTGCGTCCGTCCGTTTGTATGTGTGCAAGTTTTTTCCACACCCTTCAAGCCAAAGACTTGAAACTTTCCAATTCTCTTTATCTATTTGATAGTAAATTAAAGTGTCAAGATTGGGGCTCTACGATAACTGGGGGGCTGACAAATCGATAAATTCGATAACTTAAAACCGATAAATCCACATATTTCGCACATCCTTACAGCGAGAACTACCAAATTAGGTAAGAAAATAGCTACTAGCAACCACCAAAAAACTGCATCAAAATTTTGGAGCCACGCCCACCCATTCCGCCCCCAGCCCCCCCGAATTTTAAAGTCTAAAAAGCCTATATCTCCTACAGTTTTTTAGCTAGAGCCACAAAATTTGGTGCCAAGATAGGTGATGATGGCCCCCTAAAAACTGCATCAAAAGTTTGGATGCCACGCCCACCCATACTGCCCTAGCCGCCCCCATCCACCCCAACGCTTCGTCAAAAACGGGAATGCATGTATCTTCCAGAGTTGTGAGGCTAGAGCCAGCCACCTTATTTGGTAGGAAGATAGCTAGCAACGACTTCCAAAAATCTGCATCAAAGATTTGGAGCCACGTCCAACCATTTTGCCCCCCTCTCCACTCCTTTTACAAACTTTTAGCTAGAGTCACCAAATTTGGTATAAAGATAGCAATTGACATCCCACATAGATCTGCATCACAAATTTTGATGCCACGCCCACCCATACCGCCCCCAGCCCCCCTTTCCCCGCTATTTACAAACTTTGAGCTAGAGTCACCAAATTTGGTACGAAGATGGCAATTGACATTCCACAAAGATCTTCATCACAAATGTGGATGCGACACCCACCCATACCATCCCCAGCCCTCTTTTCCCACTTTTTACAATCTTTGAGCTAGAGTCACCAGATTTGCAACGAAGACAGCTGGTGGAATCCCCATCTGCATCGGAGAATCGTTAAGGCAGCGTACACCCCTGCCGCATCCGTACCCCTTTGCAATCAAGCCTCTTTGGTTGCATCCGACTGCAACGTTTCAACTTGCTTTCAATTAAACTTTTTAAAAACATTAAATTGAATGAATTAAAAAAAAACAAGTGGAAACTTTGCAGTCGGACGCAACCGACTGCGGTATACTCGATACCAGTATTAAAACCCGTAAAAACAGGCCTGATTGCAAAGGGTAACGGATGCGGCATGAGTGTACGCTGCCTTAAAGTTTCTCCGATGCAGATGGGGATTCCACCAGCTGTCTTCGTTGCAAATTTGGTGACTCTAGCTCAAAGTTTGTGAAGGGTGGGGAAAGGGGGGCTGATGCAGATCTTTGTGGAATGTCAATTGCTATCTTCATTCCAAAATTGTTAGCTCTAAGTCAAAGTTTGTAAAAGGTCTGGAAAGGGGGGCTTGGGGGCGGTATGGGCTGGCGTGGCATCCAAATTTTTGCAGCAGATATATGTGGAATTTCAATTGCTATCTTCATTCCAAATTTTGTGAATATGGCTCAAAGTTTGTAAAATGTTAGGAGAGGGGGGCTGGGGCCGTATGGGTGGGTTTGGCATCCAAATTTTTGATGCAGATCTCTGTGGAATGTCAATTGCTATCTTCATTCCAAATTTGTTAGCTCTAAGTCAAAGTTTGTAAAAGGTCTGGAAAAGGGGGCTGGGGGCGGTATGGGCTGGCGTGGCATCCAAATTTTTGCAGCAGATCTATGTGGAATTTCAATTGCTATCTTCATACCAAATTTTGTGAATATAGCTCAAAGTTTGTAAAATGTTAGGAGAGGGGGGCTGGGGGCCGTATGGGTGGGTTTGGCATCATAATTTTTGATGCAGATCTCTGTGGAATGTCAATTACTATCTTCATACCAAATTTGGTGACTCTAGCTCGAAGTTTGTAAAAAGTAGTGAGAGGGGGGCTGGGGGCAGTATGGGTGGGCGTGGCATTCAAATTTTTGATGCAGATCCATGTGGGATGTCAATTGCTATCTTCATACCAAATTTGGTGGCTCTAGCTCATAGTTTGTATAAGGTGTGGCAAGGGGGCGGAATGGTTGGGCGTGGCTCCAAAACTTTGGTGTAGACAGACACCATGACAGACATTGCACAAACTCAATATACTCTTTACCTTCGGTATCGAGTATAAAAATTATAAAAATCAGCTTATGTTTGACTTGTTTTCTTTGAGATTCCGCTATTTTTGGCTTTTATTTTTTACGGATCTAGCTTTTTTAGCTCTGGAAAAATGGCAACGCTGCTTAGCAACGCTGCTGAGAGAGAGAGAGAAAGACTGCGTACACACGGTGCCTTTTTAACGCTGCAACTTTGGGCTTGTAGGCAAGGGAGGTGAGGAAAGCAGTGTTGGTAAAAAGTTGCACTATGACGAAGACGTGCAACTCTTAACGTGCGTTCCCTTTTGTGCTTATTCCGATTTGTTGCCTGCAGGGTTGTAATTTTAAATAATCACTTGGCTTCAGGGTTGTTTATTTCGATAATTATTTACAATTACGGTTATATGTTGTTTTTGTTCTAAGTTACAAAGCATAAAAGAAAGTATGTGGACTCAAGCGAACACGAGAGACCCTCCCACTCACTTAGGCCAATTGTTGGCCCATTGTGATGCCGCGATGGACTGCGTCCACAATACCGAGAACAGGGTGTGTGATACTATTTGAGAGGGCGTGGTTCCAGCCCGAAGCATGAATAAAGGAGAGAATACTCTTGGGGGTGGTGTTCGCTATCTCTGAGAGGTCTGTTAGGAAATAGGAACCGAGAAAGCGATTTCTATTTTTGCAGAGTGCAGGACAGTCGCAGAAAAGATGGGAAACAGTTTCCTCCTCTTCCTCGTCCCGACAGCTTCTGCAGAAATCGTTAGAAGGGGCAAGTAGTCTCGCTGCATGAGATCCCACTAGCCAGTGCCCCGTAACAGCCCTCACTACGGAGGCACAACCTGATCTATTTAGGTGGATTAGGCTTGAAGAGCGCTTTTTACAGCGCTTTGGCCATGTCTGTCTGGCTATATTGCATCTACCGGTGGTGTGTTGCCACCTTTTATTTGCTTCGCGTACGAAATGCTCGCGAATCTTAAGTTTACAGCTGGCCATGGGCATGCCCAAACCCTACTTATCCGAGAGGAGGGGCATGGTAGTACCATGTCTTGCCAGCTCATCCGCCCTACAATTGCCCTCGATGCCTTTGTGACCGGGCACCCATATGAGGTAGAGATCGAACTGCTCTGCCATCTCTTGTAGAGATTTGCGGCAGTTTGTGACGGATATCGAGTTCGACGATATCGCGTTGAGCGATTTGATAGCTGCTTGGCTATCAGAAAAGATGCAGAGCGTTCAATTCCTTGTAAGGATTTGAGCTCTTCTTGTATAGCGGTGATTTCTGCCTGGAAAACACTGCAATGGTCAGGTATATTAAAGGAATTATTTATGGACAGTTCTTCGCAGAAGACACCTCCCCCTACCCGGTTGTCTAGCTTTGATCCGTCCGTAAAAATTCTAATTGAGTCTGTCGGCCCTGGTATCCCTTCTCTCCACTCTTCCCTCGATGGGATAATTGAGTGGAAAGAAGTATTAAGAAACTCCTGAGGGCAGCAGTAGTCAGTTGCTGGGGGAAGAAGCGAGTTTCCATTGAGAATACTCGAGTGACCGTGTGTCTGTGCGGTCCACTGGTTTGTTTCCCTCATGCGAAGTGCTGAGAGGGTTGCTACTAGTTTGCCCATCTGGTCGATAGGCAAAAGATTGAGTATATTATCGAGAGCCTCGTTAGGGGTTGTTCTGAGGGCTCCAGTGGCGGTCAGTCCTGCAGCGCGCTGCACCTTGCCTAGCAAGCGAACTGACTTTTTCTTTGAGAGTGTTGGCCACCATACTGATACTCCGTACAGTAGGATTGGCCGAATGATGGCCGTGTACAGCCACAGAGTTATTTGGGGGGCCATGCCCCATTTCAGTCCGATCGACTTTCTGCACGTGTAAAGAGCAACTAGGGCTTTCCTAACACGCTCTTCGGTGTTAAGATTCCAGTCCATTTTGCTGTCTAAAGTGAGCCCTAAGTATTTGGCTGATTTGCTGAAGGTTAGTTCCACCCCGTCAAGGGTGGGCGGCCTAAGATTCGGGATTTTATATTTCCTAGTAAAGAGGACAAGATCAGTCTTCGCTGGGTTCAGTCCAAGTCCGTTTTTCTTTGCCCAAGTGGACAGAGTGCGCAGCACTACGGTCATGCGTTCGCACAGGGTTTGGGGGAATTTTCCCGAGAAAACAATCGCAACGTCATCCGCATAGGCAATCACCCTGCAGCCACCTCCCTCAATGGGGCGCAGCAGAGAACTTACTGCCACGTTCCAAAGGAGAGGAGAGAGAACTCCACCTTGAGGGGTGCCTCTGCAGACAAACCTGGAGATTGTCGTGGAACCGAGAGTTGACCTGACGATCCTGCATCTTAGCAGTTGATCGATCAGATGCACAGCACGGTGCCCGACACCCAGATCCGTTAGCGCCTCTGTGATTGCCTCTGGGTTGACGTTGTTGAAAGCACCCTCTATGTCAAGGAAGGCGACTAGAGAATAATCCTTCTGGTGAAGCGATTTTTCCACTGTGGAGATTACAGCATGAAGTGCTGTTTCCGTGGATTTGCCTTTTTGATACGCATGTTGCGCACGGGAGAATTGATGTGTCGGTATCCAATTCCTTAAGTGAAGGCCCAGCACCCTTTCAAAGGCCTTGAGTAGAAAGGATGTTAGGCTTATTGGACGAAAGTCCTTGGGAGTTGTGTGGGAGGCTTTGCCCGCCTTTGGAATGAAGACGACTTTGGATTCAAGCCAGGGCTTTGGGATGAGTCCCGTCGTCCAGACTCCAGTGAAAATTTGTAGGAGCCAGTTTAAGGCAGTCTCACCTGCATGCTGCAGTTGGGCTGGAAAGATGCCGTCTGGCCCTGGGGATTTGATGGGCATGAAGCTGTTGATAGCCCATGAGATTAATTCTTTAGTCAGGAAGTTTGTGGAAGGTCTATCCATATGAACCCCTGTGTTTGTCTGTGGGATTGCTACTGCTGAGCAGCCCGGAAAATGAGTTTCCATCAAGAGTTCTAAGGACTCAGAGCTGGACGAAGTCCATGAGCCATCTGGTTTTTTGAGAAAACCTACCGATGGGGTGGTTTGAGAGAGAACTTTTCTGAGCCTTGCGGCCTCTGTGGTACTTTCGATATTAGAGCAGAATGTCTGCCATGAGGAGCGTTTAGCTTGTCTGAGTGCCTTCTTATAGGAGGCGAGGCTGGTTTTGTAGAGACTCCATGACTGGTCATCTCCGAGAGACCTAGCTTTATTAAAAAGCTTGCGTGATGTCTTACGCAGCTCACCCAGTTGGGGAGACCACCATGGTGGCTTAGTCTTACCTCTGGGTTTGCTACGGGGGCACGACTCGTTTAGGGCGGACTCGCATGCCTCCGTAAGCTTTTTTATAAGTAGGTCTGTGGTTTCAGTAGTGGGGTTTCCCAGTGGGGGGGACTCAGGGACGAGAGTGTTTAAGTGATTTTTGAAAGGTGACCAGTTTGTACGTCTAACATTCTGGTGCCATTTGGGCTTGGGTACGTCGAACGAAAAGACTATTTCGATATATCTATGGTCTGAGAAGGAGTGCTCGTCTAGCACTCTCCATCTTGTTAGTTTGCTACAGAGGGAGGTTGAGACTAGCGTAATATCTAGTACTTCTTCCCTGTTCTTTGTAATGAAGGTTGGGTCGTTGCCCGTATTACAAATCATGAGGTTAGTGGACAGAATGTAGTTAAAAAGCAACTCACCCCGTTCATTTGTGTCAGTGCTTCCCCACTGATGATGATGGGCGTTGGCGTCACACCCAATTATGAGGTCGGTGTGCGTGGTTTCGCTGTCGGTCACCAACCCTTGCAGGAGTGGATGTGGGAATGGCCCTTGGTGGTCATGGGCCAAGTATGTTGAGCAAACTCTCACATTCCCAGCCTTCAACTCCAGGCAGACAGCTGTGTTGTCTCCATCGCTGTAGTTAGGGAGCAAAAATATATTTAGGTGTTTTTTTGCTAGAATGCAGGTGCGAATTTTACCTTTATTTGGGCTACTATTAGCTTATAGTCTTTGGTCCCCAGTCCAGTCACCTTGCCACCACAGACCCAAGGTTCCTGGATGAGGACAACGTCTGCTCCACATTGGCTTATGCGGAGCAGCAGAGCGGCCGCCGCCGCTTTGCAGTGGTGGAGGTTAATCTGAAGAAGTCTTAGTGACATCTTCAGGCCGACGCTCCACCACTGTCCTGTTCGCTTCCTCGTCCGTGTCATCCAAGTCAAGGGACTCTTCACTGAAGCTCGCTAGCTTGGCCATGTCATGGGCCAATTCAGAGCCCTCTGAGTGGTAGCCGGCCTCCTTCCCATCTGCCGACTCCATACCAGGGTCTTGACGGGGGGCACCATTGTCTGTGGTACCCACTGCTACAGGCCGGTTGACACAATTGTCTGTAGTGTCAACCGGTTTATCAGGGAGCTCCTCGTCTGCTGCCGAGAGCTTGTTGGTGTCGGTTTTATAGACGCGGATAGCTACGGTTTTGAAGCCGTAGTAAGCCGCGCCATCCGAACCCGCTAGTGCCTCCGCCGATCTCTCGTTGATTATGAGGATCACCTGCCTCGAGTTGCCTTCTGGCTCGTCGACTTTGGCGACCCTCCAATCAGCTGTGTCAAGCGTGGGATTGCTCAGCTGGAAGATTTTCAGGACCTTTTCGGGGTCCTCGGGCTTGGCAGAAACCCATACCCTGGCCCGAGGTCTACTGGGCACATCCTTCCAGTCCACCGCCTCCAGTTTCGCGCCAGGGTAGATCTCTCCCAGCATTGCAACCGCCTTCTTATACAGCCCGGCAGATCGCTCATCCTCACAAGCTATTGCTTTAATGTTGCCCTGATGCCAGCCTGCATCAGAGAAACGGGTGGGGGGGGGGGGGGGACCCATGAATTCTGTCATGAGGTCGACGAACCTGTCCTGCAGCTCATTTTCGATAATCCCCCACCGATTCCTGGGGATATGACCCTCATTGTGGCCCCTGTCAAGGACCCCAATGACAATCTTCTCCCTTGTGGCTTCGGCGAAAGATTTCGTCAACGGCTGCGGACGAGGTGGAGGAGGTCTAATCCGCTTTGCTTGCGGGGCCGAATCCTCAACGGACCGCTGGCGTTTCTGCTTGGACTTGGCAGAGGACGCTGGGGGGGCTGGCTTGAAATTCGGGATGATTTTTCTGGCCCACTCCACTAGTCGGACCTCATCCGGTGATGCGGGCTGAGCGGACAGACTTTTTCCGAGAATGTCGGCTGCACGCCTACGGTCCTGGAAGGACGCTTTGACTCCCTCAGGAGCAACGGATTTTGTGGTGTTGCCCGTTGGCGCTACCGTCCTGGGTGCCGAGTTGGCAACCTTTGGTTGCACACCACTTGCACCAGGAGCGGTGCTGGGCAGACCACCGAAGTGGGATGACGGCTGGCTTGCCCGTTTTCCACTTATGCCGCTGGTGGGCTTGTGGACGTCTGCTGGCTTACCAGACGTGGGGGTGTTTCCACCGACAGAGGGATTGGCTTGTCCCCCCGGGTTTGAGAGTGTCCCGGTCACTGTGTTTTGCTTTGTTTATTGATTTCATATTTGAATCCCACGAGTAGACGGGAAGGACGGTCACCCGCGACATAGCCCGTGTATCGCGGGAAGCCTAATTTAAACTGGAGGTCGGCAGGTATTCAGAGTTGGCAAAGTAGAGACCGAGCACCCCCTCGGCCACGAATCCCTCGGCACAATGCTGTTCCACCTTGGATTGGGGTAATTTTATAGAGTTTTCTTCTCTCGCCCGACTACAATTGGTCAGCACCCTTGGCAGAGACATGACCGTACCAAGGATCTGCTTCCAGCCGCCCTCGCGTGGAGAGTATAGTCGCACTACCAATTGTGAGCCGCAAGGACGGAGCCACGGCATCAACGTACACACAAATTTTCAGTATGCATGGACGTGTGATGTCAGTACGCTTTATCCCCTTGTTGCTCCAATCGGCTGACGGCCTAATTTGAGCTATAAACCGATAATCAAAATAAATCAGTGCGGCACAATCGAAAATTTTATCGAAAAGAAGCAGCAACTAAAAAGCATCGTGTGTGTGTGAGTTGCAACTCGAAGCAACTTTAAAAAAAAATCAACAAGAATGCATGCGTTAAAAAAGCACCGTGTGTACGAAGTCAAAGTCGAAGTGCAATGCCGACGTCTCACAAATGTTTACAGCGTGCGTGTGCAGACATCATAGCCTATTCCATGAGATCTGCCGTTATGTATATAGATTTTTCTGCTTTTTTCCAAGTTTTTTTTGTTTGATTAAAAAATTAATTCGTTTTATTTTAAAACCTTTTACAATCATGGCAACCATAAAATAAAAAATTAAAAACGACCCAAAAAAAAACTGCTTCAAAGTTTTGGAGCCATGCCCACCCATTCCGCCCCAAGCCCCCCTCGCATTTTGAAATCAGAAACGCCTATATTAACCACAGGTTTTGAGCTAGAGCCACCAAATTTAGTGCCAATATAACTGATGGTGACCCCCAAAACAACTGCCCACAAAACACACCCTCCAATACTGCTCTAGCCGCCCCCAGCTGCCCCAATGCTTCGTTTTTCAGAGTTGTTTAGCTGACATACCAAATTTGGTATGGAGATAACTGGTAAAGAACCCAAAAAATCTGCGTCAAAAATGTTGATGCCGCGCGAACCCTTTATTAGCTAATAGAATATCAGTTTTCCAAACAAATTTTAATGCTTAATAAGGCATCGTTTTTGGAAATAGGTCTCGTAGCCAACAGAAAATTATCCCTCGGTTTTTGCAGCCACCTCAGTTTTTTCAATTAACCAAATTGAAATAGGTTGCGTTGAGCGAGGTTGTACTGTATATGAAAGTTAAGTATCTGCATAAAAGGTATGCGTTGGAGCTATAAATCTCTCTGATACCAAATCTAAATGTGGAAGATGTGTTGGCATGTCTGGATATCTAAATCCGTTATAAGCAGAAAGCAGTGGAATTGTTCCTTTTGTTAATGATCGTTTATATGTTGTGCATGGTTGAGTACTGGTCTAATCAGCATTAAGCACGATATTTAGAATAATATTGTTAAAGGCGGGAGAAAATGGCGTAAGGTCATTTTTGAACCATAAGCGTTTGCAGACGGAGCATTCTTGTCCGAAAAGGTCGTCAATGAAATGTTTTTGGAGGTATTTCCTACCACTTTCAAATTTCGAATTATAATAATTTTTGTACAGCATTGCGATGATATGCTCCAGTTGTGGTATTGAATAACTGCGATCCGCAAGTGCTGCATCAGTTTGAGTAGGTGTATTGTTTTCGTCTGCTGTGAGTTGATTTCTTCGCCTTAGACGTCGCGTCATTTTACTCTCGACTGTTTTGCACGTGTTTGGTAGATCCTTGGACAGCCAGCACCTCTTCGTGAACCACCACGCTGCGCTCGCGGCATTTTGTTCTGGAAATATATTTTCTGTAAAAGTATATCCAAAAGTATGAATCAAACTTACACTTTACAAGCTATTTGTGTTCAACTATTAAATACGTCAATATACTAAGATAAAGCAGCACAAAAATATTTGCTGATAAGTTATTTTATGCAAAATATCAGCACAATTAAGAAATAACGTATCACGCTGTTTTTGTAGTCGCAATGCTAATTGTATTTTGGAGAGAAATGATGGACGATATACACCGATGTTTTAAAACGCTCGATGCATAGTTCCGATGTATCGAAATGAACCGATGTTATTTTATATGCAGAGTTGCATTTTCAGCAGCAACATTGTCGTATTCAGCAACAACAAAAAGCAGCTCATGCAAAAAGCAATTACTTACCGAATATTTACCATATAATTATTCATCTATAAAACTATTATTTATTCGTTATAATATGTTGGATGGCTTGTATTTTCAAAGATTCTTTTCGGTTCTTAATAACTGCGCGCGCTTGCTATCTTCATTCCAAATTTGTTTTTTAAAATGGGTAAAAAGTGCTCCAAATCGTATGGGAGGTACTTGAAGGAGTTGTCCAAATAAAAATTCCCTTCTTAGTGCTCACATTCAACCTGCATGAAATATTGTGCGAAATGTTCAACTCTCTAGCTCTTTTCGTTTAGGCTGTGGCGATTCGGACCATCAGGTCAAACTCTTTTATATATATAGAAGATAATATAAATAGCTAAATATTCATAATATTACGTTTTTTTTTTTTTTTTTTTAATGGGAGGTGTAGTATATTCATATATGTAATTTTAAAATACATATTAAATACAACTTGTGACACTTTGTGGCCAGTATAAATAAACCTTAAAACGCTCAGCATAAACATATATATGATGCGCATACCAACGGTAAACGCTGCGCTTGAACTTTTTGTCAAATATATATGTCCCTCTCTTTGTAGCTGTTAACTGATAACAGCATAAGTTTATAAAAGTTAACCATAAAGGCCTGTACGCATGAGCCCCGTACATCTCCCGTACCGTATACATGAGTTTTACGGAGCTTAACGAGCAGTGCTAAAAAATGCTTATATTGTGGCGGTTGGTTGATAACTTTCTCTAAATTAATCGCAAGTGCAACTGTGTTTTGTGCACTTAAATTCAAAATAATGATTCACTTCTAAAGCGCGCTACTTTTGTGATTGAGTACAACCAATAACTATATACTTATTGGTACAGCTATCGCCCTTCTGCTGGCGGTGGTTAAAAAAAAGGCAGGCTGCAAAACCAAGAAGCATTTTAGTGAACCCATATTTGATGCGCAGAGCTGAGATTACCAAAAATTATGCTAAACATAACTGAATTCACTCAAAAGACTCAAAGCAAATTCACCTTACTGATCTATACCCTATAATAGATCAGTGGCAGTACAATCCTGTTTATATGTTATTTAAATTTTATCTTATTAATTAATTAATATATTTTTATTCAATACTTCTTGCGCAGCATTGTCTGCCAAAACAATAAGTGTGGCTCTATTTTAACCTGAATAAGGCCAACTTTGTTAAAATTTTTCGAAAAATGTATATGCCAGCTCTTGCCCGACAATTTCCAATTTTTTCCCACGCGCATTTAACGATTACGTGCAAACTTGCTCGTAATGCCCCACAAGACTGGCCGACGCACAGTGGCGCCCGTAGAACAAGTCAAGTGTCAAAAATTGCATGTGCCTCTAAAAAATATTGAATGAACCTACTTTATAGGAAATTTTCCAGCGATTTCAAATCTGCAATCCATAATGTAACCGGATTTTTTGTTTAGAAGATATAGCTTTTCAAAGTTGTCTGAATTTTTGTGTTACATAAAAATCACAAGTTTAAGGTAATTTGGTCGGCTTTGAGATACAATATCTCAAAAACTAAGTTACGGATCGTCATTATTTTTGGTTCTATTGATAGATCTATTTATTAAGAAAAGAATAAAAAAAAAATTATACTGTTTGCTTTGCGTTTGGCCAGGCAATTCAATATTTACCAACTATCCACTTTTTCACTATTTCTCAACTTTGATGGAAAATAAAAAAAAATTATATCACATTATATCGGCTATTTTTTTAAATTAATTTCTTTGATTATTCCTCTATTAAATGCAAAAAGTTTCATGTGCCCGTTTTTGCCCCTTTTTTTTTAAATGTAAAAAAAGTGAATAAAGTCATAGGAAAAAAATGTGTTGCATGCATTTTGGGCAATTTATGACATATAACCGTGAAAACCCACTTTTGTTGTTGTTGTTACGTTCGTTATTGTGAAGATACTTGACTTTTGTTTTTCATTCTGTAATGCTTACCTGAGATCATTTGTCAAATCCTGGTCCCTAAATTCAGGTGCAGTTACAGGATATACAAATAAATTACCAGGTACGCACCGAATACAGAAATTGCGTTGGCGTACAACTAGTCACACATCCCATTCAGGTAGGCACAAATCTTATTCGGACACGTGCCAAGTACCCAAATTGCATAAATTGACCTTATTGACCTGGACAAACAAACAATAGGTAAATTTGTTAGGCATGAAAGCTAACTCTTTTCTTGAACCCTTAATCCAAACGGTACATATCAGGTAATAGATTAGACTATATATGTGTTTTTCAAAAAAGTTGGACTTAAAGTAGACTGCCCCAAGTACGGATACGGAAACTCAAACGATGGAAACACTTCAAGGAGATTTTTTGAAAATGATGAAGCTGTAACTCAAATCACAGGGATAAACAACCAAATCGTTAAGAGATTGGGAACGATCTTAAATGTTTTGAACTGCAAGAAAAAAGTTGATTCTGCCAAGTATGGAGAATATGCTTCAAAAGCAGCATCACTTTTAGCAGAATTATATCCGCAGAAAAAATTGACCCCGACAGTCCATAAAATATTGCCAATTGGAGAGCTCTCTGAAGAAGCACAAGAGTCCCTTAATAAGTTTTATAAAAAATACAGATTGCTAAACACTTTCAAAGCTTCAAGGGTGAGACAAAATGAGGACCTCTTCAACATGTTAGCAGCGTCTTCAGATCCACTAATTTCATCACTGAGGCATGTTAAGTCACGAAAAGAATTAGAAAATACTTATAGTTCAGAGATGATTTCTCTTTTAGATATACCATCTTTACGGATTGTGATGAATATTTTACAAAAAAATTAATAAAAAAAAAAAATAAAAAATTATTTTTAATTATTTTAATATTAATTTTAGATTATAAAAACCATTAAAACGAAACAATAAAAATCAAAAAATTTAAAATATATTTTTTTTCCTTCCCGTAAAGTTGATTTTTCCACAAATTTCAACTTTGCATACCCATAAATAGGCACAGAAAAATCGTAGAATTCATTTCAAACGCTCATTTTATAGGTTGATTAATTATCTATCATATGCTTTTTAATTCGATTATCTCATTTGGTTCAAAAGTTATGATTTTTGATATGAAAAAACTCAAATGGCCCCACTCTGCGACGTTCCAAAGCCTTTATTAAAGCAATTTTCTCCGAATCCCTATTAAAATTTTCGAATCTACTTTTGTTTGCCGACATCTTGTTTCACTTTTAAGGCTCGTAAACAATTGCTGAACATTGATTCCATCAGTAACAACAGCACAGCTTTTATTTAATATTTTCATTGTTCAACACTAAGCTACTGCTTGTGACTAACAGAGCTGCATACCTGTGTTTCGTAATACGGTACGGGCGCTGTACGAGACTGTTTTTTTTATATGAAGTTTTTACGGTACGGGCGATGTACTAGCATCTGCGTAGAGGCCTTAAGCTAAAAATGTATTTCAATTCCAATAAAGACATTCATAAAACCTTAACCGAACAGCACTGACGTGCTTATTGTGATTGTTTAACTAAGTGGTGCATACAGTACATTAAGAACATAGTTGGATGAGGCAGATTGCCCTCACTTATAATTAAACCAAAAGAACGAACATTAGTAAGTCTACACTACTCCTTACTGCTGAGCAAAACAAGTATACGAAAAGATACTACATAGCGTTAAAGCAGAAAAAGGATAAATCTATTTATACTCGATACCGAAGGTAAAGAGTATTGAGTTTGTGCAATGTCCTTCATGGTGTCCGTCCGTGCGTCCGTCCGTCCGTCCGGCCGTGCGTCCGTCCGTTTGTATGTGTGCAAGTTTTTTCCACACCCTTCAAGCCAAAGACTTGAAACTTTCCAATTCTCTTTATCTATGGGATAGTAAATTAAAGTGTCAAGATTGGGGCTCTACGATAACTGGGGGGCTGACAAATCGATAAATTCGATAACTTAAAACCGATAAATGCACATATTTCGCACATCCTTACAGCTAGAACTACCAAATTAGGTAAGAAAATAGCTACTAGCAACCACCAAAAAACTGCATCAAAATTTTTGAGCCACGCCCACCCATTCCGCCCCCAGCCCCCCAGAATTTTAAAGTCTAAAAAGCCTATATCTCCTACAGTTTTTTAGCTAGAGCCACAAAATTTGGTGCCAAGATAGGTGACGATGGCCCCTTAAAAACTGCATCAAAAGTTTGGATGCCACGCCCACCCATACTGCCCTAGCCACCCCCATCCACCACAACGCTTCGTCAAAAACGGGAATGCATGTATCTTCCAGAGTTGTGAAGCTAGAGCCAGCAAAGGGTAACGGATGTGGCAGGAGTGTACGCTGCCTTAAAGATTCTCCGATGCAGATGGGGATTCCACCAGCTGTCTTCGTTGCAAATTTGGTGACTCTAGCTCAAAGTTTGTGAAGGGTGGGGAAAGGGGGGCTGATGCAGATCTTTGTGGAATGTCAATTGCAATCTTCATTCCAAATTTGTTAGCTCTAAGTCAAAGTTTGTAAAAGGTCTGGAAAGGGGGGCTTGGGGGCGGTATGGGCTGGCGTGGCATCCAAATTTTTGCACCAGATCTATGTGGAATTTCAATTGCTATCTTCATACCAAATTTTGTGAATATAGCTCAAAGTTTGTAAAATGTTAGGAGAGGGGGGCTGGGGGCCGTATGGGTGGGTTTGGCATCCAAATTTTTGATGCAGATCTCTGTGGAATGTCAATTGCTATCTTCATTCCAAATTTGTTAGCTCTAAGTCAAAGTTTGTAAAAGGTCTGGAAAGGGGGGCTGGGGGCGGTATGGGCTGGCGTGGCATCCAAATTTTTGCAGCAGATCTATGTGGAATTTCAATTGCTATCTTCATACCAAATTTTGTGAATATAGCTCAAAGTTTGTAAAATGTTAGGAGAGGGGGGCTGGGGGCCGTATGGGTGGGTTTGGATGTCAATTGCTATCTTCATACCAAATTTGGTGACTCTAGCTCATAGTTTGTATAAGGTGTGGCAAGGGGGCGGAATGGTTGGGCGTGGCTCCAAAACTTTGGTGTAGACAGACACCATGACAGACATTGCACAAACTCAATATACTCTTTACCTTCGGTATCGAGTATAAAAATTATAAAAATCAGCTTATGTTTGACTTGTTTTCTTTGAGATTCCGCTATTTTTGGCTTTTATATTTTACGGATCTAGCTTTTTTAGCTCTGGAAAAATGGCAACGCTGCTTAGCAACGCTGCTGAGAGAGAGAGAGAAAGACTGCGTACACACGGTGCCTTTTTAACGCTGCAACTTTGGGCTTGTAGGCAAGGGAGGTGAGGAAAGCAGTGTTGGTTAAAAGTTGCACTATGACGAAGACGTGCAACTCTTAACGTGCGTTCCCTTTTGTGCTTATTCCGATTTGTTGCCTGCAGGGTTGTAATTTTAAATAATCACTTGGCTTCAGGGTTGTTTATTTCGATAATTATTTACAATTACGGTTATATGTTGTTTTTGTTCTAAGTTACAAAGCATAAAAGAAAGTATGTGGACTCAAGCGAACACGGAATTGTTGCTGTCAAATTATGCTGTGCAATTTGAGCTATAAACCGATAATCAAAATAAATCAGTGCGGCACAATCGAAAATTTTATCGAAAAGAAGCATCGTGTGTGTGTGAGTTGCAACTCGAAGCAACTTTCAAAAGAAAATCAACAAGAATGCATGCGTTAAAAAAGCACCGTGTGTACGCAGTCAATGTCGAAGTGCAATGCCGACGTCTCACAAATGTTTACAGCGTGCGTGTGCAGACATCATAGCCTATTCCATGAGATCTGCCGTTATGTATATAGATTTTTCTGCTTTTTTCCAAGTTTTTTTTGTTTGATTAAAAAATTAATTCGTTTTATTTTAAAACCTTTTACAATCATGGCAACCATAAAATAAAAAATTAAAAACGACCCAAAAAAAAACTGCTTCAAAGTTTTGGAGCCATGCCCACCCATTCCGCCCCAAGCCCCCCCTCGCATTTTGAAATCAGAAACGCCTATATTAACCACAGGTTTTGAGCTAGAGCCACCAAATTTAGTGCCAATATAACTGATGGTGACCCCCAAAACAACTGCCCACAAAACACACCCTCCAATACTGCTCTAGCCGCCCCCAGCTGCCCCAATGCTTCGTTTTTCAGAGTTGTTTAGCCGGCATACCAAATTTGGTATGGAGATAACTGGTAAAGAACCCAAAAAATCTGCGTCAAAAATGTTGATGCCGCGCGAACCCTTTATTAGCTAATAGAATATCAGTTTTCCAAACAAATTTTAATGCTTAATAAGGCATAGTTTTTGGAAATAGGTCTCGTAGCCAACAGAAAATGATCCCTCGGTTTTTGCAGCCACCTCAGTTTTTTCAACTAACCAAATTGAAATAGGTTGCGTTGAGCGAGGTTGCACTGTATATGAAAGTTAAGTATCTGCATAAAAGGTATGCGTTGGAGCTATAAATCTCTCTGATACCAAATCTAAATGTGGAAGATGTGTTGGCATGTCTGGATATCTAAATCCGTTATAAGCAGAAAGCAGTGGAATTGTTCCTTTTGTTAATGATCGTTTATATGTTGTGCATGGTTGAGTACTGGTCTAATCAGCATTAAGCACGATATTTAGAATAATATTGTTAAAGGCGGGAGAAAATGGCGTAAGGTCATTTTTGAACCATAAGCGTTTGCAGACGGAGCATTCTTGTCCGAAAAGGTCGTCAATGAAATGTTTTTGGAGGTATTTCCTACCACTTTCAAATTTCGAATTATAATAATTTTTGTACAGCATTGCGATGATATGCTCCAGTTGTGGTATTGAATAGCTGCGATCCGCAAGTGCTGCATCAGTTTGAGTAGGTGTATTGTTTTCGTCTGCTGTGAGTTGATTTCTTCGCCTTAGACGTCGCGTCATTTTACTCTCGACTGTTTTGCACGTGTTTGGTAGATCCTTGGACAGCCAGCATCTCTTCGTGAACCACCACGCTGCGCTCGCGGCATTTTGTTCTGGAAATATATTTTCTGTAAAAGTATATCCAAAAGTATGAATCAAACTTACACTTTACAAGCTATTTGTGTTCAACTATTAAATACGTCAATATAAGATAAAGCAGCACAAAAATATTTGCTGATAAGTTATTTTATGCAAAATATCAGCACAATTAAGAAATAACGTATCACGCTGTTTTTGTAGTCGCAATGCTAATTGTATTTTGGAGAGAAATGATGGACGATATACACCGATGTTTTAAAACGCTCGATGCATAGTTCCGATGTATCGAAACGAACCGATGTTATTTTATATGCAGAGTTGCATTTTCAGCAGCAACATTGTCGTATTCAGCAACAACAAAAAGCAGCTCATGCAAAAAGCAATTACTTACCGAATATTTACCATATAATTATTCATCTATAAAACTATTATTTATTCGTTATAATATGTTGGATGGCTTGAATTTTCAAAGATTCTTTTCGGTTCTTAATAACTGCGCGCGCTTGCTATCTTCATTCCAAATTTGTTTTTTAAAATGGGTAAAAAGTGCTCCAAATCGTATGGGAGGTACTTGAAGGAGTTGTCCAAATAAAAATTCCCTTCTTAGTGCTCACATTCAACCTGCATGAAATATTGTGCGAAATGTTCAACCCTCTAGCTCTTTTCGTTTAGGCTGTGGCGATTCGGACCATCAGGACAAACTCTTTTATATATATAGAAGATAATATAAATAGCTGAATATTCATAATATTACGTTTTTTTTTTTTTTTTTTAATGGGAGGTGTAGTATATTCATATATGTAATTTTAAAATACATATTAAATACAACTTGTGACACTTTGTTGCCAGTATAAATAAACCTTAAAACGCTCAGCATAAACATATATATGATGCGCAAACCAACGGTAAACGCTGCGCTTGAACTTTTTGTCAAATATATATGTCCCTCTCTTTGTAGCTGTTAACTGATAACAGCATAAGTTTATAAAAGTTAACCATAAAGGCCTGTACGCATGAGCCCCGTACATCTCCCGTACCGTATACATGAGTTTTACGGAGCTTAACGAGCAGTGCTAAAAAATGCTTATATTGTGGCGGTTGGTTGATAACTTTCTCTAAATTAATCGCAAGTGCAACTGTGTTTTGTGCACTTAAATTCAAAATAATGATTCACTTCTAAAGCGCGCTACTTTTGTGATTGAGTACAACCAATAACTATATACTTATTGGTACAGCTATCGCCCTGCTGCTGGCGGTGGTTAAAAAAAAGGCAGGCTGCAAAACCAAGAAGCATTTTAGTGAACCCATATTTGATGCGCAGAGCTGAGATTACCAAAAATTATGCTAAACATAACTGAATTCACTCAAAAGACTCAAAGCAAATTCACCTTACTGATCTATACCCTATAATAGATCAGTGGCAGTACAATCCTGTTTATATGTTATTTAAATTTTATCTTATTAATTAATTAAATTTTTTATTCAATACTTCTTGCGCAGCATTGTCTGCCAAAACAATAAGTATGGCTCTATCTTAACCTGAATAAGGCCAACTTTGTTAAAATTTTTCGAAAAATGTATATGCCAGCTCTTGCCCGACAATTTCCAATTTTTCCCACGCGCATTTAACGATTACGTGCATACTTGCTCGTAATGCCCCACAAGACTGGCCGACATTCCCTAGCCTTTATTAAAGCAATTTTCTCCGAATCCCTATTAAAATTTTCGAATCAACTTTTGTTTGCCGACATCTTGTTTCACTTTTAAGGCTCGTAAACAATTGCTGAACATTGATTCCATCAGTAACAACAGCACAACTTTTATTTAACATTTTCATTGTTCAACACTAAGCTACTGCTTGTGACTAACAGAGCTGCATACCAGTGTTTCGTAAAACGGTACGGGCGCTGTACGAGACTGTTTTTTTTATATGAAGTTTTTACGGTACGGGCGATGTACTAGCATCTGCGTAGAGGCCTTAAGCTAAAAATGTATTTCAATTCCAATAAAGACATTCATAAAACCTTAACCGAACAGCACTGACGTGCTTATTGTGATTGTTTAACTAAGTGGTGCATACAGTACATTAAGAACATAGTTGGATGAGGCAGATTGCCCTCACTTATAATTAAACCAAAAGAACGAACATTAGTAAGTCTACACTACTCCTTACTGCTGAGCAAAACAAGTATACGAAAAGATACTACATAGCGTTAAAGCAGAAAAAGGATAAATCTATTTATACTCGATACCGAAGGTAAAGAGTATTGAGTTTGTGCAATGTCCTTCATGGTGTCCGTCCGTCCGTCCGTGCGTCCGTCCGTCCGTCCGGCCGTGCGTCCGTCCGTTTGTATGTGTGCAAGTTTTTTCCACACCCTTCAAGCCAAAGACTTGAAACTTTCCAATTCTCTTTATCTATGGGATAGTAAATTAAAGTGTCAAGATTGGGGTTCGACGATAACTGGGGGGCTGACAAATCGATAAATTCGATAACTTAAAACCGATAAATCCACATATTTCGCACAACCTTACAGCTAGAACTACCAAATTTGGTAAGAAAATAGCTACTAGCAACCACCAAAAAACTGCATCAAAATTTTGGAGCCACGCCCACCCATTCCGCCCCCAGCCCCCCCGAATTTTAAAGTCTAAAAAGCCTATATCTCCTACAGTTTTTTAGCTAGAGCCACAAAATTTGGTGCCAAGATAGGTGATGATGGCCCCCTAAAAACTGCATCAAAAGTTTGGATGCCACGCCCACCCATACTGCCCTAGCCGCCCCCATCCACCCCAACGCTTCGTCAAAAACGGGAATGCATGTATCTTCCAGAGTTGTGAAGCTAGAGCCAGCAAAGGGTAACGGATGTGGCAGGAGTGTACGCTGCCTTAAAGATTCTCCGATGCAGATGGGGATTCCACCAGCTGTCTTCGTTGCAAATTTGGTGACTCTAGCTCAAAGTTTGTGAAGGGTGGGGAAAGGGGGGCTGATGCAGATCTTTGTGGAATGTCAATTGCTATCTTCATTCCAAATTTGTTAGCTCTAAGTCAAAGTTTGTAAAAGGTCTGGAAAGGGGGGCTTGGGGGCGGTATGGGCTGGCGTGATACCCAAATTTTTGCAGCAGATATATGTGGAATTTCAATTGCTATCTTCATACCAAATTTTGTGAATATGGCTCAAAGTTTGTAAAATGTTAGGAGAGGGGGGCTGGGGGCCGTATGGGTGGGTTTGGCATCCAAATTTTTGATGCAGATCTCTGTGGAATGTCAATTGCTATCTTCATTACAAATTTGTTAGCTCTAAGTCAAAGTTTGTAAAAGGTCTGGAAAGGGGGGCTGGGGGCGGTATGGGCTGGCGTGGCATCCAAATTTTTGCAGCAGATCTATGTGGAATTTTAATTGCTATCTTCATACCAAATTTTGTGAATATAGCTCAAAGTTTGAAAAATGTTAGGAGAGGGGGGCTGGGGGCCGTATGGGTGGGTTTGGCATCATAATTTTTGATGCAGATCTCTGTGGAGTGTCAATTACTATCTTCATACCAAATTTGGTGACTCTAGCTCGAAGTTTGTAAAAAGTAGTGAGAGGGGGGCTGGGGGCAGTATGGGTGGGCGTGGCATTCAAATTTTTGATGCAGATCCATGTGGGATGTCAATTGCTATCTTCATACCAAATTTGGTGACTCTAGCTCATAGTTTGTATAAGGTGTGGAAAGGAGGGCGGAATGGTTGGGCGTGGCTCCAAAACTTTGGTGTAGACAGACACCATGACAGACATTGCACAAACTCAATATACTCTTTACCTTCGGTATCGAGTATAAAAATTATAAAAATCAGCTTATGTTTGACTTGTTTTCTTTGAGATTCCGCTATTTTTGGCTTTTATTTTTTACGGATCTAGCTTTTTTAGCTCTGGAAAAATGGCAACGCTGCTTAGCAACGCTGCTGAGAGAGAGAGAGAAAGTCGAAGTGCAATGCCGACGTCTCACAAATGTTTACAGCGTGCGTGTGCAGACATCATAGCCTATTCCATGAGATCTGCCGTTATATATATAGATTTTTGTGCTTTTTTCCAAGTTTTTTTGTTTGATTAAAAAATTAATTTGTTTTATTTTAAAACCTTTTACAAACATGGCAACCATAAAATAAAAAATTAAAAACGACCCAAAAAAAAACTGCTTCAAAGTTTTGGAGCCATGCCCACCCATTCCGCCCCAAGCCCCCCCTCGCATTTTGAAATCAGAAACGCCTATATTAACCACAGGTTTTGAGCTAGAGCCACCAAATTTAGTGCCAATATAACTGATGGTGACCCCCAAAACAACTGCCCACAAAACACACCCTCCAATACTGCTCTAGCCGCCCCCAGCTGCCCCAATGCTTCGTTTTTCAGAGTTGTTTAGCTGACATACCAAATTTGGTATGGAGATAACTGGTAAAGAACCCAAAAAATCTGCGTCAAAATGTTGATGCCGCGCGAACCCTTTATTAGCTAATAGAATATCAGTTTTCCAAACAAATTTTAATGCTTAATAAGGCATCGTTTTTGGAAATAGGTCTCGTAGCCAACAGAAAATTATCCCTCGGTTTTTGCAGCCACCTCAGTTTTTTCAACTAACCAAATTGAAATAGGTTGCGTTGAGCGAGGTTGTACTGTATATGAAAGTTAAGTATCTGCATAAAAGGTATGCGTTGGAGCTATAAATCTCTCTGATACCAAATCTAAATGTGGAAGATGTGTTGGCATGTCTGGATATCTAAATCCGTTATAAGCAGAAAGCAGAAAGCAGTGGTAAAAGGTCCGGAAAGGGGGGCTGGGGGCGGTATGGGCTGGCGTGGCATCCAAATTTTTGCAGCAGATCTATGTGGAATTTCAATTGCTATCTTCATACCAAATTTTGTGAATATAGCTCAAAGTTTGTAAAATGTTAGGAGAGGGGGGCTGGGGGCCGTATGGGTGGGTTTGGCATCATAATTTTTGATGCAGATCTCTGTGGAATGTCAATTACTATCTTCATACCAAATTTGGTGACTCTAGCTCGAAGTTTGTAAAAAGTAGTGAGAGGGGGGCTGGGGGCAGTATGGGTGGGCGTGGCATTCAAATTTTTGATGCAGATCCATGTGGGATGTCAATTGCTATCTTCATACCAAATTGGTGACTCTAGCTCATAGTTTGTATAAGGTGTGGAAAGGAGGGCGGAATGGTTGGGCGTGGCTCCAAAACTTTGGTGTAGACAGACACCATGACAGACATTGCACAAACTCAATATACTCTTTACCTTCGGTATCGAGTATAAAAATTATAAAAATCAGCTTATGTTTGACTCGTTTTCTTTGAGATTCCGCTATTTTTTGCTTTTATTTTTTACGGATCTAGCTTTTTTAGCTCTGGAAAAATGGCAACGCTGCTTAGCAACGCTGCTGAGAGAGAGAGAGAAAGTCGAAGTGCAATGCCGACGTCTCACAAATGTTTACAGCGTGCGTGTGCAGACATCATAGCCTATTCCATGAGATCTGCCGTTATATATATAGATTTTTCTGCTTTTTTCCAAGTTTTTTTTGTTTGATTAAAAAATTAATTCGTTTTATTTTAAAACCTTTTACAATCATGGCAACCATAAAATAAAAAATTAAAAACGACCCAAAAAAAAACTGCTTCAAAGTTTTGGAGCCATGCCCACCCATTCCGCCCCAAGCCCCCCTCGCATTTTGAAATCAGAAACGCCTATATTAACCACAGGTTTTGAGCTAGAGCCACCAAATTTAGTGCCAATATAACTGATGGTGACCCCCAAAACAACTGCCCACAAAACACACCCTCCAATACTGCTCTAGCCGCCCCCAGCTGCCCCAATGCTTCGTTTTTCAGAGTTGTTTAGCTGACATACCAAATTTGGTATGGAGATAACTGGTAAAGAACCCAAAAAATCTGCGTCAAAAATGTTGATGCCGCGCGAACCCTTTATTAGCTAATAGAATATCAGTTTTCCAAACAAATTTAATGCTTAATAAGGCATCGTTTTTGGAAATAGGTCTCGTAGCCAACAGAAAATTATCCCTCGGTTTTTGCAGCCACCTCAGTTTTTTCAATTAACCAAATTGAAATAGGTTGCGTTGAGCGAGGTTGTACTGTATATGAAAGTTAAGTATCTGCATAAAAGGTATGCGTTGGAGCTATAAATCTCTCTGATACCAAATCTAAATGTGGAAGATGTGTTGGCATGTCTGGATATCTAAATCCGTTATAAGCAGAAAGCAGTGGAATTGTTCCTTTTGTTAATGATCGTTTATATGTTGTGCATGGTTGAGTACTGGTCTGATCAGCATTAAGCACGATACTTAGAATGATATTGTTAAAGGCGGGAGAAAATGGCGTAAGGTCATTTTTGAACCATAAGCGTTTGCAGACGGAGCATTCTTGTCCGAAAAGGTCGTCAATGAAATGTTTTTGGAAGTATTTCCTACCACTTTCAAATTTCGAATTATAATAATTTTTGTACAGCATTGCGATGATATGCTCCAGTTGTGGTATTGAATAACTGCGATCCGCAAGTGCTGCATCAGTTTGAGTAGGTGTATTGTTTTCGTCTGCTGTGAGTTGATTTCTTCGCCTTAGACGTCGCGTCATTTTACTCTTGACTGTTTTGCACGTGTTTGGTAGATCCTTGGACAGCCAGCACCTCTTCGTGAACCACCACGCTGCGCTCGCGGCATTTTGTTCTGGAAATATATATTTTCTGTAAAAGTATATCCAAAAGTATGAATCAAACTTACACTTTACAAGCTATTTGTGTTCAACTATTAAATACGTCAATATAAGATAAAGCAGCACAAAAATATTTGCTGATAAGTTATTTTATGCAAAATATCAGCACAATTAAGAAATAACGTATCACGCTGTTTTTGTAGTCGCAATGCTAATTGTATTTTGGAGAGAAATGATGGACGATATACACCGATGTTTTAAGACGCTCGATGCATAGTTCCGATGTATCGAAACGAACCGATGTTATTTTATATGCAGAGTTGCATTTTCAGCAGCAACATTGTCGTATTCAGCAACAACAAAAAGCAGCTCATGCAAAAAGCAATTACTTACCGAATATTTACCATATAATTATTCATCTATAAAACTATTATTTATTCGTTATAATATGTTGGATGGCTTGTATTTTCAAAGATTCTTTTCGGTTCTTAATAACTGCGCGCGCTTGCTATCTTCATTCCAAATTTGTTTTTTAAAATGGGTAAAAAGTGCTCCAAATCGTATGGGAGGTACTTGAAGGAGTTGTCCAAATAAAAATTCCCTTCTTAGTGCTCACATTCAACCTGCATGAAATATTGTGCGAAATGTTCAACCCTCTAGCTCTTTTCGTTTAGGCTGTGGCGATTCGGACCATCAGGACAAACTCTTTTATATATATAGAAGATAATATAAATAGCTGAATATTCATAATATTACGTTTTTTTTTTTTTTTTTTTTTTAATGGGAGGTGTAGTATATTCATATATGTAATTTTAAAATACATATTAAATACAACTTGTGACACTTTGTTGCCAGTATAAATAAACCTTAAAACGCTCAGCATAAACATATATATGATGCGCATACCAACGGTAAACGCTGCGCTTGAACTTTTTGTCAAATATATATGTCCCTCTCTTTGTAGCTGTTAACTGATAACAGCATAAGTTTATAAAAGTTAACCATACAGGCCTGTACGCATGAGCCCCGTACATCTAAAAAATGCTTATATTGTGGCGGTTGGTTGATAACTTTCTCTAAATTAATCGCAAGTGCAACTGTGTTTTGTGCACTTAAATTCAAAATAATGATTCACTTCTAAAGCGCGCTACTTTTGTGATTGAGTACAACCAATAACTATATACTTATTGGTACAGCTATCGCCCTGCTGCTGGCGGTGGTTAAAAAAAAGGCAGGCTGCAAAACCAAGAAGCATTTTAGTGAACCCATATTTGATGCGCAGAGCTGAGATTACCAAAAATTATGCTAAACATAACTGAATTCACTCAAAAGACTCAAAGCAAATTCACCTTACTGATCTATACCCTATAATAGATCAGTGGCAGTACAATCCTGTTTATATGTTATTTAAATTTTATCTTATTAATTAATTAATATATTTTTATTCAATACTTCTTGCGCAGCATTGTCTGCCAAAACAATAAGTATGGCTCTATTTTAACCTGAATAAGGCCAACTTTGTTAAAAATTTTTCGAAAAATGTATATGCCAGCTCTTGCCCGACAATTTCCAATTTTTTCCCACGCGCATTTAACGATTACGTGCAAACTTGCTCGTAATGCCCCACAAGACTGGCCGACGTTCCATAGCCTTTATTAAAGCAATTTTCTCCGAATCCCTATTAAATTTTCGAATCTACTTTTGTTTGCCGACATCTTGTTTCACTTTTAAGGCTCGTAAACAATTGCTGAACATTGATTCCATCAGTAACAACAGCACAGCTTTTATTTAACATTTTCATTGTTCAACACTAAGCTACTGCTTGTGACTAACAGAGCTGCATACCAGTGTTTCGTAATACGGTACGGGCGCTGTACGAGACTGTTTTTTTTATATGAAGTTTTTACGGTACGGGCGATGTACTAGCATCTGCGTAGAGGCCTTAAGCTAAAAATGTATTTCAATTCCAATAAAGACATTCATAAAACCTTAACCGAACAGCACTGACGTGCTTATTGTGATTGTTTAACTAAGTGGTGCATACAGTACATTAAGAACATAGTTGGATGAGGCAGATTGCCCTCACTTATAATTAAACCAAAAGAACGAACATTAGTAAGTCTACACTACTCCTTACTGCTGAGCAAAACAAGTATACGAAAAGATACTACATAGCGTTAAAGCAGAAAAAGGATAAATCTATTTATACTCGATACCGAAGGTAAAGAGTATTGAGTTTGTGCAATGTCCTTCATGGTGTCCGTCCGTCCGTCCGTCCGTGCGTCCGTCCGTCCGTCCGGCCGTGCGTCCGTCCGTTTGTATGTGTGCAAGTTTTTTCCACACCCTTCAAGCCAAAGACTTGAAACTTTCCAATTCTCTTTATCTATGGGATAGTAAATTAAAGTGTCAAGATTGGGGTTCGACGATAACTGGGGGGCTGACAAATCGATAAATTCGATAACTTAAAACCGATAAATCCAGATATTTCGCACATCCTTACAGCTAGAACTACCAAATTTGGTAAGAAAATAGCTACTAGCAACCACCAAAAAACTGCATCAAAATTTTGGAGCCACGTCCACCCATTCCGCCCCCAGCCCCCCCGAATTTTAAAGTCTAAAAAGCCTATATCTCCTACAGTTTTTTAGCTAGAGCCACAAAATTTGGTGCCAAGATAGGTGATGATGGCCCCCTAAAAACTGCATCAAAAGTTTGGATGCCACGCCCACCCATACTGCCCTAGCCGCCCCCATCCACCCCAACGCTTCGTCAAAAACGGGAATGCATGTATCTTCCAGAGTTGTGAAGCTAGAGCCAGCAAAGGGTAACGGATGTGGCAGGAGTGTACGCTGCCTTAAAGATTCTCCGATGCAGATGGGGATTCCACCAGCTGTCTTCGTTGCAAATTTAGTGACTCTAGCTCAAAGTTTGTGAAGGGTGGGGAAAGGGGGGCTGATGCAGATCTTTGTGGAATGTCAATTGCTATCTTCATTCCAAATTTGTTAGCTCTAAGTCAAAGTTTGTAAAAGGTCTGGAAAGGGGGGCTTGGGGGCGGTATGGGCTGGCGTGACATCCAAATTTTTGCAGCAGATATATGTGGAATTTCAATTGCTATCTTCATACCAAATTTTGTGAATATGGCTCAAAGTTTGTAAAATGTTAGGAGAGGGGGGCTGGGGGCCGTATGGGTGGGTTTGGCATCCAAATTTTTGATGCAGATCTCTGTGGAATGTCAATTGCTATCTTCATTACAAATTTGTTAGCTCTAAGTAAAAGTTTGTAAAAGGTCTGGAAAGGGGGGCTGGGGGCGGTATGGGCTGGCGTGGCATCCAAATTTTTGCAGCAGATCTATGTGGAATTTTAATTGCTATCTTCATACCAAATTTTGTGAATATAGCTCAAAGTTTGAAAAATGTTAGGAGAGGGGGCTGGGGGCCGTATGGGTGGGTTTGGCATCATAATTTTTGATGCAGATCTCTGTGGAGTGTCAATTACTATCTTCATACCAAATTTGGTGACTCTAGCTCGAAGTTTGTAAAAAGTAGTGAGAGGGGGGCTGGGGGCAGTATGGGTGGGCGTGGCATTCAATTTTTGATGCAGATCCATGTGGGATGTCAATTGCTATCTTCATACCAAATTTGGTGACTCTAGCTCATAGTTTGTATAAGGTGTGGAAAGGAGGGCGGAATGGTTGGGCGTGGCTCCAAAACTTTGGTGTAGACAGACACCATGACAGACATTGCACAAACTCAATATACTCTTTACCTTCGGTATCGAGTATAAAAATTATAAAAATCAGCTTATGTTTGACTTGTTTTCTTTGAGATTCCGCTATTTTTGGCTTTTATTTTTTACGGATCTAGCTTTTTTAGCTCTGGAAAAATGGCAACGCTGCTTAGCAACGCTGCTGAGAGAGAGAGAGAAAGTCGAAGTGCAATGCCGACGTCTCACAAATGTTTACAGCGTGCGTGTGCAGACATCATAGCCTATTCCATGAGATCTGCCGTTATATATATAGATTTTTCTGCTTTTTTCCAAGTTTTTTTTGTTTGATTAAAAAATTAATTTGTTTTATTTTAAAACCTTTTACAAACATGGCAACCATTAAAATAAAAAATTAAAAACGACCCAAAAAAAACTGCTTCAAAGTTTTGGAGCCATGCCCACCCATTCCGCCCCAAGCCCCCCTCGCATTTTGAAATCAGAAACGCCTATATTAACCACAGGTTTTGAGCTAGAGCCACCAAATTTAGTGCCAATATAACTGATGGTGACCCCCAAAACAACTGCCCACAAAACACACCCTCCAATACTGCTCTAGCCGCCCCCAGCTGCCCCAATGCTTCGTTTTTCAGAGTTGTTTAGCTGACATACCAAATTTGGTATGGAGATAACTGGTAAAGAACCCAAAAAATCTGCGTCAAAAATGTTGATGCCGCGCGAACCCTTTATTAGCTAATAGAATATCAGTTTTCCAAACAAATTTTAATGCTTAATAAGGCATCGTTTTTGGAAATAGGTCTCGTAGCCAACAGAAAATTATCCCTCGGTTTTTGCAGCCACCTCAGTTTTTTCAACTAACCAAATTGAAATAGGTTGCGTTGAGCGAGGTTGTACTGTATATGAAAGTTAAGTATCTGCATAAAAGGTATGCGTTGGAGCTATAAATCTCTCTGATACCAAATCTAAATGTGGAAGATGTGTTGGCATGTCTGGATATCTAAATCCGTTATAAGCAGAAAGCAGAAAGCAGTGGTAAAAGGTCTGGAAAGGGGGGCTGGGGGCGGTATGGGCTGGCGTGGCATCCAAATTTTTGCAGCAGATCTATGTGGAACTTCAATTGCTATCTTCATACCAAATTTTGTGAATATAGCTCAAAGTTTGTAAAATGTTACGAGAGGGGGGCTGGGGGCCGTATGGGTGGGTTTGGCATCATAATTTTTGATGCAGATCTCTGTGGAATGTCAATTACTATCTTCATACCAAATTTGGTGACTCTAGCTCGAAGTTTGTAAAAAGTAGTGAGAGGGGGGCTGGGGGCAGTATGGGTGGGCGTGGCATTCAAATTTTTGATGCAGATCCATGTGGGATGTCAATTGCTATCTTCATACCAAATTTGGTGACTCTAGCTCATAGTTTGTATAAGGTGTGGAAAGGAGGGCGGAATGGTTGGGCGTGGCTCCAAAACTTTGGTGTAGACAGACACCATGACAGACATTGCACAAACTCAATATACTCTTTACCTTCGGTATCGAGTATAAAAATTATAAAAATCAGCTTATGTTTGACTTGTTTTCTTTGAGATTCCGCTATTTTTGGCTTTTATTTTTTACGGATCTAGCTTTTTTAGCTCTGGAAAAATGGCAACGCTGCTTAGCAACGCTGCTGAGAGAGAGAGAGAAAGTCGAAGTGCAATGCCGACGTCTCACAAATGTTTACAGCGTGCGTGTGCAGACATCATAGCCTATTCCATGAGATCTGCCGTTATATATATAGATTTTTCTGCTTTTTTCCAAGTTTTTTTTGTTTGATTAAAAAATTAATTTGTTTTATTTTAAAACCTTTTACAAACATGGCAACCATAAAATAAAAAATTAAAAACGACCCAAAAAAAAACTGCTTCAAAGTTTTGGAGCCATGCCCACCCATTCCGCCCCAAGCCCCCCTCGCATTTTGAAATCAGAAACGCCTATATTAACCACAGGTTTTGAGCTAGAGCCACCAAATTTAGTGCCAATATAACTGATGGTGACCCCCAAAACAACTGCCCACAAAACACACCCTCCAATACTGCTCTAGCCGCCCCCAGCTGCCCCAATGCTTCGTTTTTCAGAGTTGTTTAGCTGACATACCAAATTTGGTATGGAGATAACTGGTAAAGAACCCAAAAAATCTGCGTGTAAAATGTTGATGCCGCGCGAACCCTTTATTAGCTAATAGAATATCAGTTTTCCAAACAAATTTTAATGCTTAATAAGGCATCGTTTTTGGAAATAGGTCTCGTAGCCAACAGAAAATTATCCCTCGGTTTTTGCAGCCACCTCAGTTTTTTCAATTAACCAAATTGAAATAGGTTGCGTTGAGCGAGGTTGTACTGTATATGAAAGTTAAGTATCTGCATAAAAGGTATGCGTTGGAGCTATAAATCTCTCTGATACCAAATCTAAATGTGGAAGATGTGTTGGCATGTCTGGATATCTAAATCCGTTATAAGCAGAAAGCAGTGGAATTGTTCCTTTTGTTAATGATCGTTTATATGTTGTGCATGGTTGAGTACTGGTCTGATCAGCATTAAGCACGATACTTAGAATGATATTGTTAAAGGCGGGAGAAAATGGCGTAAGGTCATTTTTGAACCATAAGCGTTTGCAGACGGAGCATTCTTGTCCGAAAAGGTCGTCAATGAAATGTTTTTGGAAGTATTTCCTACCACTTTCAAATTTCGAATTATAATAATTTTTGTACAGCATTGCGATGATATGCTCCAGTTGTGGTATTGAATAACTGCGATCCGCAAGTGCTGCATCAGTTTGAGTAGGTGTATTGTTTTCGTCTGCTGTGAGTTGATTTCTTCGCCTTAGACGTCGCGTCATTTTACTCTCGACTGTTTTGCACGTGTTTGGTAGATCCTTGGACAGCCAGCACCTCTTCGTGAACCACCACGCTGCGCTCGCGGCATTTTGTTCTGGAAATATATTTTCTGTAAAAGTATATCCAAAAGTATGAATCAAACTTACACTTTACAAGCTATTTGTGTTCAACTATTAATACGTCAATATAAGATAAAGCAGCACAAAAATATTTGCTGATAAGTTATTTTATGCAAAATATCAGCACAATTAAGAAATAACGTATCACGCTGTTTTTGTAGTCGCAATGCTAATTGTATTTTGGAGAGAAATGATGGACGATATACACCGATGTTTTAAAACGCTCGATGCATAGTTCCGATGTATCGAAACGAACCGATGTTATTTTATATGCAGAGTTGCATTTTCAGCAGCAACATTGTCGTATTCAGCAACAAAAAAAAGCAGCTCATGCAAAAAGCAATTACTTACCGAATATTTACCATATAATTATTCATCTATAAAACTATTATTTATTCGTTATAATATGTTGGATGGCTTGTATTTTCAAAGATTCTTTTCGGTTCTTAATAACTGCGCGCGCTTGCTATCTTCATTCCAAATTTGTTTTTTTAAATGGGTAAAAAGTGCTCCAAATCGTATGGGAGGTACTTGAAGGAGTTGTCCAAATAAAAATTCCCTTCTTAGTGCTCACATTCAACCTGCATGAAATATTGTGCGAAATGTTCAACCCTCTAGCTCTTTTCGTTTAGGCTGTGGCGATTCGGACCATCAGGACAAACTCTTTTATATATATAGAAGATAATATAAATAGCTAAATATTCATAATATTACGTTTTTTTTTTTTTTTTTTTTTAAAGTGAGGTGTAGTATATTCATATATGTAATTTTAAAATACATATTAAATACAACTTGTGACACTTTGTTGCCAGTATAAATAAACCTTAAAACGCTCAGCATAAACATATATATGATGCGCATAACAACGGTAAACGCTGCGCTTGAACTTTTTGTCAAATATATATGTCCCTCTCTTTGTAGCTGTTAACTGATAACAGCATAAGTTTATAAAAGTTAACCATAAAGGCCTGTACGCATGAGCCCCGTACATCTCCCGTACCGTATACATGAGTTTTACGGAGCTTAACGAGCAGTGCTAGAAAATGCTTATATTGTGGCGGTTGGTTGATAACTTTCTCTAAATTAATCGCAAGTGCAACTGTGTTTTGTGCACTTAAATTCAAATAATGATTCACTTCTAAAGCGCGCTACTTTTGTGATTGAGTACAACCAATAACTATATACTTATTGGTACAGCTATCGCCCTGCTGCTGGCGGTGGTTAAAAAAAAAGGCAGGCTGCAAAACCAAGAAGCATTTTAGTGAACCCATATTTGATGCGCAGAGCTGAGATTACCAAAAATTATGCTAAACATAACTGAATTCACTCAAAAGACTCAAAGCAAATTCACCTTACTGATCTATACCCTATAATAGATCAGTGGCAGTACAATCCTGTTTATATGTTATTTAAATTTTATCTTATTAATTAATTAATATATTTTTATTCAATACTTCTTGCGCAGCATTGTCTGCCAAAACAATAAGTATGGCTCTATTTTAACCTGAATAAGGCCAACTTTGTTAAAATTTTTCGAAAAATGTATATGCCAGCTCTTGCCCGACAATTTCCAATTTTTTCCCACGCGCATTTAACGATTACGTGCAAACTTGCTCGTAATGCCCCACAAGACTGGCCGACGTTCCATAGCCTTTATTAAAGCAATTTTCTCCGAATCCCTATTAAAATTTTCGAATCTACTTTTGTTTGCCGACATCTTGTTTCACTTTTAAGGCTCGTAAACAATTGCTGAACATTGATTCCATCAGTAACAACAGCACAGCTTTTATTTAACATTTTCATTGTTCAACACTAAGCTACTGCTTGTGACTAACAGAGCTGCATACCAGTGTTTCGTAATACGGTACGGGCGCTGTACGAGACTGTTTTTTTTATATGAAGTTTTTACGGTACGGGCGATGTACTAGCATCTGCGTAGAGGCCTTAAGCTAAAAATGTATTTCAATTCCAATAAAGACATTCATAAAACCTTAACCGAACAGCACTGACGTGCTTATTGTGATTGTTTAACTAAGTGGTGCATACAGTACATTAAGAACATAGTTGGATGAGGCAGATTGCCCTCACTTATAATTAAACCAAAAGAACGAACATTTGTAAGTCTACACTACTCCTTACTGCTGAGCAAAACAAGTATACGAAAAGATACTACATAGCGTTAAAGCAGAAAAAGGATAAATCTATTTATACTCGATACCGAAGGTAAAGAGTATTGAGTTTGTGCAATGTCCTTCATGGTGTCCGTCCGTCCGTCCGTCCGTGCGTCCGTCCGGCCGTGCGTCCGTCCGTTTGTATGTGTGCAAGTTTTTTCCACACCCTTCAAGCCAAAGACTTGAAACTTTCCAATTCTCTTTATCTATGGGATAGTAAATTAAAGTGTCAAGATTGGGGTTCGACGATAACTGGGGGGCTGACAAATCGATAAATTCGATAACTTAAAACCGATAAATCCACATATTTCGCACATCCTTACAGCTAGAACTACCAAATTTGGTAAGAAAATAGCTACTAGCAACCACCAAAAAACTGCATCAAAATTTTGGAGCCACGCCCACCCATTCCGCCCCCAGCCCCCCCAAATTTTAAAGTCTAAAAAGCCTATATCTCCTACAGTTTTTTAGCTAGAGCCACAAAATTTGGTGCCAAGATAGGTGACGATGGCCCCCTAAAAACTGCATCAAAAGTTTGGATGCCACGCCCACCCATACTGCCCTAGCCGCCCCCATCCACCCCAACGCTTCGTCAAAAACGGGAATGCATGTATCTTCCAGAGTTGTGAAGCTAGAGCCAGCAAAGGGTAACGGATGTGGCAGGAGTGTACGCTGCCTTAAAGATTCTCCGATGCAGATGGGGATTCCACCAGCTGTCTTCGTTGCAAATTTGGTGACTCTAGCTCAAAGTTTGTGAAGGGTGGGGAAAGGGGGGCTGATGCAGATCTTTGTGGAATGTCAATTGCTATCTTCATTCCAAATTTGTTAGCTCTAAGTCAAAGTTTGTAAAAGGTCTGGAAAGGGGGGCTTGGGGGCGGTATGGGCTGGCGTGACATCCAAATTTTTGCAGCAGATATATGTGGAATTTCAATTGCTATCTTCATACCAAATTTTGTGAATATGGCTCAAAGTTTGTAAAATGTTAGGAGAGGGGGGCTGGGGGCCGTATGGGTGGGTTTGGCATCCAAATTTTTGATGCAGATCTCTGTGGAATGTCAATTGCTATCTTCATTACAAATTTGTTAGCTCTAAGTCAAAGTTTGTAAAAGGTCTGGAAAGGGGGGCTGGGGGCGGTATGGGCTGGCGTGGCATCCAAATTTTTGCAGCAGATCTATGTGGAATTTAAATTGCTATCTTCATACCAAATTTTGTGAATATAGCTCAAAGCTTGTAAAATGTTAGGAGAGGGGGGCTGGGGGCCGTATGGGTGGGTTTGGCATCATAATTTTTGATGCAGATCTCTGTGGAATGTCAATTACTATCTTCATACCAAATTTGGTGACTCTAGCTCGAAGTTTGTAAAAAGTAGTGAGAGGGGGGCTGGGGGCAGTATGGGTGGGCGTGGCATTCAAATTTTTGATGCAGATCCATGTGGGATGTCAATTGCTATCTTCATACCAAATTTGGTGACTCTAGCTCATAGTTTGTATAAGGTGTGGAAAGGAGGGCGGAATGGTTGGGCGTGGCTCCAAAACTTTGGTGTAGACAGACACCATGACAGACATTGCACAAACTCAATATACTCTTTACCTTCGGTATCGAGTATAAAAATTATAAAAATCAGCTTATGTTTGACTTGTTTTCTTTGAGATTCCGCTATTTTTGGCTTTTATTTTTTACGGATCTAGCTTTTTTAGCTCTGGAAAAATGGCAACGCTGCTTAGCAACGCTGCTGAGAGAGAGAGAGAAAGACTGCGTACACACGGTGCCTTTTTAACGCTGCAACTTTGGGCTTGTAGGCAAGGGAGGTGAGGAAAGCAGTGTTGGTAAAAAGTTGCACTATGACGAAGACGTGCAACTCTTAACGTGCGTTCCCTTTTGTGCTTATTCCGATTTGTTGCCTGCAGGGTTGTAATTTTAAATAATCACTTGGCTTCAGGGTTGTTTATTTCGATAATTATTTACAATTACGGTTATATGTTGTTTTTGTTCTAAGTTACAAAGCATAAAAGAAAGTATGTGGACTCAAGCGAACACGGAATTGTTGCTGTCAAATTATGCTGTGCAATTTGAGCTATAAACCGATAATCAAAATAAATCAGTGCGGCACAATCGAAAATTTTATCGAAAAGAAGCAGCAACTAAAAAGCATCGTGTGTGTGTGAGTTGCAACTCGAAGCAACTTTCAAAAGAAAATCAACAAGAATGCATGCGTTAAAAAAGCACCGTGTGTACGCAGTCAATGTCGAAGTGCAATGCCGACGTCTCACAAATGTTTACAGCGTGCGTGTGCAGACATCATAGCCTATTCCACGAGATCTGCCGTTATATATATAGATTTTTCTGCTTTTTTCCAAGTTTTTTTTGTTTGATTAAAAAATTAATTTGTTTTATTTTAAAACCTTTTACAAACATGGCAACCATAAAATAAAAAATTAAAAACGACCCAAAAAAAACTGCTTCAAAGTTTCCATTCCGCCCCAAGCCCCCCCTCGCATTTTGAAATCAGAAACGCCTATATTAACCACAGGTTTTGAGCTAGAGCCACCAAATTTAGTGCCAATATAACTGATGGTGACCCCCAAAACAACTGCCCACAAAACACACCCTCCAATACTGCTCTAGCCGCCCCCAGCTGCCCCAATGCTTCGTTTTTCAGAGTTGTTTAGCTGACATACCAAATTTGGTATGGAGATAACTGGTAAAGAACCCAAAAAATCTGCGTCAAAAATGTTGATGCCGCGCGAACCCTTTATTAGCTAATAGAATATCAGTTTTCCAAACAAATTTTAATGCTTAATAAGGCATCGTTTTTGGAAATAGGTCTCGTAGCCAACAGAAAATTATCCCTCGGTTTTTGCAGCCACCTCAGTTTTTTCAACTAACCAAATTGAAATAGGTTGCGTTGAGCGAGGCTGTACTGTATATGAAAGTTAAGTATCTGCATAAAAGGTATGCTTTGGAGCTATAAATCTCTCTGATACCAAATCTAAATGTGGAAGATGTGTTGGCATGTCTGGATATCTAAATCCGTTATAAGCAGAAAGCAGTGGAATTGTTCCTTTTGTTAATGATCGTTTATATGTTGTGCATGGTTGAGTACTGGTCTAATCAGCATTAAGCACGATATTTAGAATAATATTGTTAAAGGCGGGAGAAAATGGCGTAAGGTCATTTTTGAACCATAAGCGTTTGCAGACGGAGCATTCTTGTCCGAAAAGGTCGTCAATGAAATGTTTTTGGAGGTATTTCCTACCACTTTCAAATTTCGAATTATAATAATTTTTGTACAGCATTGCGATGATATGCTCCAGTTGTGGTATTGAATAACTGCGATCCGCAAGTGCTGCATCAGTTTGAGTAGGTGTATTGTTTTCGTCTGCTGTGAGTTGATTTCTTCGCCTTAGACGTCGCGTCATTTTACTCTCGACTGTTTTGCACGTGTTTGGTAGATCCTTGGACAGCCAGCACCTCTTCGTGAACCACCACGCTGCGCTCGCGGCATTTTGTTCTGGAAATATATTTTCTGTTAAAGTATATCCAAAAGTATGAATCAAACTTACACTTTACAAGCTATTTGTGTTCAACTATTAAATACGTCAATATAAGATAAAGCAGCACAAAAATATTTGCTGATAAGTTATTTTATGCAAAATATCAGCACAATTAAGAAATAACGTATCACGCTGTTTTTGTAGTCGCAATGCTAATTGTATTTTGGAGAGAAATGATGGACGATATACACCGTTGTTTTAAAACGCTCGATGCATAGTTCCGATGTATCGAAACGAACCGATGTTATTTTATATGCAGAGTTGCATTTTCAGCAGCAACATTGTCGTATTCAGCAACAACAAAAAGCAGCTCATGCAAAAAGCAATTACTTACCGAATATTTACCATATAATTATTCATCTATAAAACTATTATTTATTCGTTATAATATGTTGGATGGCTTGTATTTTCAAAGATTCTTATCGGTTCTTAATAACTGCGCGCGCTTGCTATCTTCATTCCAAATTTGTTTTTTAAAATGGGTAAAAAGTGCTCCAAATCGTATGGGAGGTACTTGAAGGAGTTGTCCGAATAAAAATTCCCTTCTTAGTGCTCACATTCAACCTGCATGAAATATTGTGCGAAATGTTCAACCCTCTAGCTCTTTTCGTTTAGGCTGTGGCGATTCGGACCATCAGGACAAACTCTTTTATATATATAGAAGATAATAAAAATAGCTGAATATTCATAATATTACGTTTTTTTTTTTTTTTTTTCTTTTTTAAAGGGAGGTGTATTATATTCATATATGTAATTTTAAAATACATATTAAATACAACTTGTGACACTTTGTTGCCAGTATAAATAAACCTTAAAACGCTCAGCATAAACATATATATGATGCGCATACCAACGGTAAACGCTGCGCTTGAACTTTTTGTCAAATATATATGTCCCTCTCTTTGTAGCTGTTAACTGATAACAGCATAAGTTTATAAAAGTTAACCATAAAGGCCTGTACGCATGAGCCCCGTACATCTCCCGTACCGTATACATGAGTTTTACGGAGCTTAACGAGCAGTGCTAAAAAATGCTTATATTGTGGCGGTTGGTTGATAACTTTCTCTAAATTAATCGCAAGTGCAACTGTGTTTTGTGCACTTAAATTCAAAATAATGATTCACTTCTAAAGCGCGCTACTTTTGTGATTGAGTACAACCAATAACTATATACTTATTGGTACAGCTATCGCCCTGCTGCTGGCGGTGGTTAAAAAAAAGGCAGGCTGCAAAACCAAGAAGCATTTTAGTGAGCCCATATTTGATGCGCAGAGCTGAGATTACCAAAAATTATGCTAAACATAACTGAATTCACTCAAAAGACTCAAAGCAAATTCACCTTACTGATCTATACCCTATAATAGATCAGTGGCAGTACAATCCTGTTTATATGTTATTTAAATTTTATCTTATGAATTAATTAATATATTTTTATTCAATACTTCTTGCGCAGCATTGTCTGCCAAAACAATAAGTATGGCTCTATCTTAACCTGAATAAGGCCAACTTTGTTAAAATTTTTCGAAAAATGTATATGCCAGCTCTTGCCCGACAATTTCCAATTTTTTCCCACGCGCATTTAACGATTACGTGCAAACTTGCTCGTAATGCCCCACAAGACTGGCCGACGCACAGTGGCGCCCGTAGAACAAGTCAAGTGTCAAAAATCAAAAATTGCATGTGCCTCTAAAATATAATGAATGAACCTACTTTATAGGAAATTTTCCAGCGATTTCAAATTTGCAATCCATAATGTAACCGGATTTTTTGTTTAGAAGATATAGCTTTTCAAAGTTGTCTGATTTTTTGTGTTACATAAAAATCACAATTTTAAGGTAATTTGGTCGGCTTTGAGATACAATATCTCAAAAACTAAGTTACGGATCGTCATTATTTTTGGTTCTATTGATAGATCTATTTATTAAGAAAAGAATAAAAAAAACTATACTGTTTGCTTTGCGTTTGGCCAGGCAATTCAATATTTACCAACTATCCACTTTTTCACTATTTCTCAACTTTGATGGAAAATAAAAAAAAATTATATCACATTATATAGGCTATTTTTTAAATTAATTTCTTTGATTATTCCTCTATTAAATGCAAAAAGTTTCATGTGCCCGTTTTTGCCCCTTTTTTTTAAATGTAAAAAAGTGAAAAAAGTCATAGGAAAAAAATGTGTTGCATGCATTTTGGGCAATTTATGACATATAACCGTGAAAACCCATTTTTTGTTGTTGTTACGTTCGTTATTGTGAAGATACTTGACTTTTGTTTTTCATTCTGTAATGCTTACCTGAGATCATTTGTCAAATCCTGGTCCCTAAATTCAGGTGCAGTTACAGGATATACAAATAAATTAACAGGTACGCACCGAATACAGAAATTGCGTTGGCGTACAACTAGTCACACATCCCATTCAGGTAGGCACAAATCTTATTCGGACACGTGCCAAGTACCCAAATTGCATAAATTGACCTTATTGACCTGGACTTATACAAACAATAGGTAAATTTGTTAGGCATGAAAGCTAACTCTTTTCTTGAACCCTTAATCCAAACGGTATCTATCAGGTAGTCGATTAGACTATATATGTGTTTTTCAAACAAGTTGGACTTAAAGTAGACTGCCCCAAGTAAGGATACGGAAACTCAAACGATGGAAACACTTCAAGGAGATTTTTTGAAAATGATGAGGCTGTAACTTGAATCACTGGAATCAATAATCAAATTGTTAAGAGATTGGGAACGTTCTTAAATGTTTTGAGCTGCATAGAAAAAGTTGATTCTGCCAAATATGGAGAATATGCTTCAAAAACTGCATCACTTTTAGCAAAATAATATCCCCAGAAATAGTTGACCCCGACTGTCCATAAAATTGGTGCATGGCAAAGATATAATTGAGTATCAGTCTTTGCCAATTGAAGGGCTTTCTGAAGAAGCACAGGAATCATTAAATAAATTTTATAAAAAATACAGATTGCTAAACACTTTCAAAGCTTCAAGGGTGAGACAAAATGAGGACCTCTTCAACATGTTAGCAGCATCTTCAGATCCACTAATTTCATCACTGAGGCATGTTAAGTCACGAAAAGAATTAGAAAATACTTATAGTTCAGAGATGATTTCTCTTTTAGATATACCATCTTTTACGGATTGTGATGAATATTTTACAAAAAATTAATAAAAAAAAAAAAAAAAAAAAATTATTTTTTATTATTTTAATATTAATTTTAGATTATAAAAACCATTAAAACGAAACAATAAAAATCAAAAAATTTAAAAAATATATTTTTTCCTTCCCGTAAAGTTGATTTTCCACAAATTTCAACTTTGCATACCCATAAATAGGCACAGAACCGGGCCCCCGGCCAGGTTGACTTTCGGCACGGTTCGAATGACACCTTAGTCCAGCCCGGAGTGAGATATTGGGGAAGGGATGAAGAAGGGTACGTGAGAGGGAGTTGGGAATGTGTGAACATTTAATTTTTTTTTTGGATAGTTAAGAATAATTTAAAAAAAATTACCCTGCATATATAAATATTTTATGGTTTATTTCTTTGTGCGTGCAAGTTATTTATTTTATTTTATTTTTTGTTGTTATTACAACTCCGGTGTTCCAATAACAGATCTGAAAAAAAAATAAAATAAATAATCCTAAAGTGTAGTATGTCCACAGGGTCCGAAGGGACTGAAATGAAGGCAAATCCAAAAGCAAATTTTCCGGTTCCACAAATCGACCGTCGTCACTCCATCTCATCCGCTCCATCAGGTTCGAGAAAATCGACTGGTGTTCCGAAAAACCCACTACAGCAAGGTGAAAAACCTAAACTAAATCCTATTTCGCGCTTGAAAAAATATCCTTTGGTGTCACCCGCATCACCATCATCGCGATTTCCAAGCGCACTTCCAAATTTCCGCAGCGTAATCCGATAAAGACACACAATGTCTTTGACAAGTTTCATTTCCGTCACCGACAAACTTATCCAGTTTGAGGCTCGCGTGATCACTCCCGCATCCGAAGATGACAATATCTTCACTTACGAGATTCACCGCGATCGGCTGCAATCGTTTTGGGAGAAAGTTGAGACGGAATATGCATTGGGTTCCAGCGCATATAGATAGGAAGGAAGCAATTACTGCCATGGAGGTGAAATATGATCACTGCTACTCGATATACGAGAAATGTCTTGCGCTCCTGAAGGGTCAAATTTAGAATGCGTCTGCGTCTGAAAGGGTTTTCTTTGGGGGCTGCCGTCTCCCACCCTGTGACACAGAGGTGTTTTATGGAGACTACCTGCGCTGGCCGACGTTCTGCGATCTGTTTTCCGCAATTTATGTCAACAATCCGAGGTTGACTCCGGTTGAGGAATTGTACCATCTCAACTCCAAGACAGCGGGTGAGGCCAATGAGATAATCGCCAAATTCCCGCTTACCAACGATGGTTTTGCGACTGCGTGGGCAGCACTTTGCGAGCGCTTCGAGAATAAGAGGCTGCTTGTCACCAGCCAACTTAAAATTCTGTTTAACCTGTCCCCGGTTAACCACGAATCTGGTGCAGCAATCAAGGAGCTCCAAAGTACCATCCAACGATGCTTGACGGCGCTAGAGCATTCCGATATCGACGCGTCTTCCCCGTTCGCAGATTGTATTCTAGTCTTTCTGTGTTCGTCAAAAATGCCAAAATTCACACTTTCCTTGTGGGAGCAGTCCATTTCCAACAAATCAAAAATTCCAGCGTGGCACGATTTAAGTGCGTTCCTCAACGAACGCTATTGCACGCTCGAAGCTATTGAGGACGTGAAACCCACTTACACGCCCCACAATTCCTCAGATTCTATTTACCGGAACAACCATGCCCCTAACAGGGTAAATTCTTTCGAAGCGCAAGTTATTCCGAAAAGTAAGACTGGCGACTTATGCTCCAAAGAGAACCACCCTGTCCGTCTGTGCCCTCGTTTTCTACAGATGCCCGTTAATGAGCGGGCATCTTACATCAAGAAAAAAACCTCTGCTTGAATTGTTTCGCAAGAGGGCACCAGTTACGAGAGTGTACGAGTGCGCACAATTGTTTTTACATGCAAAGGGCGTCACAACACTGTACTACATCGAGGCGACAGTTGTCCGGTCAATTCCAATACAGATTCCAATACAAGTTCCACTGCGAATATAAAGTCCACCACGATCCATTCCGCGGCAAATGTGCAAACTTATTTTGCCGCTAACGGGCAGAGTGTCCTACTTGGCCCGGCGGTTGTAAATGTATGCCATCGGGGATGCACGTACACCGCTCGTGCTTTAATCGACTCAGGCACAGAGGCGACATTCTCTCTGAGCGATTATTTCACTTAATACAGCTGCCCTTCCAGTCCGTGCAAGCTCAAGTTTCGGGGCTGAATCAAGCAGTGGCAGCCCAAGTTCAAAAGTTATGCCACTTCACCACTTCACCATAGGCTCTCCAACAAAGCCTAGGTTACATATAGAGGCATCAGCGTTCGTTCTTCCGCAGCTGGCGGGTAATCTACCCTCAGCCTCCATTCCACAAAGTTCATTAAGAGACCTCCCAGCCATTGAATTGGCTGATCCCACCTTCCATCAGAGCTCACAAATTGGTTTGCTGATCGGCGCGGATATCCTCCCGTCTGTCATCTTAAGCGGGTCTCATGCAAATATTTATGGCTCGCTCCTTGGGCAAGAAACCGTGTTTGGCTGGATTCTCACCGGCCCACTTTCAAAGATTGTACCGCGGTCCATTTCATCCTTCTCGACGAGAATTTCGGCCAACGAAGGGATGAAACTGGAACAGCTTCTTTCCAAATTTTGGGAAGTGGAGGATGTTCCAGCCAAGCTGGTTAAGGAAGCCGACTCCATATGTGAGTCCAATTCTGTCAAAACGACTACACGGACCGAGTGTGGCAGATATGTGGTGACCCTTCCATTCCGAAATCCGGATGACATCGTCTAGGGTCATTCAAGGTCTATTGTACAGGCCCAGTTCCTTAAAAACGAGAACCGTTTATCCCGAGACGCTATTCTAAAAGAGCAATACAACTCCGTGCTCCAAGAATATCTCGATATGGGTCACATGAGAGAAATCTCACCCCATGGCAACTCCGCCAAATACAATTTTTATTTGCCACACCACGCTGTATTTAAGCCTGATAACACCACTACCAAGGTGCGGGTTGTTTTCAACGCCTCCTGTCCATCCTCAAATGGCAAGAGCCTGAATGATATCCTTCATCCAGGACCCATTCTTCAGTCCGATCTCACAATGCAGATCCTCAAGTGGCGATATTTTCGGTATGTCTTCAACGCTGACATCACGAAAATATATCGTCAAATCCTACTGGACCCTAGACACACTCCGTTCAAGCGAATCCTCTTTCGGAAGGCCGACGCACAGTGGCGCCCGTAGAACAAGTCAAGTGTCAAAAATCAAAAATTGCATGTGCCTCTAAAATATATCGAATGAACCTACTTTATAGGAAATTTTCCAGCGATTTCAAATTTGCAATTCATAATGTAACCGGATTTTTTGTTTAGAAGATATAGCTTTTCAAAGTTGTCTGATTTTTTGTGTTACATAAAAATCACAATTTTAAGGTAATTTGGTCGGCTTTGAGATACAATATCTCAAAAACTAAGTTACGGATCGTCATTATTTTTGGTTCTATTGATAGATCTATTTATTAAGAAAAGAATAAAAAAAAATTATAATGTTTGCTTTGCGTTTGGCCAGGCAATTCAGTATTTACCAACTATCCACTTTTTCACTATTTCTCAACTTTGATGGAAAATAAAAAAAAATTATATCACATTATATAGGCTATTTTTTAAATTAATTTCTTTGATTATTCCTCTATTAAATGCAAAAAGTTTCATGTGCCCGTTTTTGCCCCTTTTTTTTTAAATGTAAAAAAAGTGAAAAAAGTCATAGGAAAAAAATGTGTTGCATGCATTTTTGGGCAATTTATGACATATAACCGTGAAAACCCATTTTTTGTTGTTGTTACGTTCGTTATTGTGAAGATACTTGACTTTTGTTTTTCATTCTGTAATGCTTACCTGAGATCATTTGTCAAATCCTGGTCCCTAAATTCAGGTGCAGTTACAGGATATACAAATAAATTAACAGGTACGCACCGAATACAGAAATTGCGTTGGCGTACAACTAGTCACACATCCCATTCAGGTAGGCACAAATCTTATTCGGACACGTGCCAAGTACCCAAATTGCATAAATTGACCTTATTGACCTGGACTTATACAAACAATAGGTAAATTTGTTAGGCATGAAAGCTAACTCTTTTCTTGAACCCTTAATCCAAACGGTATCTATGAGGTAGTCGATTAGACTATATATGTGTTTTTCAAACAAGTTGGACTTAAAGTAGACTGCCCCAAGTAAGGATACGGAAACTCAAACGATGGAAACACTTCAAGGAGATTTTTTGAAAATGATGAGGCTGTAACTTGAATCACTGGAATCAATAATCAAATTGTTAAGAGATTGGGAACGTTCTTAAATGTTTTGAGCTGCATAGAAAAAGTTGATTCTGCCAAATATGGAGAATATGCTTCAAAAACTGCATCACTTTTAGCAAAATAATATCCCCAGAAATAGTTGACCCCGACTGTCCATAAAATTGGTGCATGGCAAAGATATAATTGAGTATCAGTCTTTGCCAATTGAAGGGCTTTCTGAAGAAGCACAGGAATCATTAAATAAATTTTATAAAAAATACAGATTGCTAAACACTTTCAAAGCTTCAAGGGTGAGACAAAATGAGGACCTCTTCAACATGTTAGCAGCATCTTCAGATCCACTAATTTCATCACTGAGGCATGTTAAGTCACGAAAAGAATTAGAAAATACTTATAGTTCAGAGATGAATTCTCTTTTAGATATACCATCTTTTACGGATTGTGATGAATATTTTACAAAAAATTAATAAAAAAAAAAAAAAAAAAAAAAAATTATTTTTTATTATTTTAATATTAATTTTAGATTAAAAAAACCATTAAAACGAAACAATAAAAATCAAAATATTTAAAAAATATTTTTTTTCCTTCCCGTAAAGTTGATTTTTCCACAAATTTCAACTTTGCATACCCATAAATAGGCACAGAAAAGTCGTAGAATTCATTTCAAACGCTCATTTTATAGGTTGATTAATTATCTATCATATGCTTTTTAAATTGTTCGATTATCTCATTTGGTTCAGAAGTTATAATTTTTGATATGAAAAAACTCAAATGGCCCGACTGTGCGACGGCGAGATTGGGAACTTTGAGCTCAACACCGTCACCTTCGGGGTAAACTGTGCCCCATTTCTGGCGCTCAGGGTGCTTCAGCTTCAAGAGGAAGCTGTACGCTTGCAATATCCTCTCGCAAGCAAGGTCATTTCCGATTCCATATACGTAGATGACATCCTCGCTGGGACAAACTCGAAGACAGAAACCGTTACGACCATCGCGGAACTGCGAAATGCTATGGAAAGCGCTGGATTTCCCCTAAGGAAATGGACTTCGAACGCTAAGGAAGTCCTTCAAGACATTCCCAAGGAGCATTTGTTATGCGAGGAGTTTCTAGAGATCGAGGACTCCAGTACGGCAAATACCCTGGGCATACGCTGGCAAGCGCGCAGCGACGAATTCTTTTTCATGCCTGCTGACGCCGTCTTTCAAGTTTCCTATAAGAAGCGGGAGGTCCTGTCCCAAATCGCAAAATTGTTCGACCCAGCCGGGTGGCTGGCGCCTTTCGTCATTCGGGCTAAGATTTTTATGCAAGAAATCTGGCTCAAGCAACTGGAATGGGATCAGCCGTTGCCATCGGATCTGATCAGCAAGCGGCAGGAATATCTTGAAAGCTATCCTGCTTTAAGGGAAATGCGCATTCCACGCTGGTTGCGTATCCAGCCACAATGGAAGCGGCAGTACCACGGATTCTGCGACGCGTCGGAGCGTGCGTACGGCGCAACAATTTATGTCCGCTTTGAAATGGCAAGCAAAGTAACCACCCATCTCCTTATTGCCAAGACGAGGGTAGCTCCGGTGAAATCGCTGTCAGTGCCCCGTTAAGAACTGTGCGGGGCAGTCCTACTAGCTGAACTGTCCTCAGTTTTAAACTGTTCTACTGGACAGATTCCACTATTGTGTTGTCCTGTTTGGACAAACCACCTTGCAAGTGGACAGCTTTCGTTGCCAACCGAGTGGCCAAAATTGCTGAAATTCGATCGGAGCACAACCCGGCAGATCTTGCGAGTAGAGGAGTCCGAGCGCAAGATCTGGTAGGCAATTCTCTGTGGTGGCACGGGCTGGAATGGCTTCAACTGCCTCAAACCCAGTGGCCTTTCTCATCTGCTCCGATTCCAGATACGGCCTTAGAGCAGTGCACTATTAAATGCAATTTGGCAAAGCTGACTCCAATGTCCGATTTTCTTAGCATTTTCTCCGAATTCCACAAAGCGCTTTGCGGCATCGCCTATCTCCGGCGGTTTATTGAAAGAGACAAGAAGCTTGCCAATCCAATTACAATCGAATTCAGTTCCAGTGAGTTGTCCAAAGCTCAAGAGCTGCTGATCCTTCTTGCGTAGCGTAGGGATTACGCGGCCGAGGTTAAAAGTTTGGCTCTAAGCCAGCAAATCCCTGTCTCAAGTCACATCCGTAATTTGAATCCGTTCCTCTAAGGGCCTGTGGGCGCTTGAGAGCGTCTCAGTCGTTACGCTATGATGGGCGCCGTCCCATCATCATGTCCTGTTCTGGATCCCGAAACTAAAGATTCTCGTCAAGTCCATCATCAACTCCAGCAAAGTCTGTTTTATCTATCGGAAAAGGCTACAGACGCAGATGATGGGAGATCTGCCAACGGAACGCTCGTCCTTCTCGAGACCTTTTACACACACAGGCGTGGAATTTGCCGGACCCTTCGACGTAAAAAACTACACCGGTCGCGCGTGTTTGATCACAAAGGGGAACGTGTGTATATTCGTGTGCTTAAGTCCAAAAGCAATTCGTCTGGAGGCGACTTCGGACCTTACGACCGAGAAATTTCTTGCGGCTTTCTCCCGATTTGTAGCGCGGCGTGGGTGTCCACAACAGATGCACTCGGATAATGGTAAAACCTTCGTCGGGGCGGAGAAAACTCTATCGCGCGACTTCCTGGAAGCAGTACGGACTGGCGTTATCTCAAAACACACCCACCAAAACCTATCCTGGCACTTCAACCCACCAGGCGCTCCACATATGGGAGGCCTATGGGAGGCTGGGGTGAAGAGTTTCAAATCTTTGTTCTACAAGACCACATCCACGGACCTACTTGCCCTAACTCTGGGCCATTTCCTGACAGGTGGCCCCCTCATTTCTGTCTCCGAACCAGAAATACACGAAAAGGCCCCTTCTATTCTGAATCGCTGGCAACGCTTGAAGGCTCTCCACCAACAATTCTGTTTCCGTTGGAAGAATGAGTACCTTAAAGAGCTCCTTAAGTGAACTAAGTGGCAGTCACCTGTACGAAACTTGTGAATCGGTGATTTGGTCGTGGTTAAAGAAGATAGCCTGCCGACAAACGAGTGGTGCCTTTGCCGAATATCCCTTACCGTTCCTGGCAGTGACGACAAGGTTTGCGTAGTAGATGTGCTCACCACTCGTGGCACCATACGTAGGCCGATCGCAAAGCTTATCCTACGTCCGATGGAAGATAAAATTCCTGAGCCCTCAGAGTACGTAGGCTCATTGAGCTTGTGACTATTCATCCTTAAAAACACTCGTTCTGTGCTGTCCACGTACCTCTGTGTTAATTGTCAATTACCAATGAGTTCAAATATTTATATCCTCTTTCCTTTTCGGACTTTTCTTTGTAGAGAAATAATAATGCCCTCTCGCAAGCCCACGCAGCACAGCCGCCCCATCGGCACCGACTCATTTCGGTGCAGGATGTGTCGAGGAGTCCACGCCTTGCGGAAGTGCCAGCGCTTCTCACGGCTGAGAAGCGCCTCCGAGCCGTGCTCATTAATAAATACTGCCCAAACTGCCTGGCTCAGAGAGCGGGGGCGTGCAACTAAACCCCGGGCAGCAGAAGCTTCTCGTTCGCGGTCTCCAACCGCTCATCATCGTCCCCCGCCGTCACCCCCTCATGGCGTGCACACGGCGTTGATGTCTCTAATCCAATACAAGGCGGTGAGCGTGCTTCCGACGGTGGTGATCAAGCTCGACACCGGCGTTAAAGTTTTCGACGTCAAGGTCTTGGTTGACCCGTGCAGCCCCACTAGCCGCATCATCACATCTTTGGCAACGGCCTTCAAGCTGTCCATCACCCATGTCGGTGCGGAAGGTGTCTGCACGGTGATTCTGAGATCAGGGGTGACCAAATTCTGCAAGGAAGTCATCCTCCGAGTCGACCCCACCTTCAGCTGCCGTACTCCGCTAAAGTCCATCACGATCGACACCGATCAGTATAAAGGTATTGTCCTGGCCGACGATCGATGGTACCGTCCGTCGACTCTAGCTATAGCACTCGGGGCAGATGTGTATCCTCACATCATTCTCAATGGAGTGCTCCCGAGTGCCAATGGTCTGCCGATGGCCCAGAACTCGGTCTTTGGCTGGTTTCTGTCCGGGACCTGCGGCCAGTAGCTCCATTGCAATTCATTGCAAGGGGGGAGGATGTTGATGCCAGAAAAGGTAACCGACTCAGAACCATGACGCATCTCTAACATTTTACTTATTAATTGAGTTTTCAAATGCCCCGTTGAAGTTTCTGTTAACATTAACAGAGCTTAAACAGTTGGTTCTGAGCGCGGTTTCGAGTCCCAATTTCATACTCGAGAATACCAGACGTGTCTACGCTTAATCCCACTACGATTTACGATTACTACAATTAACAAAGAATTAAGAAACAAAACTACATTATATTCAACTACAATAAGAAAACCCTGAACAATACTGGAGTCAACAAACTACATATGTCCAACAACACACATACTGAATAAAATCACTTTACACAATACAACACCACCACTGTGTCTTATCATTTGGGAGCCTCCGCTACAAACACCATGCGACCGATACACCCCTGCAAGCAGCAAAACTAAATAATATGCTCGCATTGTGCAGATGTCGACACTCTTCCATTCACTTCCACATGTCCGTATGCCGTACAAATTGGTCATGTCGACAATGGTCTGCTCCATGGGTTCGAGAAATAAGAGCATTGCAGAGAGCTTATCAACACAGCGTGATGCTGCGAACACTGTGGCACCTGACGGCGGAAACAAGATAAATAATAAATACCCTATTGAATACTAAGCTTGCGACGCAAATTATTTGTAACTGAGCTTACACGCAGGTTACAAATAGCTTGTCGCATAGTTTTCGGTTGGTCCAGCGAGTACTCAATTTTTTTGTGTGTTGACAAAAATGCTAAGCTGGGCTCTGCAGCCAATTCTCGTCTCCCCTCCTCGCATAAAAAGTGGGTATCGCTATCAGTTTCAGTTTCCACATCATTCTCATTTCATTTGGCTCGTAGTCGCTGTCATCGTCATCTGATTCAAACGGATCGATCTGCTCGTACTCCTCGTCGCTCATCACTATATTTCCATATGCAGACGTCATATTCTTGGTTTTTGATATCCTTATATATTTGTTGTAGGTCCTCTATGGGTTCAAGCTTGAACCCGTTGTGAGTTACAAGAAGAAACACACCCATGCCAACTATTTTAGTAGCACATAGTAGGTAACAGGCAATAAGAAACAAGTAAGAAGGCTCTAGTCGGGAGAGCCCGACTAGAAGATACCCTGAACCCAGTTGCAATAAATAAATTAAATTTATATAAGACTTTGGTATACTGACTTAGCTGCAATCGATTAAGTTCAATATCTCCGGTGTTTCTCAACCGATTTGGACGAAATTTTCAGAAAAGTTCTATCGTGACCCATTTCTTCAACCCTTATTTTAATACTTTCCAGATTCGATCTTTTGTTGTTATCGATTCCATGTGTTTATCGGAAACCAGAATAATTATCGATTATTTGAAGCAAACTTGTTCTGCTTATGGTATAGGAGAACTTAAATCCAAAATCTGAAGTCTCTAGCTCTTGTAGTCTCTGAGATCCACGTGTTCATACAGACGGACAGACGGACGGAAAGACGGACATGGCTATATCGTCTTGGCTGTTAAAGCTGATCAAGAATATATATACTTTATGGGGTCGGAGATGCTTCCTTCTGCCTGTTACATACTTTTGCACAAAACTTTATACCCTTATATACCCATTTTATGGGTTAAGGGTATAAAAATGAAGGTTGATTGGTCTCCCGTTCTTTAGCGAGTATTACGACTTTTGAAACTAGTGTGTTTTTTTATCTTTTGGAAAGCTTCTAGAGCAGTTTGGTCTAGAGAAATTTGAATTTTACTGGTAACGTTTTTCGAGAGTTGGCCATTCTCTCCTCTGAGTAGGTTGGTTAGCGGTTTCGCTATCTTAGCGTAATCGCAAATAAAACGTATGTAATAGCTACCTAAGTTTAAGAAGGCTCTCAAATCTCTCACTGTTTTAGGTTCTGGGAATTATTGCATTAACTTTTACTTTTCAACGTTAGTTTTTACGCCATCAGCCGAAATTGTAAAGCCTTAAAAATCGACTTCAGTTCTAAAGAACTCGCATTTGTCGATTTGAATTTTCGTATTGGCCTTGGAAAGGGTAGAAAATATCTTCTCTAGGTTTACGGCATGTTCTTTCTCTGATTTACTGGAAACTATACTATCATCTATGTAGACGTAACAAATTCTACCAACGTGGTCTATTAGAATGAGCAACAGGGAGGCACAACTGACCAGGGATGTCAAGAATGGATTGAACCATTTGCTTGCAGTTTTCTGGTGTGTTATCAAATGGCTGGAACCGTCCTTCCAAGTCAATCAACACCAATATCTCAATATTTTCAGCAAATTTTTAAATATGAATTCGAAAGACTTTGATTAATCGATCCTCGATTTATCGATATTAAACCAACATCTCTACTGCTTGCAAACATATGCATAGATAACATATGCTCGGTAAAATGCATACAATAAAATTAAAGTGCATTAATTTATGAAGTAATTAATTTATCATTTTTAGAAATGAGTTCAGAAGACGAGGTTTTTGAAGTTATTATGAATAATGTGATTGATGAAAACATTTCTTCCACACCCTGCAAGAAAAAAAAAAAAGAAAAAAAATAAACACAAATAGCGTCGTCGTGGAAAAATGAAAGCACAACGAATTTGATACAGGCCATTGAAATACACAATTGTATTTGGGAATATTCCTGCCCAGAATATAAAGATCTCGCCAAAAGAGATAAATCTTGGAATGACATCGCGGAGAAATTTCCAACCCAAGCAGTTGAAGGCTGCAAAGCAAAATGGGCGAATATAAAAACGGCATTTTCATATGTAAAGAAAACAAGTGGAAACGTTGCAGTCGGATGCAACCGACTGCGGCATATTCGATACCAGTATTAAAACAGGTAAAAAGAGGCCTGATTGCAGAGGGGTACGCTGCCTTAAAGATTCTCCGAAGCAGATGGGGATGCCACCAGCTGTCTTTCTTCCAAATTTGGTGACTCTAGCTGAAAGTTTGTAAAAAGTGGGGAAAGGGGCGCTGGGGGCGGTATGGGTGGGTGTGGCATCCAAATTTTTACTGCAGATCTTTGTGGAACGTCAATTGCTATCTTCATACCAAAATTGGTGATTCCAGCTCGAAGTTTGTAAGAAGTGGGGAAAGGAAGGCTGGGGGCAGTATGGCTGGGCGTGGCATCCAAATTTTTGATGCAGATCTTTGTGGAATGTCAATTGCTATCTTCATACCAAATTTGGTGACTCTTGCTCGAAAATTGTTAAAAGAGGGAAAGGGGGGTTTGGAGGTGGCATGGGTGGGCGTGGCATCCAAATTTTTTATGCAGATCTTTGTGGAATGTCAATTGATATCTTCATACCAAATTTGGTGACTCTAGCTCAAAGTTTGTAAAAAGTGGAAAATGGGGGGCTGAATGGGTGGGCATGGCTCCAAAACTTTGATGCAGATTTTTGGAGGTCGCTGCTACTTCCCACCAAATTTGGTAGCTCTAGCTCCATAACTCTGGAAGATACAAGCATTCCCGTTTTTGTTGAAGCGTTGAGGTGGATTGGGGTGGCTAGGGCGGTATCGGTAGGCGTGGCATCCAAACTTTTAATGCAGTTTTTGGGGGGTCATCATCGTCTATCTTGGTACCAAATTTGGTGGCTCTAGCTCAAAAACTGTGGGAGATATAGGCTTTTTGGACTTTAAAATGCGGAGGGGATGTGGGCGAAATGGGTGGACGTGGCTCCAAAATTTTTGATGCAGTTTTTTGGAGGCTGCCAGTAGCTATCTTCTTACCAAATTTGGCAGTTCTAGCTGTAAGCATGTGCGAAATATGTGGATCTATCGGTTTTGAGTTATCGAATTGATCGATTTGCCAGCCCCCCAGTTATCGTAGAGCCCCCATCTTGACACTTTAATTTACTATCCCATAGATAAAGAGAATTGGATTTCAAGTCTCTAGTTTGAAGGGTGTGGAAAAAAGTTGCGAACATACAGACGGACGGACGGACAGACGCACGGACACCATGACGGACATTGCACAATCCCAATATACTCTTTACCTTCGGTATCGAGTATAAAAATTATTACTAAATCAGGCCAAGCGGCCGGTAACGCTTTGCCACATTGGCCGTTTTGGTCAGCTATGCAATTCTACTGTTTGCATGATCGCTACAAGAGTAGTTCGTCCATCTCAACAATAGATGTGGATGCAGATGTAACGCTACTACCAACAGCTGCCCGAAGTGAGACATAATCCAAATCCTCTGCATCTGATAAATCAGTGATAACAGATGCAATGGAGAGCGCACTGCAATTTTTAAATAAAGAAGAAGACCACTGGCATGGAGTGGGCATGTATCTTGCAGTGAAAATGCGTGAATTATAAAAAAGAAATAAGAGAGCAGCAAATAAACTCCACGCGGAATTAATTCAAGTAGCTATGAATGCTGTCTTGCAAGAAGATGAGGAAAATTGATCATAATATGTTTATTTATAAGTACAAATAAATAAAATTCATTTAAAGATTATAAAAGTGCGTATATTCTGTTAAGTGTCTGTTTTTGTTACATAAATTTATACTGCCATGGCAATTCGCCGTCTGTTGACATGAAATAGTTTTCAAATTATTCACGAATTGTTTTTGCTTCATTGCTTATGTAGGAAATATATATATTCTCTGTGCACCTTCAATAATATTTCCATTCTCAGTGCAGCGATCTACCAATCCTGTAGCATAACTTGCATTTTTGGTCATTAAAAAATTGTTTAATGCGCAGCATGCTAACGTCACTCTCGTTGTTTTATTTGGATTCAGCTTTATTGGTCGTGAAAATATTTCGAAGCGCTTCATCATGATTCCAAATGCGTTCTCGACTATTCTCCTAGCCTTTGATAACCTATAGTTAAAAATACGTTTACTACCAGATAAAAAGCGACCAGGATACGGCTTCAACAAATAATTTTCCATTTTAAATGCATCGTCTGCCACTAAAACAAAAGGTACATTCATTTCACGACCTAATAAATGACGAGGAGGTGGTAAATTTAGTGAATTCGTATCGAGGGCATGCTGCAGAGAGCATTTACTGAAAACACCAGCATCTGAAATATGCCCGTTGCAGCCAACGTCAATATACAAATATTTATAGCTGGCATCAACAACTGCCATAAGCACTATGCTGTGAGTTCCTTTGTAGTTGTAAAACGGACTTCCTGATTTTGCTGATGCGATCATGACCACATGCTTTCCGTCAACTGCTCCTATCCAGCTAGGAAAGTTCCATAATAATCGAATTTCGAAGCAACTTCAGGCCATTTTTCTTTTGTTGAAGGTATCTAAACAAAGGTAAATATGAAAAATATACATATAGATTTGGTAAAGCATGTGTTCCTACCTTCAGGTTAGTATTTTTAAGTCGACTGTAAGTCGCATCACAAACTTCAGGAACAATTTTTGAGAAAGTGTTCGGGGCAATACGGAAAAAAGCTGAAAGACTTTTGTAGCTATCGCCCGTGGCCAAAAAGCGGAGAGTGCAGGCCAAACGATGACTGGCTGGAATAGCTTGACGAAAACATGTATCTCTTTTTTAATCAGTGGGGAAATTAGCTGCAGTAACTCATTAAAATTGTTTTCGTTCATTCGCACGTAATTTTTAAAAATAAACTTTTGATTATCGACTTCTCGAAATTCACGTAAAGTCGTTTCATATGCACCTTTACTATATCTTCTTTCCAGCCAATTTCTCACCCAAATACTACGTTGTTTTGGATTTCTTTTACGTTTTGATTTTCTTTTGTAGCTTTAATGTTGCAATGATCAAAAGAGCAACTGCAACTTTTTTTCTGAAAATTATCTATATTTTAAAATAAATAAGAAATTTTACTGCAAATAGCTGATTGAGCACAGCCGTGTGACCGCGTTGCGCCGATTATCGTAGCAGAACATTTAACGCCGATATGCGCCGATAAAAAATGTCACAATATGCGCCGATAATGTGACTGCTAAGAATAGACTCAAATTTTTTTTTTTGCATTTTGCGCCGATGTAGAGCACTAAAAATCAATACAAATTGTGCTATATGCGCCGATAGTGGGACCCGGGCCTTAGAAGGATTTAGACATAAGCCATTGTTACTTGCCCACTTGGACACACAGGACAGATCATAATTGCCTAATCTAATACATTCATTTATTTGACTAAGAGGACGAATTCCATACATATGCACATCATTAGCATACATTGGACATCACACATAGATAGGACGTTAGGCAAATCATCAACATACATTGTAAACAAAAGCGGGCTTAGTACTGATCCCTGAGGAACATCACGTGAATTGACTAGAACATTAGATTTCGACTTATTTGCAATTACTGCTTGTTTTCTATTAGTCAAGTAAGAGGACATCAATTTACTTGCAGTAGAGGAAAAATTATATCATTTTATTAACTTGGTTATGAGGATCTCATGGTTAACCGTGTCAAAAGCATTACTAAAGTCAAGTAGCGTTAAAAAGGTTACTTCATTGTTGTCAATTTTTGTTATAATGTCCTCAACTATTTTAATAATTGCTGTCGTGCAGCTTCTACCTTTTCTGAATCCTGACTGCTTATTATTTAAAAGTTTATGTGTTTCTAGAAAAGTTGTTATTTGTTTCGCCATTATATTTTCGAATGTTTTGGAAAAATATGGCACTATAGAGATTGGTCTATACTCATTACTCAACTTTGGTATTGGTACTATTTTTGCTTCTTTCCACTGATTTGGGAAGGTTGAAGAGCTTATTGTAGTATTGATTTGGGAAGGTCGAACAGCTTATTGCAGTATTGAAGACATGTGTAATATGCTGAATAATTGTGGGTAGCAATAATGTGATGAATTTTGGGTCGATTTCGTCAAGGCCGATGGCGTTGGATTTAATTCTATATGTCTAGTTCTAAGACTTCACATTCACTCACACAAGTAAATTCAAACATATTAACATTATTGACGGGACAGAACTAATATACGGATTTCACGAGCTAACAGGAATATTAAAATTTAAAAATTGTCGATTTAAAGCGTTAACATCAAGGTCATCATTCATAACAGATTTAGTTTTGCCTATCCCTAGTGTATTTAAGGTTTTCCAAGTCTGTCTTATGTTTATTGCACTTTTGAGTTTATTACCGTAATAGTTTCTCTTGGCATTTGATATCAAAGTATTAACTCTACTTCGGGCTTCCGTTTTATAGCGTTTCCACTTGTCGTAAGCCTCATTTCTCTTTTTAAACTCTTGCACTTCTTATTTGACTATCAAACCAAGTCGCGATAACCGGCTTTTCAGTGCTAGTTTTAAATGGTACAAATTTATTGTACAGATAGCCAATATTTGAATTCGTTAAATTTAGTTGGGTGTCAACCATCGGGACGGAATAAATAGTGTTCCAATCACAGAGACGACAATCTTCAATTAAACTAGTGTAGTCAATGTTTTTAAAGTCTCTGTATTGGAAGGTCTGTATGTTGCTGTCAGTTTGCATATCATACGTTAAAAATAAGAGATCATGCAATCAATGCCCTTCAGGGAATCCTCGGTGAGCCAGCATCTGATGCGGCCACAGTTCACAGTGAGCTATCGCTGTCCTTTACAATCGAGTCAACAGAGAAACCTTTGAACTGCTTCTGAAATCATATTTAATTAGGGAAGGCATTTTTCCTCTAAAACGGAAATTCGTAATATTTGGCGAGAAAACTCGCCATTTAATAAGCTTCACCAATAAGGACACCCTTATTGAGTCAGTTAAGTTTGTCACAAAACCAAATGTGGTAAATGCCATTCATTGTAGCCTTCAAGCCTTGGCCAGCTTCCAGCATGAGTTGGTAAGGGCTTTTCCTACCACGAATTTTGGCATTGCAAATGTGTTAAGTATATGCGACCGAAGGGAAATTATTACTAAAGAACATAATCAAGCGCACAGGGCATCGCAAGAAAATATCAAGCAAATCCTTGCAGAGTAATATTTCCCCAAAAAGGTAAAACTGGTTAACGAGGTGGCCTTAAATTGTCAAATTTGCACGAAGGCAAAGTATGATATGTACCCAAAAAGCAGGAGCTTGTCCAGACGCCAACTCCCTCTCAAACTGGAGAGATAGATGTTGCACATCGACATTTTCTCCACAGACAAAAAGATTTTTCTTCGACATAGACAAATTTTCAAAGCTCGCGGTTGTCCAGCCAAAAGCGTTCCGAACAATAGAAGATATAAGACCGCCTCTGCTAGTGTTGATGAACATCTTCCCATTAGCAAAACAAGTGTATTGTGACAATGAACTCGTATTTAAGTCAGAAACAATTAGGCCCCTGCTATTGAACAATTACGGCGTAAGTGTTGTTAACGCGCCTCCGCTACACAGAACATCTAATAGACAAGCAGAGCGCTTTCATAGCACACTTTTGGAGATATCCAGGTGCTTGAAACTGCAAAGGGGGATTGTGGACACGGTCGACCTGTTTTGCAGGCGACAATCGAGTCAAATAGTTCCATTCACTCAGTTGTCAAGAAAAGGCCTAAAGACATATTGGTCTCCGCATCGCCGGAATGCATCCGCGATGTTGGGGATAAGTTAGAGAAGGCCCAACTTCAACAGAACGAGAGGGAAAATAAAAAACGGCAAAACAGGGTCTTCGAAGGAGGTGAAAAGGTCCTGATAAAGACAAACCGGGTAATCTGGGTAATCTCACTGCGTAGAAAACAAAGTTGAAGCGGACCTGGGGACAACGGTCCTCGTTGAGGGGAGGGTAATCCACGTGCACCCTTTGAATTTAAATGACACGTGAATTCTAAACATTTCACTTACTTTTAATGCTGGCAACGACGTCTGCACGGGTGACGGACTATACGCACGTGGACTACATACCAATTGAAGACGGAAACATCTTACTTTGGGACAGTTACGGGTACTTGAGACATACTACCAACCTGACGGACTACAGGACAATGATGGACGAGACAGGGAGACTGACGAGTTCATTTCCGCAGTCCCATATGAGGAAGTTGCTGGAAATTGACAACGGACATGTATTGGACATGTTGTCCGCTCTTGATGTGCATCATCGCAAGGTAAGAAGCCTTGATTTTTCGGGAACAGCCCTATGGGTTGTAGTCGGCAACCCGGACGCAGACGACTTTAGGAGACTAGAAATAACTCAAACAAAGCTGGTCACTGCAAGCAATAGACAATTGACACTGTAAACAAAACAAAACAAAAAAAAGCGATAAACAGGCTGACACCGGCCGCCTTTTTGAAACACTTACGATTCGTAACAGAATGCTGATAACTGGAATAGGAAACTTAATGCTTACCTTAACCTTGGAAAAAATAAACGTAATTAACCTAGCCATAATTGATCATTCGGATCTGACAAACATTCTCACTGACCAAATTACAGGGACCACAGCTATAATATAATGATTTACTTCAATATATTTTATTATTTGAGATCGGAGCGACTGTTAATATCGCTCCGAATGCTTTATTGAGAATGATTCTAACAATGTCGGCTTAAACATATCGTAAGCTACAAAAAGGCTGTGCGCTGCTTATGGTGGCAGCGCAGCCGTTTGTATATAAGCGTTATATATATATAAGCGACGGATACGTCGCTGCGGGCAGAGTATGTTATGCACATGTATACTTAAGTGGTCAATGCATGGGCACATGCTGACGCTGTCTTATTCTTGTAGGATCATATTTCGGTGCACTTGAAATGTACTTAAAATTGTATGTTTGAATGTGTTTATGCAACGACAAAGTGTTGTTGCCGTTTTGTGTTATGTTTATACAGCAACAAAGTGTTACTGATTTGGGTACATTAAATACAGTGTACCATCGATATATGTGCATACTACATCTCCCTCCTTTTGAGAAATAACGTAATATATGTAGTTATTTTAAATTAATAAGTATGATTATTTATCTAAATTTAGTGTTAATTTTTAATTAAACATTTTTTTTTTTTTTTTTTCGTTATTCAAGATAGTAAAAAGGTAAAAATATAGTTTTAAAATGTATTTGTAGTAATAAAAATGTTTGAATGTAAGTTAATATATATATATATATATATTTTTTTATTTTTATTTTTTTTTTTTATTTAAATTAATAAAAACGTTATTTATTTCAATAATAATGATATAATAATGGTAATTTACTTATGTATGGCCATACTAGAAATATTATTCAATAAAAATTTTTAACCTATCCTTATGAACTTTTTGTTTTTATTTTTATTATCTTTAATTAAAATATTGTCATTATTTTCTATTGATATTACTGAATAGGGTCCTAAATATTCTGGATCCAATTTATGGCCAGTTTCATTTCTTAATAAAACTGTATCTCCTACTTTTAATTCAAAATTAATTATTTTCCTATCATAGTATTCTTTATTTTTGCTCTTATGTTGTTCTAACATAATTCTAGCTCTCTTATAAGCTTGTTCTAATCTATATTTACTTTCTTTAGCATAATCTTCTATGTTATAAAGAGGATTAATTTTATCAATGTTATTAAAATATTGTGGCAAATTACTTTGCTTGCCAAAAACTAATTCATATGGACAATAGCCATGTGCCATAGAAGGTGTCGTGTTGAAACAGTATACGAAATATTTTAGCCATACATCCCAATCAGTTTTGTCGACTGATATGTATGAACGAATATATTCATTAAAAGTTCTATGACTTCTTTCTACTGTTCCAACTGTCTGGTGGTGGTGTGCTGTAGACGTTATGTTGTCTATTTTTAAATATTTGCACAAGTCATTTATAATGGAGTTTTTATATTCTGTTCCCATGTCCGTAATGAACGTCTTCATCGGACCGAACTGTAATATGAAAGATTCAAATATTGCTTTAGCGACAGTATTTGCATTTTTATTAGAGATCGGTATGGCAACAAGATATTTGTTAAATCGCAGATAAGCGTAACTACATACTTGTTACCATATTCAGATCTTGGTAATGGGCCTATAGTGTCAACTATTACCCTGTCAAAAGAACTTGTTGGTGTTTCTGTCAGTGTAAGAGGAGTTTTGGTATGTGTTGTTATTTTCGATGTTTGACATTTTTGACATTTTCGTATGTATTCGGATATATCTTTAGACATTCCTTTCCAATAATAATATCTTTTGACCTTGGCCAAGGTTTTTGAAATGCCTGTATGACCTCCTTGTATGGGTTTATCATGGAATGTAGACAATATAGCTTCTTTTTCTTTTTCTGTATTTATTAGGGTCACCGGGTTGAGTAGCGCTACTCTCAATGATTTTAATATTTTATTGCCCATTTCTTTAAATCTATCTATGGAGATATTTTCAAAGATATTTTCCCACGGTGCCATTTTGAGTTGGCTGATTTCATTTATACCGGCTTGCATTTCAAGCCTTTGGAAGAATTGACCTAAGTCAAGAATTCCATTAGTATATAAATCGCTAACATCATATCTTGCAGTAATTTTTTTTCCATGTTTAAAGAAACATAGCATATTTTTTACATGCAAGGTCACTACTTTACGTACGTCGTCATTTTTGATGACTTCATATACGTTGGGCTTTGAAGCTTTTTCTGAAGGTTGCTTTTGCAATTCTTCTTTATCATCTCCTGCGCAGGATTTTTGTCTACTTTGGTGCCTGGTAGTGACTTTCAGGACTTTATTTTGTATGTCTTTTAGATCAGATATTGTTATTCGTGACAATGCATCGGCTACAAAATTATCTTTGCCTCTTAGGTACTCTACTGTAAAATTATATTCCTCTAATTCAAGTCTCATACGCGTTAATTTAGAACTGGGGTTTGTCATTGAAAACAAAAATGTTAGGGGTCTATGGTCAGTTTTTACTATGAAATGAGTTCCGTAAATATAGGGTCTAAATTTGGTAATTGCCCAATAAATAGCTGTTAACTCTTGTTCCGTCGTACTCTTGTTACTTTCTCCTTTGGTAAATGATCTCGATGCGTAAGCTACTGGAAGTTGAATTCCATTGTGGACTTGTGTTAGCACTGCACCACAGGCTTGCTTACTAGCATCTGTTATTATACAAAATTCTTTTGTAAAATCCGGATATTGTAACAGAGTAGGCTTTATTAATTGAGCTTTAAGATATTCAAATGCATTTTGACATTCATCAGTCCATTCAAATGAAACATTCTTTTTATTTAATCTTGTTATATGCCTAGCATAATCGGCGAAATTTTTGATGAATCGTCTATAGTAATTACAAAATGCTATAAAGCGTCTAGCGCTGTCCGAGTCATGTGGGACTGGATAATTTAATATGACATCAAATTTTTTGTCATCTGGTAAGATTCTCTTATCTGTGAATTTGTGTCCCAAAAATGTGACTTCATGCATGAAAAATGAACATTTTTCAGGATGTAGCTTCAAGTTGTGTTTCCTACACATGTCAAAAACACTAATTAAATTGTTAAGCATGTGGTTTTCGGAACAACCGATTACTATTAAATCATCCATGTAAAGGAATGCTTGTGATGGTTCAAGTCCAGAGAAAGCAATAGTCATCATTCTTTGGAATGAATTTGGGGCTATCTTTAACCCAAATGGTAATCGCGTGAAGCGATAAGAGCCATTGCTCGTTGAAAAGGATGTTATATCTCTAGAGTTTTCGTCTAGCTCAATCTGGTGGAATCCTGACATTAAGTCAAGGCAAGAGAAATATTTTGCTCTTCCTAGTTGATCTAAGATTTCATCGATCCTAGGAAGTGGGAACTTATCGGATAGTAATTTTTATTATTTGGCGATAATCAATAACTAAACGTCATTTTTTCTTTTCATTATCTATGGATTTCTTTGGTACTAGTAACAGTGGACTGTTGTATTCCGAGACTGAGGGTTCAACTATTTTATCTTTAATGAGTTTATCGACTTGAGCTTGAATTTCGTCTTTTTGACTGTGAGGACTTCTATAGTTTTTTATATATACGGGTTCATTATCTTTTAATCTTAGTTTCTGCTTATAAAAATTATTAGTGGTTATTGATTCGGTATCAAGTCCGAATATGTCTGTGTATTCACTACAAAGTCCTTTTAATTGTTTATAAAATAGTTTTGGAAAATTTTTAGCTAACTTTGACATAACATTGTTCATTCTAGTTTCGTTATTTATTTCGGATATATCATAATTTGCTAATGGTTCATAATTCAATTTATTTATATTAACCATTTTATCTGTATTAGTTGTATTCAGTAAACAGACAAATGCATTTGCAGTTGTTACTACTGTATTTGCTGCGTATATACCAGGTTGAATTTCCTGGTTCGGAATTAAGATGCTATCTTCATTTGAAGTTAGCTCAATTTTTCGGACAACTTCGGATCTTGCTGGTAACACTATTGTATTGTTACCAGAGCTGTAATTAATGGGTACATATATGGGATAGTTTAGATTGTCTGGTCTTATTATGAGAAGATCCTTTGTAGGTGTGAAATCGAGTTGACAATTATATCTTTTAATAAAATCTATTCCTAAAATTCCATCACACGGTATAGAAAAAGTTGAATCGACAATGTGGAAGTTGTGTGGAATTATGTATTTAGTTGTTTGAATTTCTATTGATGTCATTCCTTTAGATTTAATTAATCCTTGATTGATTCCCTGAATATTTATTTTGTTGTATGTGTCTATATCATTAAAAATGTCTGAATTGTCTTTTAGCAGAGATATGTCTGCACCAGTATCTATTAAAAATATTAATTTTTTTCCTGTAGCTACGTTTGTGAATGTTACGAATATATTTACACTAAGATTAATCGAATGAACCTTTTTGCTATCTATTGCTGTGTACCTAAGGGCTGTTGCGAGTTTTCCGAGGAATTCTGGGCTACTCTAACATTGTTGTTATTGCCGTTCCTGTTTCTGTTATTGTTGCTGTTGTAGTTGCCTCTATTTGAGTTACCACGACCTCTGTAATTATTACCATTATTGCGGCTATAATTATTATTGTTGTTGTAATTGTTACGGCTATAATTTCTGCCACGATTATAACCTCGGCCTCCTCTGTTATTGTTGTTTGCACCGCGTCGATAATACAGGACAGTGTTACTTTGACCTGTTATCTCCGTGCAACAATTTACGAATTTGGAAACGGCATCATTCATGTTCGTGAATGTGCCTGCCTGCATAATAAGTTTTACCTTATCAATTGAACAATTTTGGGTCATAGCTTTTACAGCTGTTGTAGTGCTGTACTTATTTGCAAGTGATTGGCTTAGACCTTCACTGATATAGGCGCCTTCAAGGGCCTTTGTCAGTTTCTCCACCTCCTGGGTGTATTGGCTAGCCGTTTTATTTTTCTGTTGCAGGTTAAGAAGCTTAGCAGATACAACTTCTACCGATTCTCCTTTTACTGCATTTGAAAGTTGCGTAATGATTGCATTATTAAGTTTCTCGCATGACCTTTTATCTTTGTTTTTATAAGGCTTATGGCTGTAAGCTCGTGTGTTCCTTTTAAGGTTTCTAATAGTTTCAAAGAATCTAGAAAACTTTGTAAATTTTCTGGTTTACCATCAAACTCTGGTATCAGAGATGTGGCTAGCTTGATAAATTCTACTACTGATTGTGCCATTTCAGATATTGTTATTTTTTCTTGTTTGGTTTCGATTGGATCGCTTTCTTGTAGTGTTTCAATGTCACTATCAGATTCAGCATCACTTTGTTGAATTGATTCGTCTAATTCTTTTAATTGGTCGGGATCAAACTCCGCCAATTGATGTGGACTCTCTGGCACCTTTATCTGAATATGCCGCCTATTGGTAAGTGTAATTAATCTTGTGTTTAGGGATTTTATTACCCTTAAACATTATTATTGTGCTCAGTTGTGAATCTTTTCCATAACTGTTTACTAAGTTAACTACATTATTGTATTCCCTTACTAATATTTCTATATGGCTTTTTAGTGTTTCCTTTTTTATAACTGCGTCTTTATTGATGCATTTGTAAGATTTATCAAATTTGTAACGAAACGCGTCTATATTTTTTGCAATTTCGTTCCATTCCATTATTTTTAATGCGACATGAATTCTTTAAAATTGTTATTTTTATTTTTTATTTGATCCTAATTTTTTTTTTTAAATTTTGTCTAAATCTGTACCCTTGCTAATTGATGTGTATTTTTTCTTTATGCTTTTGGTATGTGAGTTGTTAACTCGAAGGGCTAAATTCAGTAACATGAGTGCTACTATAATGCCTACTAAAACTAGCATGTACTGCAAATCGGGTGAAGATACGTCTACTTTGTTAATAACATTAGCTGTCGAATCGACAGTCTTGACGTCGACTATACCCATTTTTGCGTACGTTAGTTTATAAAAATTTTCGTATTTATTTGCTGATTGCATATGATAAATTTGTTTGAATATTTCTAATTTGGCCACCTCATTATTATTTAATTTTTTATATTTATATATATATATTTATTTTTTTTATTTTTTTTTTTTATTTATATATTTTAAATTATGTTTTTAATTTTTTTTTGTTATATTTTGATCTTTTCAGTGATCACCTGGCTGCATTTTGCATGGCTTTACAGGCCATGCTCTAATCGGGCAGATTTTATTCCGCTCAATTTTACAATATTAATTTTTTAAAATAAAATTTTATGCATCGCAGTGCATTAAAAAAAATTTTGCAACGCAGTGCTAGTTAAAAAAAAAATGCGCCCTTGGAAACGCTGTCGGTTCACTTTTCCAGAGTCTAGCTTGGTACGCCAGACGGTGCCGGTGCTGGCTGCACAGGCTGTTGATTCTCTGATGGGGCACCGGTGCTGGCTGCACAGGTGTATTCGCAAAAAGGTGCGTACAGTGGTCCTTTACAGTCTCCCGGGCAGGTTTTCTGTAGTTTGGGGATGTCGATCTTTGCTGGTGGTTGTAATTTTTTATTAATTTTGGCAATATTTGAATTGTAGAGTAGGTGGATGTGTGTGTGGTTGTGGTTTGGTCTTTTCTTTCTTTTAGTAAATTTTTTATATGTTCAACTTCGGCATGTAATTTTACCGAAGTGTTCCACTTTAACGTGTTGCCGCTGTTTAGCAGCTTTAATAAATTAGCCTTTCTGGCTTTTAATCTTTTCACCACACCACTTTGTTATGCACACATCACACTCTACTCACTGCGTTTTCATGTAATTAAGTCCATCGATGGGGTACACCGTCTTTTGCTTCTTCTTCTTCTTTTGCTGTTTCTGTTGTCGTTGTTGTTTGTTGTTGGGAGATGCTGCTGCTGCTGCTTACTGAGTTTAATTTTTCATTGCATTACACTTGTGCGTCATTGACGTCCTTTGCCTTTTGTTGGCCAATTAGACACTATGTTTTGATTTGTACATGTATTAATTTATCATGTATATGTTGAACACTGTGTATGTGGGCGAGGCTAGTTTCCCATCCACATATTGCTCCTGTGATATTTGAAAATTTTGCACTTTGAGTGCAGTACCGCGAACTCGACGCGTTATTATTTGATTAACAGAGCAGATTCATGCTCACGGTCGCCATATAATATAATGATTTACTTCAATATATTTTATTATTTGAGATCGGAGCGACTGTTAATATCGCTCCGAATGCTTTATTGAGAATGATTCTAACAATGTCGGCTTAAACATATCGTAAGCTACAAAAAGACTGTGCGCTGCTTATGGTGGCAGCGCAGCCGTTTGTATATAAGCGTTATATATATATAAGCGACGGATACGTCGCTGCGTTATGCACATGTATACTTAAGTGGTCAATGCATGGGCACATGCTGACGCTGTCTTATTCTTGTAGGATCATATTTCGGTGCACTTGAAATGTACTTAAAATTGTATGTTTCAATGTGTTTATGCAACGACAAAGTGTTGTTGCCGTTTTGTGTTATGTTTATACAGCAACAAAGTGTTACTGATTTGGGTACATTAAATACAGTGTACCATCGATATATGTGCATACTACACAGCTACTGACATTTGGAAGGTATCTAGCAATAGGGTAGATCGTAAGGGTAACTTAGTAAGCTTTATAATCCGTTTTCCATTAGGAAGCAAGCTCTGCAGAAAAATCACGTTATTCCCGGTCGCTTACAATGGCACGGTACTGCAGCTTAATGACAATCTGGTGGCTGACTGCAATGGCCAGATTCGAGGTGTGGACAGCTGCAACGGCGACATTCTGCAAACAGGCAAAACAACAGCTGCGCGCAAGGTCTTCACTCAGGAGGGACAGCCTATTGCCAGACACATTAATGAGTCACCTCGACCCCTTCACTGTATTGGATGATAGTATCATGATCATAAATGATCGAGGTGCAATAGTCGCTTACGACGACAACGCAGCGTTCAAGGTTGAAGGAACAAGCCTTGTCACCTTTAAAACGCATGCTGATGTTAATGGCATGCGGTACTTTAAGCGAAACAGTGTGCAGAATCGGTTCCCGGCAGTGGCAGCTGTTACTGAACGTCAGTGGGCACGATGAGGTGCTCAGCCTTCCATACATCCACCGTTGGAGTGAGGATGGTTAGAAACAGCGTCCATGTGGGAAACAAAACAGTGTTTTCCTTGGGTGCGATATTGTTGGCTTGCAGCACCAGAGCGGGAATTTATTGGCTTTACCGGCTGACTACGTTCCGTCGCAACGCTAAAAGAATCTTGGAGATGATCAACAACTGTCTTCGAGAGGGGGAGTAGTTATCCCTTAACGAGTGGCCACTGTGTGGATACATCACGCCATGCGGCTGCCTACCGATAAAACGCTGATTTAGGCAGATTATCGGTCAGCAACAGCGAGTGCAGCGCATGAGCGGGCCAGCTGCATAGAATGCAATCCGATACCATACACGCGCGGCCAGCTTGCGGGTTGGCAGCGACGATGACGCCGACAGCGCGGCTGGTGACATGTAGGGCTAGCTAAAGTTTGACATAAGTTTAATAATCAATCCAAAATTGAGTATCAATAAAGCAAGGCGTTAATCCACTCACACCAAATTTAGTTAACTAACCTTTCTGCATCCATTAATGCACGGAACACATAATTTACACATAGCACAGCATACGATTTTGTGTGTGCACGCGAACGTTATAATAGGAACATTGCTGCTTCTATTTCAATTAATGCATACAAATTGGCATTCACTTTGCAGTGTACCAAAAAACGTGCATATATTTACAGTGCGAGCGTTTCATTTGCCGTTTTTAATTCCATTCATGCAGATAGGTAATGCATATATGTATGTTCATACACACATGTGTGTTGAAAAACTTCGTCCGCGGAGATGCGTAGCTCACGTTTGACTCATGACTGAAGTATAAGGCAACATTAAAGGGGGGCGACAGAGCGAGTAAGACAGCCTTGTTAAGTAAACCTTTGCCCAAGGCATACCTGACAAGGTAGCATTGCCCGCTCGCTCACGTTGTTTTAAAAAATTAGTTCAAAAGAGAGCGAGAGAGTAATGCATTTGTCGCAATATGTAGTCATAACGAAAATCTCGTACAAAAGTGCAAAGCACAACACAAAGAATTCGTGCGCGAAGAGAAATCGCACACAACGTTTGGCTCAAGACAGGATGCAATCCGATACCACACAAGCGCTGCCAGCTTGCGGGGTGGCAGCGACGATAACGCTCACAGCGCGGCCGGCGACATGTAGGGCTTGCTTAAGATTATTGTAAGCTTTATAATTCAGTCTAAATATATTCTGAATGAAGCGCGACGTATCGTCCGTAAAACATTTGTTGATTGTTTAGTTAACTCAGCAGCATTCTTTAATGAAACCATATTGTTGGAACCTCCAGTAATAATTCACCAAACAAATTATAACATATAATCGATTGGCGCCCGACGTGTGACAAACTCACGTAACAAAAAATAAATAAAACAACAAACAACACAGAAAAAATACAACAGTGATTTTGTGAACCTTAAATTCCACACAATAACACAAGAACTGTGAGCTTGTGAACCTAAAGGTACAAATCAAAACAAGTGGAAACGTTGCAGTCGGACGCAATCGGGGGCTGGGGGTGGTATGGGTGGGTGTGGCATCCAATTTTTGATGCAGATCTTTGTGAAATGTCAATTACTATCGTCATTTCAAATTTGGTAACTCTAGCTCAAAGTTTGTAATAGGCAGGTAAAGGGGGCGGAACGGGTGGGCGTGGCTCCAAAACTTTGACTCAGATTTTTTGGGGTCGTCGTCAACTATCTTCCTACTAAATTCGGTGGCTCTACTTCAAAGTTTGTTAAAGGTGTGGAAAGGAGGCTTGGGCGGAATGGGTGGCTCCATATTTAGATGCAGTTTTTGGGAGTCGTAGCCAGCTATCTTCATACAAAGTTTGGTGGCTCTAGTTCCACAACTCTGAAAGATACACGATTTCGCGTTATTGACAAAGCGTTGGGAGCGGCTGGGGGCGGCTAGGGCAGTATTGGTGGGCATGGCATACAAACTTTTGATTCAGTTTTTTAGAAATCGTCATCACATCGACAATATTATAGGGACGAGCTTTTCAGCGACATATCTTGTCGAGTACGTACTCAAAACGCGATTGAATCAAGACAGCCTGGAAAACTTTTTTGCTGAAGTGCGTTCCAAACTGGGAAACAACACAAACCCTTCAGTACTTGAAATGCAATATTTGATGGCCAGGTTAATGTCCATGAAGATTATCACGACATCTTATTTAAGTTATGCCAATTGTGCGGATAAAGATAAAGATCTTCAAATTGATTGGATTTGTGACCCCAATGAGCTCTCAAATGAAATTGAGAAAAGCGAGGCTCTGCAACCCACAAATATACACTAAGGCATTGATATCAATCTGAATGGTGAGAAGGCAGCATCGAGTACGCCCCAAGTATTTGTTGGAGAGTTTGTGTCGCGCAGATATTTTGACGGCTACTTGATTGCTTACTGCCCAAATTGCGATATTGTCCTCAGCCATATGGACTCGTTTGCATGAGACAGCTATGAAAACCTGATAGAGGCACGGAATTTTTCAAAAGACAAAATATGCTTTAAGAACCCATCAGATAAGTTCTTCCTCGTATACAACTTGTATTATGAGTCTTTTGCACAGAAACCACACTCAAGACCCTTGTGCAAGACCATAGCTGAAGAATGTATTCGCCGAACACATATATTTCATCCGACCTGGTTCGAAAAAACCAACAGCTGCTATACCAACCGCTTGGAATTGCAAAAAAAAAAAAAAAAAAAAATTGTTAATAGTATTAACAAGAAAACAAGTGAAAACGTTGCCGTCAGACGCAAACGACTGCGGTATACTCTTTACCAGTTTTAAAACCAGTAAAGACAGGCCTGATTGCAGAGGTGTACGCTGCCTTAAAAATTCTCCGAAGCAGATGGGGATGCCCGAAGCTATTTTCCTTCAAAATTTGGTGACTCTAACTCAAAGTTTGTTAAAGGTGGGGGAAGGGAAATGGGGTAGTATGCAATTGTGTAGCGTCCAAATTTTTGATGCAAATCTTTCTGGAATGTCCATTGCTATCTTCCTACCAAATTTGGTGACTCTAGCTAAAAGTTTGTAAAAGGTGGGGAAAGGGGGGTGAAATGGGTGGGCATGGCTCCAAAACGTTGATGCAGATTTTTGGGGGTCATCATCACCTATCTTGGCACCAAATTTGGTGGCTCTAGCTAAAAAACTATGGGATATATAGCCATTTCTGATTTCAAAATGCGGGGGGCTGGGGTGGAATGGGTGGACGTGGCTCAAAAGCTTTGATGCAGTTCTTTGGGGGTCGTTGCCAGCTATCTTCCTACCAAATTTGGAGGCTCTAGTTTCACAACTCTGGAAGATACACGCATTCCCGTTTTTGACGAAGCGTTGGAGTGGATGTGGGCGGCTAGGACAGTTTTGGTGGGAGTGGCATCCAAACTTTTGATGCGGTTTTTGGGGAGGTCATCAACACCTATCTTGGGACCAAATTTGGTGGCTCTAGCTCAAAAACTGTGGGAGATATAGGCTGTTCTAACTTTGAAATGCGGGGGGGCTGGGGGCGGAATGGGTAGGCATGGCTCCAAAATTTTTGATGCAGTTTTTTGGGGGTTGCTAGTAGCTATCTTCTTAAACAATTTGGTAGTTGTAGCTGTAAGGATGTGTGAAATATGTGGATTAATCGGTTTTGAGTTATCGAATTTATCGAATTGCCAGCCCCCCAGTTATCGTAGAGCCCCCATCTTGACACTTTAATTTACTATCCCATAGATAAGAGAATTGGATTTCAAGTCTCTAGTTTGAAGGGTGTGGAAAAAAGTTGCGAACATACAGACGGACGGACGGACAGACGCACGGACACCATGACGGACATTGCACAATCCCAATATACTCTTTACCTTCGGTATCGAGTATAAAAATGACTACTAAATCAGGCCAAGCGGCCGGTAACGCTTTGCCACATTGGCCGTTTTGGTCAGCTATGCAATTCTACTGTTTGCATGATCGCTACAAGAGTAGTTCGTCCATCTCAACAATAGATGTGGATGCAGATGTAACGCTACTACCAACAGCTGCCCGAAGTGAGACATAATCCAAATCCTCTGCATCTGATAAATCAGTGATAACAGATGCAATGGAGAGCGCACTGCAATTTTTAAATAAAGAAAAAGACCACTGGCATGGAGTGGGCATGTATCTTGCACTGAAAATGCGTGAATTATAAAAAAGAAATAAGAGAGCAGCAAATAAACTCCACGCGGAATTAATTCAAGTAGCTATGAATGCTGTCTTGCAAGAAGATGAGGAAAATTGATCATAATATGTTTATTTATAAGTACAAATAAATAAAATTCATTTAAAGATTATAAAAGTGCGTATATTCTGTTAAGTGTCTGTTTTTGTTACATAAATTTATACTGCCATGGCAATTCGCCGTCTGTTGACATGAAATAGTTTTCAAATTCTTCACGAATTGTTTTTGCTTCATTGCTTATGTAGGAAATATATATATTCTCTGTGGCGCTTTCAAAGGTAGGTATGGAAATATTAATGCGTGCACCTTCAATAATATTTCCATCCTAAGTGCAGCGATCTACCAATCCTGTAGCATAACTTGCATTTTTGGTCATTAAAAAATTGTTTAATGCGCAACATGCTAACGTCACTCTCGTTGTTTTATTTGGATTCAGCTTTATTGGTCGTGAAAATATTTCGAAGCGCTTCATCATGATTCCAAATGATTCCAATAATAAATGACGAGGAGGTGGTAAATTTAGTGAATTCGTATCGAGGGCATGCTGCAGAGAGCATTTACTGAAAACACCAGCATCTGAAATATGCCCGTTGCAGCCAACGTCAATATACAAATATTTATAGCTGGCATCAACAACTGCCATAAGCACTATGCTGTGAGTTCCTTTGTAGTTGTAAAACGGACTTCCTGATTTTGCTGATGCGATCATGACCACATGCTTTCCGTCAACTGCTCCTATGCAGCTAGGAAAGTTCCATAATAATCGAATTTCGAAGCAACTTCAGGCCATTTTTCTTTTGTTGAAGGTATCTAAACAAAGGTAAATATGAAAAATATACATATAGATTTGGTAAAGCATGTGTTCCTACCTTCAGGTTAGTATTTTTAAGTCGACTGTAAGTCGCATCACAAACTTCAGGAACAATTTTTGAGAAAGTGTTCGGGGCAATACGGAAAAAAGCTGAAAGACTTTTGTAGCTATCGCCCGTGGCCAAAAAGCGGAGAGTGCAGGCCAAACGATGACTGGCTGGAATAGCTTGACGAAAACATGTATCTCTTTTTTTAATCAGTGGGGAAATTAGCTGCAGTAACTCATTAAAATTGTTTTCGTTCATTCGCACGTAATTTTTAAAAATAAACTTTTGATTATCGACTTCTCGAAATTCACGTAAAGTCGTTTCATATGCACCTTTACTATTTCTTCTTTCCAGCCAATTTCTCACCCAAATACTACGTTGTTTTGGATTTCTTTTACGTTTTTGATTTTTCTTTTGTAGCTTTAATGTTGCAATGATCAAAAGAGCAACTGCAACTTTTTTTTTCTGAAAATTATCTATATTTTAAAATAAATAAGAAATTTTACTGCAAATAGCTGATTGAGCACAGCCGTGTGACCGCGTTGCGCCGATTATCGTAGCAGAACATTTAACGCCGATATGCGCCGATAAAAAATGTCACAATATGCGCCGATAATGTGACTGCTATGAATAGACTCAAATTTTTTTTTTGCATTTTGCGCCGATGTAGAGCACCAAAAATCAATACAAATTGTGCTATATGCGCCGATAGTGGGACCCGGGCCTTAGAAGGATTTAGACATAAGCCATTGTTACTTGCCCACTTGGACACACAGGACAGATCATAATTGCCTAATCTAATACATTCATTTATTTGACTAAGAGGACGAATTCCATACATATGCACATCATTAGCATACATTGGACATCACACATAGATAGGACGTTAGGCAAATCATCAACATACATTGTAAACAAAAGCGGGCTTAGTACTGATCCCTGAGGAACATCACGTGAATTGACTAGAACATTAGATTTCGACTTATTTGTAATTACTGCTTGTTTTCTATTAGTCAAGTAAGAGGACATCAATTTACTTGCAGTAGAGGAAAAATTATATAATTTTATTAACTTGGTTATGAGGATCTCATGGTTAACCGTGTCAAAAGCCTTACTAAAGTCAAGTAGCGTTAAAAAGGTTACTTCATTGTTGTCAATTTTTGTTCTAATGTCCTCAACTATTTTAATAATTGCTGTCGTGCAGCTTCTACCTTTTCTGAATCCTGACTGCTTATTATTTAAAAGTTTATGTGTTTCTAGAAAAGTTGTTATTTGTTTCGCCATTATGAATGTTTTGGAAAAATATGGCACTATAGAGATTGGTCTATACTCATTACTCAACTTTGGTATTGGTACTATTTTTGCTTCTTTCCACTGATTTGGGAAGGTTGAAGAGCTTATTGCAGTATTGATTTGGGAAGGTCGAACAGCTTATTGCAGTATTGAAGACATGTGTAATATGCTGAATAATTGTGGGTAGCAATAATGTGATGAATTTTGGGTCGATTTCGTCAAGGCCGATGGCGTTGGATTTAATTCTATATGTCTAGTTCTAAGACTTCACATTCACTCACACAAGTAAATTCAAACATATTAACATTATTGACGGGACAGAACTAATATACGGATTTCACGAGCTAACAGGAATATTAAAATTTAAAAATTGTCGATTTAAAGCGTTAACATCAAGGTCATCATTCATAACAGATTTAGTTTTGCCTATCCCTAGTGTATTTAAGGTTTTCCAAGTCTGTCTTATGTTTATTGCACTTTTGAGTTTATTACCGTAATAGTTTCTCTTGGCATTTGATATCAAAGTATTAACTCTACTTCGGGCTTCCGTTTTAAAGCGTTTCCACTTGTCGTAAACCTCATTTCTCTTTTTGCACTCTTGCACTTCTTATTTGACTATTAAACCAAGTCGCGATAACCGGCTTTTCAGTGCTAGTTTTAAATGGTACAAATTTATTGTACAGATAGCCAATATTTGAATTCATTAAATTTAGTTGGGTGTCAACCATCGGGACGGAATAAATAGTGTTCCAATCACAGAGACGACAATCTTCAATTAAACTAGTGTAGTCAATGTTTTTAAAGTCTCTGTATTGGAAGGTCTGTATGTTGCTGTCAGTTTGCATATCATACGTTAAAAATAAGAGATCATGCAATCAATGCCCTTCAGGGAATCCTCGGTGAGCCAGCATCTGATGCGGCCACAGTTCACAGTGAGCTATCGCTGTCCTTTACAATCGAGTCAGCAGAGAAACCTTTGAACTGCTTCTGAAATCATATTTAATTAGGGAAGGCATTTTTCCTCTAAAACGGAAATTCGTAATATTTGGCGAGAAAACTCGCCATTTAATAAGCTTCACCAATAAGGACACCCTTATTGAGTCAGTTAAGTTTGTCACAAAACCAAATGTGGTAAATGCCATTCATTGTAGCCTTCAAGCCTTGGCCAGCTTCCAGCATGAGTTGGTAAGGGCTTTTCCTACCACGAATTTTGGCATTGCAAATGTGTTAAGTATATGCGACCGAAGGGAAATTATTACTAAAGAACATAATCAAGCGCACAGGGCATCGCAAGAAAATATCAAGCAAATCCTTGCAGAGTAATATTTCCCCAAAAAGGTAAAACTGGTTAACGAGGTGGCCTTAAATTGTCAAATTTGCACGAAGGCAAAGTATGATATGTACCCAAAAAGCAGGAGCTTGTCCAGACGCCAACTCCCTCTCAAACTGGAGAGATAGATGTTGCACATCGACATTTTCTCCACAGACAAAAAGATTTTTCTTCGACATAGACAAATTTTCAAAGCTCGCGGTTGTCCAGCCAAAAGCGTTCCGAACAATAGAAGATATAAGACCGCCTCTGCTAGTGTTGATGAACATCTTCCCATTAGCAAAACAAGTGTATTGTGACAATGAACTCGTATTTAAGTCTGAAACAATTAGGCCCCTGCTATTGAACAATTACGGCGTAAGTGTTGTTAACGCGCCTCCGCTACACAGAACATCTAATAGACAAGCAGAGCGCTTTCATAGCACACTTTTGGAGATATCCAGGTGCTTGAAACTGCAAAGGGGGATTGTGGACACGGTCGACCTGTTTTGCAGGCGACAATCGAGTCAAATAGTTCCATTCACTCAGTTGTCAAGAAAAGGCCTAAAGACATATTGGTCTCCGCTTCGCCGGAATGCATCCGCGATGTTGGGGATAAGTTAAAGAAGGCCCAACTTCAACAGAACGAGAGGGAAAATAAAAAACGGCAAAACAGGGTCTTCGAAGGAGGTGAAAAGGTCCTGATAAAGACAAACCGGGTAATCTGGGTAATCTCACTGCGTAGAAAACAAAGTTGAAGCGGACCTGGGGACAACGGTCCTCGTTGAGGGGAGGGTAATCCACGTGCACCCTTTGAATTTAAATGCAACGTGAATTCTAAACATTTCACTTACTTTTAATGCTGGCAACGACGTCTGCACGGGTGACGGACTATACGCACGTGGACTACATACCAATTGAAGACGGAAACATCTCACTTTGGGACAGTTACGGGTACTTGAGACATACTACCAACCTGACGGACTACAGGACAATGATGGACGAGACAGGGAGACTGACGAGTTCATTTCCGCAGTCCCATATGAGGAAGTTGCTGGAAATTGACAACGGACATGTATTGGACATGTTGTCCGCTCTTGATGTGCATCATCGCAAGGTAAGAAGCCTTGATTTTTCGGGAACAGCCCTATGGGTTGTAGTCGGCAACCCGGACGCAGACGACTTTAGGAGACTAGAAATAACTCAAACAAAGCTGGTCACTGCAAGCAATAGACAATTGACACTGTAAACAAAACAAAACAAAAACAAGTGGAAACGTTGCAGTCGGACGCAACCGACTGCGGCATACTCGATACCAGTATTAAAACAGGTAAAAAGAGGCCTGATTGCAAAGGGGTACGGATGGGGCAGGGGTGTACGCTGCCTTAAAGATTCTCCGATGCAGATGGGGATGCCACCAACTTTCTTCCTTCCAAATTTGGTGACTCCAGCTGAAAGTTTGTAAGAGCTGTTGAAAGGGGGGCTGGGGGCGGTATGGGTGGGTGTGGCATCTAAACTTTTACTGCAGATCTTTGCGAAATGTCAATTGCTATCTTCATACCAAATTTGGTGACTCTAGCTCGAAGTTTGTAAGAGCTGTGGCAAGGGGGGCTGGGGACGGTATGGGTGGGTGTGGCATCTAAATTTGTACTGCAAATCTTTGCGAAATGTCAATTGCTATCCTTATACCAAATTTGGTGACTTTAGCTCGAAAATTGTTAAAAATTGGGAAAGGGGGGCTGGGGGTGGTATGGAAGGGCGTGGCATCCATATTTTGATGCAGATCTGTGTGGAATGTCAATTGCTATCTTCATACCAAATTTGGTGACTCTAGCTTGAAAATTGTAAAAAGTGGGGAAAGGGGGGCTGGGAGCGGTATGGGTGGGCGTGGCATCTAAAGTTTTGCTGCAGATCCTTGTGGAATGTCAATCGCTACCTACTTTCCAAATTTGGTGACTCTAGCTAAAAGTTTGTAAAAGGTGGGGAAAGGGGGGCAGAATGGTTTGGCGTGGCTCCAAAACTTTGATGCAGATTGTTGGGGGTCGTTGCCAGCTATTTTCCTACCAAATTTGGTGGCTCTAGCTCCACAACTCTGGAAGATACACGCATTCCCGTTTTGACGAAGGGTTGGGGCGGATGGGGGCGGCTAGGGCAGTATTGGTGGGCGTGGCATCCAAAATTTTGATGCAGCTTTTGGGGGATCATGATCAACTATCTTGGCACCAAATTTGGTGGCTATAGCTGCAAAACTGTGGGAGATATAGGCTTTTCTGATTTAAAAATGCGGTGGGGCTGGGGGCGAAATGGGTGGGCGTGGCTCCAAAACTTTGATGCAGATTTTTTGGGGTCATTGCCAGCTATCTTACCACCAAATTTGGTGGCTCTAGCTCGACAACTCTGGAAGATACACGCATTCCTGTTTTTGACGAAGCGTTGAGGCGGATGGGGCCGGCTAGGGCAGTATTGGTGGGCGTGGCATCCAAACTTTTGATGCAGTTTTTGGGGGGTCATCATCACCTATCTTGGCACCAAATTTGGTAGCTATAGCTCAAAAACTGTGGGAGATATAAGCTATTTTGACTTAGAATTGCGGGGGGCTGGGGGTGGAATGGGTGGGCGTGGCTCCAAAATTTTTGATGCAGTTTTTTGGGGGTTGCTAGTAGCCATCTTCTTATCAAATTTGGTAGTTCTAGCTGTAAGGATGTGCGATATATGTGGATTTATCGGTTTTGAGTTATCGAATTTATCGATTTGCCAGCCACCCAGTTATCGTAGAACCCCCATCTTGACACTTTAATTTACTATCCCATAGATAAAGAGAATTGGAAAGTTTCAAGTCTCTAGCTTGAAGGGTGTGGAAAAAAGTTGCGAACATACAGACGGACAGACGGACGGACACCATGACGGACATTGCACAAACCCAATATACTCTTTACCTTCGGTATCGAGTATAATAAACGTAATTAACCTAGCCATAATTGATCATTCGGATCTGACAAACATTCTCACTGACCAAATTACAGGGACCACAGCTACTGACATTTGGAAGGTATCTAGCAATAGGGTAGATCGTAAGGGTAACTTAGTAAGCTTTATAATCCGTTTTCCATTAGGAAGCAAGCTCTGCAGAAAAATCACGTTATTCCCGGTCACTTACAATGGCACGGTACTGCAGCTTAATGACAATCTGGTGGCTGACTGCGATGGCCAGATTCGAGCTGTGGACAGCTGCAACGGCGACATTCTGCAAACAGGCAAAACAACAGCTGCGCGCAAGGTCTTCACTCAGGAGGGACAGCCTATTGCCAGACACATTAATGAGTCACCTCGACCCCTTCACTGTAATGGATGATAGTATCATGATCATAAATGATCGAGGTGCAATAGTCGCTTACGACGACAACGCAGCGTTCAAGGTTGAAGGAACAAGCCTTGTCACCTTTAAAACGCATGCTGATGTTAATGGCATGCGGTACTTTAAGCGAAACAGTGTGCAGAATCGGTTCCCGGCAGTGGCAGCTGTTACTGAACGTCAGTGGGCACGATGAGGTGCTCAGCCTTCCATACATCAACCGTTGGAGTGAGGATGGTTAGAAACAGCATCCATGTGGGAAACAAAACAGTGATTTCCTTGGGTGCGATATTGTTGGCTTGCATCACCAGAGCGGGAATTTATTGGCTTTACCGGCTGACTACGTTCCGTCGCAACGCTAAAAGAATCTTGGAGATGATCAACAACTGTCTTCGAGAGGGGGAGTAGTTATCCCATAACGAGTGTCCACTGTGTGGATACATCACGCCATGCGGCTGCCTACCGATAAAACGCTGATTTAGGCAGATTATCGGTCAGCAACAGCGAGTGCAGCGCATGAGCGGGCCAGCTGCACAGAATGCAATCCGATACCATACACGCGCGGCCAGCTTGCGGGTTGGCAGCGACGATGACGCCGACAGCGCGGCTGGTGACATGTAGGGCTAGCTAAAGTTTGACATAAGTTTAATAATCAATCCAAAATTGAGTATCAATAAAGCAAGGCGTTAATCCACTCACACCAAATTTAGTTAACTAACCTTTCTGCATCCATTAATGCACGGAACACATAATTTACACATAGCACAGCATACGATTTTGTGTGTGCACGCGATCGTTATAATAGGAACATTGCTGCTCCATTTTAATTAATGCATACAAATTTGCATTCACTTTGCAGTGTACCAAAAAACGTGCATATATTAACAGTGCGAGCGTTTCATTTGCCGTTTTTAATTCCATTCATGCAGATAGGTAATGCATATATGTATGTTCATATACACATGTGTGTGCCAAAACTTCGTCCGCGGAGATGCGTAGCTCACGTTTGACTCATGACTGAAGTATAAGGCAACATTAAAGGGGGGCGACAGAGCGAGTAAGACAACCTTGTTAAGTAAACCTTTGCCCAAGGCATACTTGACAAGGTAGCATTGCCCGCTCGCTCACGTTGTTTTAAAAAATTAGTTCAAAAGAGAGCGAGAGAGTAATGCATTTGTCGCAATATGTAGTCATAACGAAAATCTCGTACAAAAGTGCAAAGCACAACACAAAGAATTCGTGCGCGAAGAGAAATCGCACACAACGTTTGGCTCAAGACAGAATGCAATCCGATACCACACAAGCGCTGCCAGCTTGCGGGGTGGCAGCGACGATAACGCTCACAGCGCGGCCGGCGACATGTAGGGCTAGCTTAAGATTATTGTAAGCTTTATAATTCAGTCTAAATATATTCTGAATGAAGCGCGACGTATCGTCCGTAAAACATTTGTTGATTGTTTAGTTAACTCAGCAGCATTCATTAATGAAACCATATTGTTGGAACCTCCAGTAATAATTCACCAAACAAATTATAACATATAATCAATAGGCGCCCGACGTGTGACAAACTCACGTAACAAAAAAAAATAAAACAACAAACAACACAGAAACATAATTTTGTGAACGAAAAACAAAAATACAACAGTGATTTTGTGAACCTTAAATTCCACACAATAACACAAGAACTGTGAGCTTGTGAACCTAAAGGTACAAATCAAAACAAGTGGAAACGTTGCAGTCGGACGCAATCGGGGGCTGGGGGTGGTATGGGTGGGTGTGGCATCCAATTTTTGATGCAGATCTTTGTGAAATGTCAATTACTATCGTCATTTCAAATTTGGTAACTCTAGCTCAAAGTTTGTAATAGGCAGGTAAAGGGGGCGGAACGGGTGGGCGTGGCTCCAAAACTTTGACTCAGATTTTTTGGGGTCGTCGCCAACTATCTTCCTACTAAATTCGGTGGCTCTACTTCAAAGTTTGTTAAAGGTGTGGAAAGGAGGCTTGGGCGGAATGGAGCCACATATTTAAATGCAGTTTTTGGGAGTCGTAGCCAGCTATCTTCATACCAAATTTGGTGGCTCTAGTTCCACAACTCTGAAAGATACACGATTTCGCGTTATTGACGAAGCGTTGGGAGCGGCTGGGGGCGGCTAGGGCAGTATTGGTGGGCATGGCATACAAACTTTTGATTCAGTTTTTTAAAAATCGTCATCACATCGACAATATTAAAGGGACTAGCTTTTCAGCGACATATCTTGTCGAGTACGTACTCAAAACGCGATTGAATCAAGACAGCCTGGAAAACTTTTTTGCTGAAGTGCGTTCAAAACTGGGAAACAACAAAAACCCTTCAGTACTTGAAATGCAATATTTGATGGCCAGGTTAATGTCCATGAAGATTATCACGACATCTTATTTAAGTTATGCCAATTGTGCGGATAAAGACAAAGATCTTCAAATTGATTGGATTTGTGACCCCAATGAGCTCTCAAATGAAATTGAGAAAAGCGATGCTCTGCAACCCACAAATATACACTAAGGCATTGATATCAATCTGAATGGTGAGAAGGCAGCATCGAGTACGCCCCAAGTATTTGTTGGAGAGTTTGTGTCGCGCAGATATTTTGACGGCTACTTGATTGCTTACTGCCCAAATTGCGATATTGTCCTCAGCCATATGGACTCGTTTGCATGAGACAGCTATGAAAACCTGATAGAGGCACGGAATTTTTCAAAAGACAAAATATGCTTTAAGAACCCATCAGATAAGTTCTTCCTCGTATACAACTTGTATTATGAGTCTTTTGCACAGAAACCACACTCAAGACCCTTGTGCAAGACCATAGCTGAAGAATGTATTCGCAGAACACATATATTTCATCCGACCTGGTTCGAAAAAACCAACAGCTGCTATACCCACCGCTTGGAATTGCAAAAAAAAAAAAAAAAAAAAATTGTTAATAGTATTAACAAGAAAACAAGTGAAAACGTTGCCGTCAGACGCAAACGACTGCGGTATACTCGTTACCAGTTTTAAAACCGGTAAAGACAGGCCTGATTGCAGAGGTGTACGCTGCCTTAAAAATTCTCCGAAGCAGATGAGGATGCCCGAAGCTATTTTCCTTCAAAATTTGGTGACTTTAACTCAAAGTTTGTTAAAGGTGGGGGAAGGGAAATGGGGTAGTATGCAATTGTGTAGCGTCCAAATTTTTGATGCAAATCTTTCCGGAATGTCCATTGCTATCTTCCTACCAAATTTGGTGACTCTAGCTAAAAGTTTGTAAAAGGTGGGGAAAGGGGGGTGAAATGGGTGGGCATGGCTCCAAAACGTTGATGCAGATTTTTGGGGGTCATCATCACCTATCTTGGCACCAAATTTGGTGGCTCTAGCTAAAAAACTATGGGATATATAGCCATTTCTGATTTCAAAATGCGGGGGGCTGGGGTGGAATGGGTGGACGTGGCTCAAAAGCTTTGATGCAGTTCTTTGGGGGTCGTTGCCAGCTATCTTCCTACCAAATTTGGAGGCTCTAGTTTCACAACTCTGGAAGATACACGCATTCCCGTTTTTGACGAAGCGTTGGAGTGGATGTGGGCGGCTAGGGCAGTTTTGGTGGGAGTGACATCCAAACTTTTGATGCGGTTTTTGGGGAGGTCATCAACACCTATCTTGGGACCAAATTTGGTGGCTATAGCTCAAAAACTGTGGGAGATATAGGCTGTTTTAACTTTGAAATGCGGGGGGCTGGGGGCGGAATGGGTAGGCGTGGCTCCAAAATTTTTGATGCAGTTTTTTGGGGGTTGCTATTAGCTATCTTCTTAAACAATTTGGTAGTTCTAGCTGTAAGGATGTGTGAAATATGTGGATTAATCGGCTTTGAGTTATCGAATTTATCGATTTGCCAGCCCCCCAGTTATTGTAGAACCCCCTTCTTGACACTTTATTTTACTATCCCAAAGATTTAGAGAATTGGAAAGTTTCAAGTCTCTAGCTTGAAGTGTGTGGAAAAAACTTGCATACATACGGACGGAAAGACACCATGACGGACATTGCACAAAACCAATAAACTCTTTACCTTCGGTATCGAGTATAAATATTGATAATAGCTCACCGACCAATCAGACGAAAATTCTACAAGTGATAGAGAACAATATCATTCGCCTTAAGAGTATGCTTCAAGATTATAATCGATCCTAAAAGAACGCTCCATTCGAATCCTCAAAAGACAATCCAATGAATTGGATAAAGTTATCAGAGACACCAACCAATTCCCGACCAAGTAAAAGAGTGCTTCATTCAAATTTCAAGTGACATTTTATTGCATTTAATAAAAATTATTAAAGACACCAACAAATTCGCGCTAAAGACACCAACCAATTGTGATCAAGTCGCAAACACTCAACATCAACATAAACATTAACAAAAGGAAAAACTAAAGGAGTCAACGATCAGAATTTCCCCGCATCGAACCAATTAAAATACAAGAATAACTAGCACACAAACAATGATTTTCATGTAAGTGATTTGATAAATGAGAAATATAATTAAACAAGTAAGAAGGCTCTGATCGGGAGAGCCCGACTAGAAGATACCCTGAACCCAGTTGCAATAAACAGATTAAATTTATGTAAGATTTTGGTATACTGACTTAGCTTCAATCGATTAAGTTCAATATCTCCGGTGTTTCTTAACCGATTTGGATGAAATTGTCAGAAAAGTTCTATCATTGCCCATTACTTTAACCCTCATTTTTAGATTTTCCAAATTGGACATTTTTTTTATCGATTCCATGTGTATATCGGAAACCAGAATAGTTATCGATAATTTGAAGCAAACTTGTTCTGCTCATGGTATAGGAAAACTAAAATACAAAATCTGAAGTCTGTATCTCATGTAGTCTCTGAGATTCACGCGTTCATACAGACAGACAGACAGACAGACAGAAAGACAGACAGACGGACAGACGGACATGGCTATATTGTCTCGGCTGTTGATGCTGATCAAAAATATGTATACTTTATGGGGTCGGAGATGCTTCCTTTTGCCAGTTTCATACTTTTGCACAAAACCATTATACCCTTATTTACCCATTTTATGGGTTAAGGGTATAAAAAATATAAAACAAAAAATTTAGCAAATTAAACATTTACACCCTTTGCGTAACTTTTATCCAAAATAGAGGCCAAGCGAGGGAAAAATCATTTTGAGAGTCGTTTTTGTGTCATAAACTATAAAATATTTCGCACCGTGCAACGTACGGTGAGGAATAGACTTTTGTTTTCAGTCGAATGAGCGACGGTGACCCAGCAGACTACGATAGTGAAGATAGTGTTTTAGTTAGATTAATAGGAAACTTTGATAACCTACAGGTATCGGGACTCATCGATCCCACTGAGCAGCTTACGGAATTTAGGTCAACCATGGAACTAGAACAGATACAAAAGTTGGTAATGGCCACTGTGCAGAGCGCATTCGCGGCTCAAACGCAGGAGTATTAAACAAGAGAAACCGTTCTCAAGAATGAGTTGGCACAGCAAATTTCACAAATTTCGTCCAAATAAAAAAATGTTCAGCTTTCAGTACCGGAGTTAAACATATATGAAGACAGTGAAATTATTAAACGGGCTACGCGTGACGAGTCCCTCGATGCAGTAAAGTGTCTCCCTGAGTTCCATGGAACTCAGTAGTCATACGTATCTAGGAGACAAGCTGCGCATGCATTGTATAAAACTTTCGATTTCAAAGAATACATTGGCAGCTCCTGCCACTATCAAGCCGTCATTATGATCAGGAGTAAGATTAGAGGCCCAGCAGACGCTTTGTTAGCATCCTTTAAAACCCCCTTGAACTTTGAGGCAATTATAGCAAGGCTTGACTTCACATATTGTGACAAGCGATCAATCCATGCCATAGAACAGGAGATGGGTACTCTTAGGCAAGGCGGCTTATCAATCTTACAATATTATGATGAGGTTGAACAAAAAAAAACTCACATTACTCACAAACAAAGTTTATATGACCTTCGACAAAGATTTAGCATTGGGCATGTGTGAAAAATTCAGAGGGGATGCACTCCGGGTGCTCGTTTCTGAATTAAGGCTTAATCTGACTGATGTGCTGTTTGCAGCCAACCCTTCAGATCTGCCCTCGGCGCTTGCATTAGATCAGGAAGTCGAAGCAAACCATGAGAGGTATGTGTTTGCGGCAAATTTCGCTGAAACGCAAGAGGATAGAAAACAGTCAGACCAGCGACAGCAGGGAGGCAAACAGCAACATGCTCAGCATTTCCCTCAGGGGGGACAAGGTACAAACCCCCATTTTAAGAGACAGAACGGGCAAGGGCCGGAAAAGTTCCAACAGAAAACGGGAGCTGAGGACGCCCCAGTTCCCATGGATGTCGACCCTTCTTCTTCAAAATTTAAGCAGCTCACAAACTTCCAGCGAGCCCAAGGCTCTGCGAGGTTTAACAATAATCAGGGTCAAGCGAACAAGCGGCGTTTTGGCTCTGACAGGGCAAATTTTTTAGGGGAATGTCCCTGCTGCCGTTCATATAGCGAAGAGTAGCGGGACATATATGATATTTTCAATCGCAACGGAAGCATCTAAAAATAACATTAGGCCATTCAAACGCCTTAGAGGCGTCTTCCCAGCCAAGTCCCTTTTTGTCGTCCAATCCATTTATGGATCTAGCAACATCGCTGAAAAATGCAAGTTATCTATGTTTAGGTGCGACACATTTTTTTTCTCCTTTATTCCCTTTCCACATTTGATGGAGTCATAGGCCTGCTAAAACAAGTGGGACCTGCTTTGACCTGCTAAGACAAGTGGGAGCGATCTTATGTCTTAAAGAGGGAATACTTAAAGTCGGTGCAAATTCGGAGGCGTTGCAGTACTATAAATGTACGAACGTCAACCACACGAAATGTAAAGATACCGTGGCACTACCTGCGGTTAAGGCAGATTTCCTGAGAATGCTTAACCGAAATGACAAGGCCTTTGCGGACCCTAACGAGTTGCTGCCTTATTACACGGCCGTCGTTGCAACAATACGTGCGACCGATGAAAACGCCATTTACGCTAAATGGTATTCCTACAAAAGGAGAGTTGAGGATTTTTTCAATGCGTACCTCCTAAAAAATTGCATAATCTGAAAGTCAAGATCACCCTACAATAATCCATTGTGGGTGGTAGACAAGAAGGGAACTCATAGTTTGGGCAATGGTAACAAACGTCTAGTGATTGACTTAAAGAAGCTTAATCTCAAGACGATCGCCGATTCGTACCCAATGCAAGCATCACAATGATCTGGGCTAATCTGGGTAAGGCCAGATACTTCACGTCGCTCGACCTGAAATCAGGTTATCACCAGATCACTCTGGCAGAGCATGATCGTGAAAGGACTGCATTTTCAGTAAATGGTGGGAAGAACGAATTCTGTAGGCTCTCCTTTGGTTTACAAACGCCGCCAGAATCTTACAGAGAACTATAGATGATGTTCTCCGGGAGCAGATCGGAAAATCTTCCTACGTTTATTTCGATGACGTGATCATCTTCTCGGAAAACGAATCGGACCATGTCAAGCATGTGGACTGGGTTTTAAAAGGTCTTTTAGTCGCAAACCTGCATGTAGCTCATGAAAAGTCACAATTCTTCAAAGAAAGTGTCGACCCAGGAAAGGTCAGAGCTATTCGACAATATGCTGAACCAACTACGGTATTTGGCGTCAGGTCCTACTTGGGACTGGCGAGCTATTACCGATGTTTCATCACGGTCTTTGCTGCGATCGCAAAGCAAATATCCGAAATCCTTAAGGGAGAAAAGCAAATACAAATCGAAAGAAGTCCCCGTACAGCTCGACGAGGTTCAACGCAACGCGTTTGAAAAGTTGAGAAACGTTTTAGCATCCGAAGATGTTATATTGATGTACCCAGACTATGAAAAGCCCTTTGACTTGACCACGGACGCTTCTGCTGTTTTGTCACAAAACCGCCGTCCTATAACCACGATATCCAGGGCACTGAAGGATAGAGAAACTAACTACGCTACTAATGAGCGGGAGTTACTTGCCACAGTTTGGGCCTTGGGAAAATTACGGCATTTCTTGTACGGTGTCAGAGATATCAAAATATTTACAGACCATCAGCCTTTTACGATTTTGGTACTTGAGAGCAACAATAATATAAAAACAAGTGGAAACGTTGCAGTCGGACGCAACCGACTGCGGCATACTCGATACCAGTATTAAAACAGGTAAAAAGAGGCCTGATTGCAAAGGGGTACGGATGGGGCAGGGGTGTACGCTGCCTTAAAGATTCTCCGATGCAGATGGGGATGCCACCAACTTTCTTCCTTCCAAATTTGGTGACTCCAGCTGAAAGTTTGTAAGAGCTGTTGAAAGGGGGGCTGGGGGCGGTATGGGTGGGTGTGGCATCTAAACTTTTACTGCAGATCTTTGCGAAATGTCAATTGCTATCTTCATACCAAATTTGGTGACTCTAGCTCGAAGTTTGTAAGAGCTGTGGCAAGGGGGGCTGGGGACGGTATGGGTGGGTGTGGCATCTAAATTTGTACTGCAAATCTTTGCGAAATGTCAATTGCTATCCTTATACCAAATTTGGTGACTTTAGCTCGAAAATTGTTAAAAATTGGGAAAGGGAGGCTGGGGGTGGTATGGAAGGGCGTGGCATCCATATTTTGATGCAGATCTGTGTGGAATGTCAATTGCTATCTTCATACCAAATTTGGTGACTCTAGCTTGAAAATTGTAAAAAGTGGGGAAAGGGGGGCTGGGAGCGGTATGGGTGGGCGTGGCATCCAAAGTTTTGCTGCAGATCCTTGTGGAATGTCAATCGCTACCTACCTTCCAAATTTGGTGACTCTAGCTAAAAGTTTGTAAAAGGTGGGGAAAGGGGGGCAGAATGGTTTGGCGTGGCTCCAAAACTTTGATGCAGATTGTTGGGGGTCGTTGCCAGCTATCTCCTACCAAATTTGGTGGCTCTAGCTCCACAACTCTGGAAGATACACGCATTCCCGTTTTGACGAAGGGTTGGGGCGGATGGGGGCGGCTAGGGCAGTATTGGTGGGCGTGGCATCCAAAATTTTGATGCAGCTTTTGGGGGATCATGATCACCTATCTTGGCACCAAATTTGGTGGCTATAGCTGCAAAACTGTGGGAGATATAGGCTTTTCTGATTTAAAAATGCGGTGGGGCTGGGGGCGAAATGGGTGGGCGTGGCTCCAAAACTTTGATGCAGATTTTTTGGGGTCATTGCCAGCTATCTTACCACCAAATTTGGTGGCTCTAGCTCGACAACTCTGGAAGATACACGCATTCCTGTTTTTGACGAAGCGTTGAGGCGGATGGGGCCGGCTAGGGCAGTATTGGTGGGCGTGGCATCCAAACTTTTGATGCAGTTTTTGGGGGGTCATCATCACCTATCTTGGCACCAAATTTGGTAGCTATAGCTCAAAAACTGTGGGAGATATAAGCTTTTTTGACTTAGAATTGCGGGGGGCTGGGGGTGGAATGGGTGGGCGTGGCTCCAAAATTTTTGATGCAGTTTTTTGGGGGTTGCTAGTAGCCATCTTCTTATCAAATTTGGTAGTTCTAGCTGTAAGGATTAGCGATATATGTGGATTTATCGGTTTTGAGTTATCGAATTTATCGATTTGCCAGCCACCCAGTTATCGTAGAACCCCCATCTTGACACTTTAATTTACTATCCCATAGATAAAGAGAATTGGAAAGTTTCAAGTCTCTAGCTTGAAGGGTGTGGAAAAAAGTTGCGAACATACAGACGGACAGACGGACGGACACCATGACGGACATTGCACAAACCCAATATACTCTTTACCTTCGGTGTCGAGTATAAACATAGTGGCGCATAGTTAATTTTGTCTATGCCACGACTATGATACCCTTCACACAGCCAAATCAATGCTCCCCCCTCTTATGTTTCTGTGCAGTTGTTGGTAATTTTTCGCTTATATTTTTACTCTTGAGCATCATTTACTTGCAAGTGCACGACAGAGACAACAATTGATAATACGATATGGTAAATTTGTATGGTGGCTATGTCCTAGAATGCTCCGATCGAAATGAAATTTCAAAGTGAACAAACCCGACATGATCTAAGCAATCTGTGAAAGTTTCATCAAGATCGGTTCAGCAGTTTGGCCGGAAATCCTGTTGATATGGTAAATTTGTATGGTGGCTATGTCGTAGAATAATCCGATCGGGATGAAATTTCATAGTGAACAAACACGACATGATCTAAGCAATCTGTGAAAGTTTCATCAAGATCGGTTAAGCAGTTTGGCCGGATATCGTGATGAAACAGACAGACGGACAGACGGACAGCCGGAAGGACGGACGGCAATATATTCCTGAGCTCGTCCTGATCATTTAGGGTCTCCCATCATTCCTTTAAGGCGTTACAGATTCATGACAAAGTCAAAATACCCTGTTTCACATGTGAAGAGTATAATCAAGCGCTGGAAGGCACGCAGTGATGAGACAGGGGCCAAGCTTTTTACAAGCCTGGCAAAGAAAACCAGGTGGCCGACGCGCTCTTGCGCCAAAATTTGAATTTAATTTAATTTTAATTTTTATTTAAATATTCCTAGTGCTACAAGTTTTACACTTTTAAATTAATACACTAGTCAATATCGGATTTTACGTGAAACAGTTAAGCTTAACTTAAGAAACTATAAAATTTAACTCAAACTTAAAATACTTAACAAATCCAATTAAAAAGCACATAATTTAGAACATTTAAAACATTTATTCTTATAAATAAATTTGCAATTATAGTAATGCATGCCTATTAAAGTTTAGCTAGTGATATTTTGATTTTTTAAATAACTCTTCAATTTATTGTTAAACAATGGTGCGCTACTAATAGTTTTCAAGTTGGGTGGTAACTGATTCCAAAGTCGGACAGCTCAGATAAAGAAGTGTGTATTAGAACAAGAGAGTTTGGTTCTAAAGCAAGCAATATTATTGGTCCTCTGCGACAAATTGAAACGCAGCTTCTCAAAAAGGTAATCAGGAGTCTTCGTAAAAATAATTATGTGAAGCTGTATTAATGTTTTATAATTCGTCCAGTTATTTATGTCGAACTCAAATATTTTATTAGCAAAACTAGTAACGTGGTCTGTACGACCTAGTGAAAACACAAATCTAGCTATGCTCTTAAAGGCTACTTTCATCTTTTGCTGGCTGGCGGCGTCACACTTACAAAAAATGTCTATACCGTACATTAAAACTGGTATAATTAATGCTTTTGCAACCGTCATTTTAATATTGATTGGCAAAAATGGTTGTGCCAGAGACAATTGGCGTAGGACACCGTATGTTTTTCCTACAGCTTTGTTTGTATGGTCTCTCCAGGAGAGAGTATTGTTAATTGTAATGCCTAAGTTATCTGCCTTATATACATAGCTGATTTCTGCATTGTCAATTACAAGTTTGCTTAAATTGTCCGTGTTCAGGAACATTTTATAGATAACTATACACTTAGACTTAGACGGATTTAGACATAAACCATTGTTACTTGCCCACTTGGACACACAGGACACTTCATAATTTCTTAATCTAATACATTCATTTATTTGACTAAGAGGGCGATTTACATACATATGCACATCATCAGCATACATTGGACATCACACATAGATAGGACGTTAGGCAAATCATCAGCATGCATTGTAAACAAAAGCGGGCCAAGTACTGATCCCTGAGGAACACCACGTGAATTGACTAGAACATTAGATTTCGACTTATTTGTAATTATTGCTTGTTTTCTATTAGTCAAGTAAGAGGACATCAGTTTACTTGCAGTAGAGGAAAAATTATATCATTTTATTAACTTGGTTATGAGGATCTCATGGTTAACCGTGTCAAAAGCATTACTAAAGTCAAGTAGCGTTAAAAAGGTTACTTCATTGTTGTCAATTTTTGTTATAATGTCCTCAACTATTTTAATAATTGCTGTCGTGCAGCTTCTACCTTTTCTGAATCCTGACTGCTTATTATTTAAAAGTTTATGTGTTTCTAGAAAAGTTGTTATTTGTTTCGCCATTATATTTTCGAATGTTTTGGAAAAATATGGCACTATAGAGATTGGTCTATACTCATTACTCAACTTTGGTATTGGTACTATTTTTGCTTCTTTCCACTGATTTGGGAAGGTTGAAGAGCTTATTGCAGTATTGATTTGGGAAGGTCGAACAGCTTATTGCAGTATTGAAGACATGTGTAATATGCTGAATAATTGTGGGTAGCATAATGTGATGAAGTTTGGGTCGATTTCGTCAAGGCCGATGGCGTTGGATTTAATTCTATATGTCTAGTTCTAAGACTTCACATTCACTCACACAAGTAAATTCAAACATATTAACATTATTGACGGGACAGAACTAATATACGGATTTCACGAGCTAACAGGAATATTAAAATTTAAAAATTGTCGATTTAAAGCGTTAACATCAAGGTCATCATTCATAACAGATTTAGTTTTGCCTATCCCTAGTGTATTTAAGGTTTTCCAAGTCTGTCTTATGTTTATTGCACTTTTGAGTTTATTACCGTAATAGTTTCTCTTGGCATTTGATATCAAAGTATTAACTCTACTTCGGGCTTCCGTTTTATAGCGTTTCCACTTGTCGTAAACCTCATTTCTCTTTTTGCACTCTTGCACTTCTTATTTGACTATTAAACCAAGTCGCGATAACCGGCTTTTCAGTGCTAGTTTTAAATGGTACAAATTTATTGTACAGATAGCCAATATTTGAATTCATTAAATTTAGTTGGGTGTCAACCATCGGGACGGAATAAATAGTGTTCCAATCACAGAGACGACAATCTTCAATTAAACTAGTGTAGTCAATGTTTTTAAAGTCTCTGTATTGGAAGGTCTGTATGTTGCTGTCAATTTGCATATCATACGTTAAAAATAAGAGATCATGCAATCAATGCCTTTCAGGGAATCCTCGGTGAGCCAGCATCTGATGCGGCCACAGTTCACAGTGAGCTATCGCTGTCCTTTACAATCGAGTCAGCAGAGAAACCTTTGAACTGCTTCTGAAATCATATTTAATTAGGGAAGGCATTTTTCCTCTAAAACGGAAATTCGTAATATTTGGCGAGAAAACTCGCCATTTAATAAGCTTCACCAATAAGGACACCCTTATTGAGTCAGTTAAGTTTGTCACAAAACCAAATGTGGTAAATGCCATTCATTGTAGCCTTCAAGCCTTGGCCAGCTTCCAGCATGAGTTGGTAAGGGCTTTTCCTACCACGAATTTTGGCATTGCAAATGTGTTAAGTATATGCGACCGAAGGGAAATTATTACTAAAGAACATAATCAAGCGCACAGGGCATCGCAAGAAAATATCAAGCAAATCCTTGCAGAGTAATATTTCCCCAAAAAGGTAAAACTGGTTAACGAGGTGGCCTTAAATTGTCAAATTTGCACGAAGGCAAAGTATGATATGTACCCAAAAAGCAGGAGCTTGTCCAGACGCCAACTCCCTCTCAAACTGGAGAGATAGATGTTGCACATCGACATTTTCTCCACAGACAAAAAGATTTTTCTTCGACATAGACAAATTTTCAAAGCTCGCGGTTGTCCAGCCAAAAGCGTTCCGAACAATAGAAGATATAAGACCGCCTCTGCTAGTGTTGATGAACATCTTCCCATTAGCAAAACAAGTGTATTGTGACAATGAACTCGTATTTAAGTCTGAAACAATTAGGCCCTGCTATTGAACAATTACGGCGTAAGTGTTGTTAACGCGCCTCCGCTACACAGAACATCTAATAGACAAGCAGAGCGCTTTCATAGCACACTTTTGGAGATATCCAGGTGCTTGAAACTGCAAAGGGGGATTGTGGACACGGTCGACCTGTTTTGCAGGCGACAATCGAGTCAAATAGTTCCATTCACTCAGTTGTCAAGAAAAGGCCTAAAGACATATTGGTCTCCGCTTCGCCGGAATGCATCCGCGATGTTGGGGATAAGTTAAAGAAGGCCCAACTTCAACAGAACGAGAGGGAAATAAAAAACGGCAAAACAGGGTCTTCGAAGGAGGTGAAAAGGTCCTGATAAAGACAAACCGGGTAATCTGGGTAATCTCACTGCGTAGAAAACAAAGTTGAAGCGGACCTGGGGACAACGGTCCTCGTTGAGGGGAGGGTAATCCACGTGCACCCTTTGAATTTAAATGCAACGTGAATTCTAAACATTTCACTTACTTTTAATGCTGGCAACGACGTCTGCACGGGTGACGGACTATACGCACGTGGACTACATACCAATTGAAGACGGAAACATCTCACTTTGGGACAGTTACGGGTACTTGAGACATACTACCAACCTGACGGACTACAGGACAATGATGGACGAGACAGGGAGACTGACGAGTTCATTTCCGCAGTCCCATATGAGGAAGTTGCTGGAAATTGACAACGGACATGTATTGGACATGTTGTCCGCTCTTGATGTGCATCATCGCAAGGTAAGAAGCCTTGATTTTTCGGGAACAGCCCTATGGGTTGTAGTCGGCAACCCGGACGCAGACGACTTTAGGAGACTAGAAATAACTCAAACAAAGCTGGTCACTGCAAGCAATAGACAATTGACACTGTAAACAAAACAAAACAAAAACAAGTGGAAACGTTGCAGTCGGACGCAACCGACTGCGGCATACTCGATACCAGTATTAAAACAGGTAAAAAGAGGCCTGATTGCAAAGGGGTACGGATGGGGCAGGGGTGTACGCTGCCTTAAAGATTCTCCGATGCAGATGGGGATGCCACCAACTTTCTTCCTTCCAAATTTGGTGACTCCAGCTGAAAGTTTGTAAGAGCTGTTGAAAGGGGGGCTGGGGGCGGTATGGGTGGGTGTGGCATCTAAACTTTTACTGCAGATCTTTGCGAAATGTCAATTGCTATCTTCATACCAAATTTGGTGACTCTAGCTCGAAGTTTGTAAGAGCTGTGGCAAGGGGGGCTGGGGACGGTATGGGTGGGTGTGGCATCTAAATTTGTACTGCAAATCTTGGCGAAATGTCAATTGCTATCCTTATACCAAATTTGGTGACTTTAGCTCGAAAATTGTTAAAAATTGGGAAAGGGGGGCTGGGGTGGTATGGAAGGGCGTGGCATCCATATTTTGATGCAGATCTGTGTGGAATGTCAATTGCTATCTTCATACCAAATTTGGTGACTCTAGCTTGAAAATTGTAAAAAGTGGGGAAAGGGGGGCTGGGAGCGGTATGGGTGGGCGTGGCATCTAAAGTTTTGCTGCAGATCCTTGTGGAATGTCAATCGCTACCTACCTTCCAAATTTGGTGACTCTAGCTAAAAGTTTGTAAAAGGTGGGGAAAGGGGGGCAGAATGGTTTGGCGTGGCTCCAAAACTTTGATGCAGATTGTTGGGGGTCGTTGCCAGCTATTTTCCTACCAAATTTGGTGGCTCTAGCTCCACAACTCTGGAAGATACACGCATTCCCGTTTTGACGAAGGGTTGGGGCGGATGGGGGCGGCTAGGGCAGTATTGGTGGGCGTGGCATCCAAAATTTTGATGCAGCTTTTGGGGGATCATGATCACCTATCTTGGCACCAAATTTGGTGGCTATAGCTGCAAAACTGTGGGAGATATAGGCTTTTCTGATTTAAAAATGCGGTGGGGCTGGGGGCGAAATGGGTGGGCGTGGCTCCAAAACTTTGATGCAGATTTTTTGGGGTCATTGCCAGCTATCTTACCACCAAATTTGGTGGCTCTAGCTTCACAACTCTGGAAGATACACGCATTCCTGTTTTTGACGAAGCGTTGAGGCGGATGGGGCCGGCTAGGGCAGTATTGGTGGGCGTGGCATCCAAACTTTTGATGCAGTTTTTGGGGGGTCATCATCACCTATCTTGGCACCAAATTTGGTAGCTATAGCTCAAAAACTGTGGGAGATATAAGCTGTTCTAACTTTGAAATGCGGGGGGGCTGGGGGCGGAATGGGTAGGCATGGCTCCAAAATTTTTGATGCAGTTTTTTGGGGGTTGCTAGTAGCTATCTTCTTAAACAATTTGGTAGTTGTAGCTGTAAGGATGTGTGAAATATGTGGATTAATCGGTTTTGAGTTATCGAATTTATCGAATTGCCAGCCCCCCAGTTATCGTAGAGCCCCCATCTTGACACTTTAATTTACTATCCCATAGATAAAGAGAATTGGATTTCAAGTCTCTAGTTTGAAGGGTGTGGAAAAAAGTTGCGAACATACAGACGGACGGACGGACAGACGCACGGACACCATGACGGACATTGCACAATCCCAATATACTCTTTACCTTCGGTATCGAGTATAAAAATGACTACTAAATCAGGCCAAGCGGCCGGTAACGCTTTGCCACATTGGCCGTTTTGGTCAGCTATGCAATTCTACTGTTTGCATGATCGCTACAAGAGTAGTTCGTCCATCTCAACAATAGATGTGGATGCAGATGTAACGCTACTACCAACAGCTGCCCGAAGTGAGACATAATCCAAATCCTCTGCATCTGATAAATCAGTGATAACAGATGCAATGGAGAGCGCACTGCAATTTTTAAATAAAGAAAAAGACCACTGGCATGGAGTGGGCATGTATCTTGCACTGAAAATGCGTGAATTATAAAAAAGAAATAAGAGAGCAGCAAATAAACTCCACGCGGAATTAATTCAAGTAGCTATGAATGCTGTCTTGCAAGAAGATGAGGAAAATTGATCATAATATGTTTATTTATAAGTACAAATAAATAAAATTCATTTAAAGATTATAAAAGTGCGTATATTCTGTTAAGTGTCTGTTTTTGTTACATAAATTTATACTGCCATGGCAATTCGCCGTCTGTTGACATGAAATAGTTTTCAAATTATTCACGAATTGTTTTTGCTTCATTGCTTATGTAGGAAATATATATATTCTCTGTGCACCTTCAATAATATTTCCATTCTCAGTGCAGCGATCTACCAATCCTGTAGCATAACTTGCATTTTTGGTCATTAAAAAATTGTTTAATGCGCAGCATGCTAACGTCACTCTCGTTGTTTTATTTGGATTCAGCTTTATTGGTCGTGAAAATATTTCGAAGCGCTTCATCATGATTCCAAATGCGTTCTCGACTATTCTCCTAGCCTTTGATAACCTATAGTTAAAAATACGTTTACTACCAGATAAAAAGCGACCAGGATACGGCTTCAACAAATAATTTTCCATTTTAAATGCATCGTCTGCCACTAAAACAAAAGGTACATTCATTTCACGACCTAATAAATGACGAGGAGGTGGTAAATTTAGTGAATTCGTATCGAGGGCATGCTGCAGAGAGCATTTACTGAAAACACCAGCATCTGAAATATGCCCGTTGCAGCCAACGTCAATATACAAATATTTATAGCTGGCATCAACAACTGCCATAAGCACTATGCTGTGAGTTCCTTTGTAGTTGTAAAACGGACTTCCTGATTTTGCTGATGCGATCATGACCACATGCTTTCCGTCAACTGCTCCTATCCAGCTAGGAAAGTTCCATAATAATCGAATTTCGAAGCAACTTCAGGCCATTTTTCTTTTGTTGAAGGTATCTAAACAAAGGTAAATATGAAAAATATACATATAGATTTGGTAAAGCATGTGTTCCTACCTTCAGGTTAGTATTTTTAAGTCGACTGTAAGTCGCATCACAAACTTCAGGAACAATTTTTGAGAAAGTGTTCGGGGCAATACGGAAAAAAGCTGAAAGACTTTTGTAGCTATCGCCCGTGGCCAAAAAGCGGAGAGTGCAGGCCAAACGATGACTGGCTGGAATAGCTTGACGAAAACATGTATCTCTTTTTTTAATCAGTGGGGAAATTAGCTGCAGTAACTCATTAAAATTGTTTTCGTTCATTCGCACGTAATTTTTAAAAATAAACTTTTGATTATCGACTTCTCGAAATTCACGTAAAGTCGTTTCATATGCACCTTTACTATATCTTCTTTCCAGCCAATTTCTCACCCAAATACTACGTTGTTTTGGATTTCTTTTACGTTTTTGATTTTTCTTTTGTAGCTTTAATGTTGCAATGATCAAAAGAGCAACTGCAACTTTTTTTTCTGAAAATTATCTATATTTTAAAATAAATAAGAAATTTTACTGCAAATAGCTGATTGAGCACAGCCGTGTGACCGCGTTGCGCCGATTATCGTAGCAGAACATTTAACGCCGATATGCGCCGATAAAAAATGTCACAATATGCGCCGATAATGTGACTGCTAAGAATAGACTCAAATTTTTTTTTTTTGCATTTTGCGCCGATGTAGAGCACTAAAAATCAATACAAATTGTGCTATATGCGCCGATAGTGGGACCCGGGCCTTAGAAGGATTTAGACATAAGCCATTGTTACTTGCCCACTTGGACACACAGGACAGATCATAATTGCCTAATCTAATACATTCATTTATTTGACTAAGAGGACGAATTCCATACATATGCACATCATTAGCATACATTGGACATCACACATAGATAGGACGTTAGGCAAATCATCAACATACATTGTAAACAAAAGCGGGCTTAGTACTGATCCCTGAGGAACATCACGTGAATTGACTAGAACATTAGATTTCGACTTATTTGCAATTACTGCTTGTTTTCTATTAGTCAAGTAAGAGGACATCAATTTACTTGCAGTAGAGGAAAAATTATATCATTTTATTAACTTGGTTATGAGGATCTCATGGTTAACCGTGTCAAAAGCATTACTAAAGTCAAGTAGCGTTAAAAAGGTTACTTCATTGTTGTCAATTTTTGTTATAATGTCCTCAACTATTTTAATAATTGCTGTCGTGCAGCTTCTACCTTTTCTGAATCCTGACTGCTTATTATTTAAAAGTTTATGTGTTTCTAGAAAAGTTGTTATTTGTTTCGCCATTATATTTTCGAATGTTTTGGAAAAATATGGCACTATAGAGATTGGTCTATACTCATTACTCAACTTTGGTATTGGTACTATTTTTGCTTCTTTCCACTGATTTGGGAAGGTTGAAGAGCTTATTGTAGTATTGATTTGGGAAGGTCGAACAGCTTATTGCAGTATTGAAGACATGTGTAATATGCTGAATAATTGTGGGTAGCAATAATGTGATGAATTTTGGGTCGATTTCGTCAAGGCCGATGGCGTTGGATTTAATTCTATATGTCTAGTTCTAAGACTTCACATTCACTCACACAAGTAAATTCAAACATATTAACATTATTGACGGGACAGAACTAATATACGGATTTCACGAGCTAACAGGAATATTAAAATTTAAAAATTGTCGATTTAAAGCGTTAACATCAAGGTCATCATTCATAACAGATTTAGTTTTGCCTATCCCTAGTGTATTTAAGGTTTTCCAAGTCTGTCTTATGTTTATTGCACTTTTGAGTTTATTACCGTAATAGTTTCTCTTGGCATTTGATATCAAAGTATTAACTCTGCGTCGGGCTGCTTTAAAAATTATATTACAACTTTCCGTTTTACAGCGTTTCCACTTGTCGTAAGACTCATTTCTCTTGTTGCACTCTTGCACTTCTTATTTGACTATTAAACCAAGTCACGATAACCGGCTTTACAGTGCTAGTTTTAAATGGTACAAATTTATTTTACAGATAGCCAATATTTGAATTCATTAAATTTAGTTGGGTGTCAACCATCGGGAGGGAATATACAGTGTTCCAATTACAGAGACGACAGTCTTCAATTAAACTAGTGTAGTCAATGTTTTTAAAGTCTCTGTACTGGAAGGTCTGTATGTTGCTGTCAATTTGCATATCATACGTTAAAAATAAGAGATCATGCAATCAATGCCCTTCAGGGAATCCTCGGTGAGCCAGCATCTGATGCGGCCACAGTTCACAGTGAGCTATCTCTGTCCTTTAAAATCGAGTCAACAGAGATCCCTTTGAAACACTTACGATTCGTAACAGAATGCTGATAACTGAAATTGGAAACTTAATGCCAACCTTAACCTTGGAAAAATAAACGTAATTAACCCAGCAATAATGGATCATTTGGATCTGCTAAACATTCTCACTGACCATATTACAGGGACCACAGTTACTGACATTTCGAAGGTATCTAGCAATAGGGTAGATCGTAAGGGTAACATAGTAAGCTTTATAATCCGTTTTCCATTAGGAAGCAAGCTCTGCAGAAAAATCACGTTATTCCCGGTCGCTTACAATGGCACGGTACTGCAGCTTAATGACAATCTGGTGGCTGACTGCGATGGCCAGATTCGAGCTGAGGACAGCTGCAACGGCGACATTCTGCAAACAGGCAAAACAACAGCTGCGCGCAAGGTCTTCACTCAGGAGGCACAGCCTACTGCCAGACACAACTGAGTCACCTCGACCCCTTCACTGTAGTGGATGATAGTATCGTGCAATAGTCGCTTACGACGACAACGCAGCATTCAAGGTTGAACGAACAAGCCTTGTCACCTTTAAAACGCATGCTGATGTTAATGGCATGCGGTACTTAAAACGCAACAGTGTGCAGAATCGTTTCCCGGCAGTTGCAGCTGTTACTGAACGTCAGTGGGCACGATGAGGTGCTCAGCCTTCCATACATCCACCGTTTGAGTGAGGACGGCCTTAAGTACATCAAAGAGGTTAGAAACAGCGTCAATGTGGGAAACTAAACAGTGTTTTCAAAACATTCGAAAATATAATGGCGAAACAAATAACAACTTTTCTAGAAACACATAAACTTTTAAATAATAAGCAGTCAGGATTCAGAAAAGGTAGAAGCTGCACGACAGCAATTATTAAAATAGTTGAGGACATTAGAACAAAAATTGACAACAATGAAGTAACATTTTTAACGCTACTTGACTTTAGTAAGGCTTTTGACACGGTTAACCATGAGATCCTCATAACCAAGTTAATAAAATGATATAATTTTTCCTCTACTGCAAGTAAACTGATGTCCTCTTACTTGACTAATAGAAAACAAGCAATAATTACAAATAAGTCGAAATCTAATGTTCTAGTCAATTCACGTGGTGTTCCTCAGGGATCAGTACTTGGCCCGCTTTTGTTTACAATGCATGCTGATGATTTGCCTAACGTCCTATCTATGTGTGATGTCCAATGTATGCTGATGATGTGCATATGTATGTAAATCGCCCTCTTAGTCAAATAAATGAATGTATTAGATTAAGAAATTATGAAGTGTCCTGTGTGTCCAAGTGGGCAAGTAACAATGGTTTATGTCTAAATCCGTCTAAGTCTAAGTGTATAGTTATCTATAAAATGTTCCTGAACACGGACAATTTAAGCAAACTTGTAATTGACAATGCAGAAATCAGCTATGTATATAAGGCAGATAACTTAGGCATTACAATTAACAATACTCTCTCCTGGAGAGACCATACAAACAAGCTGTAGGAAAAACATACGGTGTCCTACGCCAATTGTCTCTGGCACAACCATTTTTGCCAATCAATATTAAAATGACGGTTGCAAAAGCATTAATTATACCAGTTTTAATGTACGGTATAGACATTTTTTGTAAGTGTGACGCCGCCAGCCAGCAAAAGATGAAAGTAGCCTTTAAGAGCATAGCTAGATTTGTGTTTTCACTAGGTCGTACAGACCACGTTACTAGTTTTGCTAATAAAATATTTGAGTTCGACATAAATAACTGGACGAATTATAAAACATTAATACAGCTTCACATAATTATTTTTACGAAGACTCCTGATTACCTTTTTGAGAAGCTGCGTTTCAATTTGTCGCAGAGGACCAATAATATTGCTTGCTTTAGAACCAAACTCTCTTGTTCTAATACACACTTCTTTATCTGAGCTGTCCGACTTTGGAATCAGTTACCACCCAACTTGAAAACTATTAGTAGCGCACCATTGTTTAACAATAAATTGAAGAGTTATTTAAAAAATCAAATATCACTAGCTAAACTTTAATAGGCATGCATTACTATAATTGCAAATTTATTTATAAGAATAAATGTTTTAAATGTTCTAAATTATGTGCTTTTTAATTGGATTTGTTAAGTATTTTAAGTTTGAGTTAAATTTTATAGTTTCTTAAGTTAAGCTTAACTGTTTCACGTAAAATCCGATATTGACTAGTGTATTAATTTAAAAGTGTAAAACTTGTAGCACTAGGAATATTTAAATAAAAATTAAAATTAAATTAAATTCAAATTTTGGCGCAAGAGCGCGTCGGCCACCTGGTTTTCTTTGCCCTGCTTGTAAAAAAGCTTGGCCACTGTCTCATCAAAGCGCGCCTTCCAGCGCTTGATTTTTGTATTAGTGTTGCTCTCAGATAACAAAATCGTAAGGGGCTGATGGTCTGTAAATATGTTGATATCTCTGACACCGTACAAGAAATGCCGTAATTTTCCCAAGGCCCAAACTGTGGCAAGTAACTCCCGCTCATTAGTAGCATAGTTAGTTTCTCTATCCTCCAGTGCCCTGGATATAGTGGTTATGGGATTTTTGTATTAGTGTTGCTCTCAGATACCAAAATCGTAAGGGGCTGATGGTCTGTAAATATGTTGATATCTCTGACACCGTACAAGAAATGCCGTAATTTTCCCAAGGCCCAAACTGTGGCAAGTAACTCCCGCTCATTAGTAGCATAGTTAGTTTCTCTATCCTCCAGTGCCCTGGATATAGTGGTTATGGGACGGCCGTTTTGTGACAAAACAGCAGAAGCGTCCGTGGTCAAGTCAAAGGGATTTTCATAGTCTGGGTACATCAATATAAAATCTTCGGATGCCAAAACGTTTCTCAACTTTTCAAACGCGTTGCGTTGAAACTCGTCGAGCTGTACGGGGACTCCTTTCGATTTGTATTTACTTTTTTCCCTTAAGGATGTTGGATATTTGCTTTGCGATCGCAGTAAAGACCGTGATGAAGTATCGGTAATAGCTGGCCAGTCGCAAGTAGGACCTGACGCCAAATACCGTAGTTGGTTCAGCATATTGTCGAATAGCTCTGACCTTTCCTGGGTCGACACTTTCTTTAAAGAATTGTGACTTTTCATGAGCTACATGCATGTTTGCGACTAAAAGGCCTTTTAAAACCCATTCCACATGCTTGACGTGATCCGATTCGTTTTCCGAGAAGATGATCACGTCATCGAAATAAACGTAGGAAGATTTTCCGATCTGCTCCCGGAGAACATCATCTATAGTTCTCTGTAAGATTCTGGCGGCGTTTGTAAACCAAAGGAGAGCCTACAGAATTCGTTCGTCCCACCATTTACTGAAAAAGCAGTTCTACGCATTGACACGCATACGCATTGACTCTCCTTTTGTAGGGATACCATTTCGCGTAAATGGCGTTTTCATCGGTCGTACGTATTGTTGCAACGACGGCCGTGTAACAAGGCAGCAACTCGTTAGGGTCCGCAAAGGCCTTGTCATTTCGGTTAAGCATTCTCAGGAAATCTGCCTTAACCGCAGGTAGTGCCACGGTATCTTTACATTTCGTGTGGTTGACGTTCGTACATTTATAGTACTGCAACGCCTCCGAAGTTGAACCGACTTTAAGTATTCCCCCTTTAAGGCCTCTACGCAGATGCTAGTGCTGTAAAAACTTCATATAAAAAAAACAGTCTCGTACATCACCCGTACCGTATTACGAAACTCTAGTATGCAGCTCTGTTAGTTACAAGCAGTAGCTTAGTGTTGAACAATGAAAATGTTAAATAAAAGCTGTGCTGTTGTTACTGATGGAATCAATGTTGAGCAATTGTTTACGGGCCTTAAAAGTGAACCAAGATGTCGGCAAACAGAAGTAGGTTTGAGAATTTTAATAGTGAATCGGAGCAAATTGCTCTAATAAAGGCTAAAGGAACGTCGGCCTGTCTTGTGGGACATTACAAGCAAATTGCATTTTAATAATGTAATCGGTAAATGCGCGTGGGAGCAAATTGGCGCCGAGTTGGGAAAAGATGGTAAGCAATTGAACAAATGAGCCAACAACATAATTTATAACATATATATTCTTGTGTATTTACATTGCAGTAAGTGATTGCAAGAAGGCATGGGCGGGTCTACGCGATAAGCATCGTTATCACCTCAAGCAACGTGCTAAACGGGCAAAAAGTGGCAGTGCTGGCGGCTGTTCGCTAAGTGTTCCACATATTGGCGATTGGGAGCTTGCCCCGAATATGGCTTTTTTGGTGAATATGTCCCAATTGAGAATGTAATATATATATATTATTCCAATTTCTTATTATTAACAATTTAAGTATTTTTATTTCAGAACAATGGATTCGAATATTAGAACGATAGATTTGAATATTAGTGAAGCTGAGAGCTTGAGCAATGACGTGATGGAGACGTTGCTCTCAGATGTAGATTTGGATGCGTCCACAAGCTCTGCAAGCCAACAACCACAGTATTCGTATGTAAGTAATAGAACAAAGCAACTACTTAAGCATACTAATACTACCATCTATTTTTACAGAAACCAAATAATGCAAGAAAGCGCAAACGCGATGATGGAGATGATGACGATAAACTTTTACGCGACATAATGGTGTCGCATCAAAGTTTAGTCAAGGAAATTGCAACGCAAACTCCGTTGAAGCCGCACTTTGTGTATTGGCGTTCCATTTTGCATAAATTGGACCAAGAGGCAAGCGAAAATGCTGTGGTTAAGGTGACCCAGCATTTGTGGCAAGAGCACCAAGCATTTAAAGATGCTAATAAAAAAGAATGAAAATGTTACACATTGGTTTTTTTTTATTATATTTCATTTTATTCGGGAACTCCCGCTGACTCGTACTGCCAGGGTACGGATCCACTAGCTGAATTAACATAATCTTTTAAGTAATTTCTTATCTTCTTTGCGTATTCCCTGCGTCTTCCAAGAGTGGAACATGTATTTGCGTCAACAGCACTTTCAACTACGTTCAAGTTGGTTGTGTTGCCATACACTGGACTTCTTTTTATCAAAAAATTGTGAAGCAGGCAGCATGCGAACACAATTTTTTGCGCTCTGGTAGGGGAGCATAAGAGCTTCCGTTGCACCGCAATCCATCTGGCCGTCAGAATCCCAAACGCGTTTTCAATGCAGCGCCGAGCTCTACTCAAACGGTAGTTGAAAATGCGTTCTTCTCTAGTCAGATTCCGGGACCCGAACGGCTTCATGAGATGCTCATGCAAGGGGAATGCGTCATTTCCAACCAGGTAATATGGAGTGAGCAGGCCATTTACCACGCTGTCGTTTGGAAATTCGAACGTGTCCTCCAAAAGCGCTTTTCCAAATTTCGAATGAGAAAACGCATTCATATCGCCTTCGCTTCCATAAGCGCCAACATCAATATAGGTAAACTCATATGATGCGTCGCATATGCCGAGAAGCACAAGTGAAAAAAAGCCCTACAAAACAAAACAGAATTATGTAATTAAATTAGTTTAGCAAAGGGCAACACTACTTGCATATGCATACCTTGTAATTATAAAAGGCGCTGCCACTACTGGGAGGTGCGCGAAGTGCAACATGCTTGCCGTCAATTGCTCCAATGCAGTTTGGAAGGTTCCACATCTCTTCAAACTCCTTCGCAAACAGTAGCATGTTTTCATTGTTCCATTTAGGGAACTCGCCAGATAAGGCCTGCACAATTGCATTGCAAACCAAATCAATGGTGGTTCCAATGTGCTGCTTGCTCACACGGTAGGTTGACCCAATGTGCCGTTGCAGATCACCAGAAGCTAAATATCTGCAAGGAAATTAATTATACCCTTAACCCATAAAATGGGTAAATAAGGGTATAATGGTTTTGTGCAAAAGTATGTAGCAGGCAGAAGGAAGCATCTCCGACCCTATAAAGTATATATATTCTTGATCAGCATCAACAGCCGAGACGATATAGCCATGTCCGTCTGTCCGTCTGTCTGTCCGTCTGTCCGTCTGTATGAACGCGTGGATCTCAGAGACTACAAGAGCTAGAGACTTCTGATTTTGTATTTAAGTTCTCCTATACCATGAGCAGAACAAGTTTGCTTCAAATTATCGATAACTATTCTGGTTTCCGATTTACACATAATATCGATAACAATAAAATATCGAATTGGGAAAATCTAAAAATGAGGGTTGAAGTAATGGATAATGATAGAACTTTTCTGAAAATTTCGTCCTAATCGGTTGAGAAACACCGGAGATATTGAACTTAATCGATGGAAGCTAAGCCAGTATACCAAAGTCTTATATAAATTAAATATATTTATTGCAACTGGGTTCAGGGTATCTTCTAGTCGGGCTCTCCCGACTAGAGCCTTCTTACTTGTTTTAATAATGCAAACAATGCATATTGCAATTTACTTACTCCAACACAATTGCAAACTTGGCTTTGTTTGGTATCGAATCTGGCCGTGTGAGCCGATTCGGTACCAAGTACTGCTCCACTATTCCAAACCAATCCAGAAAATTGCTGGACGTCATATGAAAATTTTCATAAAATGTAGCCGGCTCCTTGCATAGATTTTCAAACTAAAATTAGGTTGCAAAATCAATATACTTACATTTTTTACATACAATTAAAAATACTTACATCTCTTGCGAATCGGCCATGCTCAGCCCTGCCCATCAAATATAGATTTACCCAAATGCGTCTCTGCCGCTTTGCTTTTGCAGCGTCCCTTTTTTTTTTTTAATAACGCCAACACCAAGGTGCTGCTTGATATGGCGAGTAATTTTAGCTGTTCATAATCCATAATTGCAGTTTTATTATTTTTCACAATTGCAAACAAACTATCAAACACAGCTGCATATCCGATTTATTAAAAAAAGTTATCGACCAACCGCCACGATATGTGCATTTTTTAACACTGCTCGTTAAGGTCCGTAAAACTCATGTATACGGTACGGGAGATGTACGGGTCTCATGCGTACAGGCCTTTAAGACATAAGATCGCTCCCACTTGATTTAGCAGGTCAAAGCAGGTCCCACCTGTTTAAGCAGGCCTATGACTCCATAAAATGTGGAAAGGGATTCCAGGAGAAAACAAAATGTGTCGCACCCAAACATAGATAACTTGCATTCTTCAGCGATGTTGCTAGATCCATGAATTGATTGGACGACAAAAGGGGACTTGGCTGGGACGGCGCCTCTAAGGCGTTTGAATGGCCTAATGTAATTTTTAGACGCTTCCGTGGTGATTTAAAAGATCATATATGTCCCGCTACTCTTCGCTGTATGAACGGCAGAAGGGACTTTCCCCTAAAAAATTTGCACTGTCAGAGCCAGCACGGCGCTTGGTCGCTTGACCCTGATTATTGTTAAGCCTCGCAGAATCTTTGGCTCGCTGGAAGTTTGTGGGCTGCTTACATTTTGAAAAAGAAGGACATCCATAGGAACTGGGGCGTCCGGCCCTTGCCCATTCTGTCTCTTAAAGTGGGGGTTTTTACCTTGTCCCCCCTGAGGGAAATGCTGAGCATGTTGCTGTTTGCCTCCCTGCTGTCGCTGGTCTGACTGTTTTCTATCCTCTTGCGTTTCAGCGAAATTTGCCGCAAACACATACCTCTCATGGTTTGCTTCGACTTCCTGATCTAATGCAAGCGCCGAGGGCAGATCTGAAGGGTTGGCTGAAAAACAGTACATCAGTCAGATTAAGCCTTAATTCAGAAACGAGCACCCGGAGTGCATCCCCTCTGAATTTTTCACACATGCCCAATGCTAAATCTTTGTCGAAGGTCATATGAACTTTGTTTGTGAGTAATGTTAGTTTTTTTTTTTTTCAAACTCATCATAATATTGTAAGATTGATAAGCCGCCTTGCCTAAGAGTACCCATCTCATGTTCTATGGCATATTTTGATCGCTTGTCACAATATGTGAAGTTATAATTGCCTCAAAGTTCAAGGGGGTTTTAAAGGATGATAAAACAGCGTCTGCTGGGCCTCTAATCTTACTCCTGATCACAATGACGGCTTGATAGTGGCGGGAGCCGCCAATGTATTCTTTGAAATCGAAAATTTTATACGATGCATGCGCAGCTTGTCTCCTAGATACGTATGACTACTGAGTTCCATGGAACTCAGGGAGACACTTTACTGCATCGAGGGACTCGTCACACGTTATCCCGTTAATAATTTCACCGTCTTTAAAAATTTTTTGCTCCGGTACTGGGAGTTGAAATTTTTTAATTTGGACGAAATTTGTGAAATTTTCTGTGCCAACTCATTCTTGTGTTTGTGCCGCGAATGCGCTCTGCACAGTGGCCATTACCAACTTTTGTATCTGTTCTAGTTCCATGGTTGACCTAAATTCCGTAAGCTGCTCAGTGGGATCGATGAGTCCCGATACCTGTAGGTTATCAAAGTTTCCTATTAATCTAACTAAAACACTATCTTCACTATCGTAGTCTGCTGGGTCACCGTCGCTCATTCGACTGAAAACAAAAGTCTATTCCTCACCGTACGTTGCACGGTGCGAAATATTTTATAGTTTATGACACAAAAACGACTCTCAAAATGATTTTTCCCTCGCTTGGCCTCTATTTTGGATAACATTACGCAAAGGGTGTAAATGTTTAATTTGCTAAATTTTTTGTTTTATATTTTTTATACCCTTAACCCATAAAATGGTTAAATAAGGGTATAATGGTTTTGTGCAAAAGTATGAAACTGGCAAAAGGAAGCATCTCCGACCCCATAAAGTATACATATTTTTGATCAGCATCAACAGCCGAGACAATATAGCCATGTCCGTCTGTCCGTCTTTCTGTCTGTCTGTCTGTCTGTCTGTCTGTATGAACGCGTGAATCTCAGAGACTACATGAGATACAGACTTCAGATTTTGTATTTTAGTTTTCCTATACCATGAGCAGAACAAGTTTGCTTCAAATTATCGATAACTATTCTGGTTTCCGATATACACATGGAATCGATAAAAAAATATCCAATTTGGAAAATCTAAAAATGAGGGTTAAAGTAATGGGCAATGATATAATTTTTCTGAAAATTTCGTCCAAATCGGTTAACAAACACCGGAGATATCGAATTTGATCGCTTGAAGATAAGTCAGTATACCAAAGTCTTATATAAATTAAATATATTTATTGCAACTGGGTTCAGGGTATCTTCTAGTCGGGCTCTCCCGATCAGAGCCTTCTTACTTGTTTAATTATATTTCTCATTTATCAAATCACTTACATGAAAATCATTGTTTGTGTGCTAGTTATTCTTGTATTTTAATTGGTTCGATGCGGGGAAATGCTGATCGTTGACTCCTTTAGTTTTTCCTTTTGTTAATGTTTATGTTGATGTTGAGTGTTTGCGACTTGATCACAATTGGTTGGTGTCTTTAGCGCGAATTTGTTGGTGTCTTTAATAATTTTTATTAAATGCAATAAAATGTCACTTGAAAATTTGAATGAAGCACTCTTTTACTTGGTCGGGAATTGGTTTGTGTCTCTGATAACCTTATCCAATTAATTGGATTGTCACTTGAGGATTCAAATGAAGCGTTTTTTTAGGGTCGCTTATAATCTTGAAGCATACTCTTAAGGTGAATGATATTGTTCTCTACCGATTGTAGAATTTTCGTCCCATTGGTCGGTGAGCTATTATCAATATTTTTGATTTGTACCTTAAGGTTCACAAGCTCACAGTTCTCGTGTTATTGTGTGGAATTTAAAGTTCACAAAATCACTGTTGTATTTTTGTTTTTCGTTCACAAAATTATGTTTCTGTGTTGTTTGTTGTTTTATTTTTTTTTGTTACGTGAGTTTGTCACACGTCGGGCGCCTATTGATTATATGTTATAATTTGTTTGGTGAATTATTACTGGAGGTTCCAACAATATGGTTTCATTAATGAATGCTGCTGAGTTAACTAAACAATCAACAAATGTTTTACGGACGATACGTCGCGCTTCATTCAGAATATATTTAGACTGAATTATAAAGCTTACAATAATCTTAAGCTAGCCCTACATGTCGCCGGCCGCGCTGTGAGCGTTATCGTCGCTGCCACCCCGCAAGCTGGCAGCGCTTGTGTGGTATCGGATTGCATCCTGTCTTGAGCCAAACGTTGTGTGCGATTTCTCTTCGCGCACGAATTCTTTGTGTTTCGTTATGACTACATATTGCGACAAATGCATTACTCTTTTACTCTCTTTTGAACTAATTTTTAAAACAACGTGAGCGAGCGGGATATGCTACCTTGTCAGGTATGCCTTGGGCAAAGGTTTACTTAACAAGGTTGTCTTACTCCCTCTGTCACCACCCTTTAATGTTGCCTTATACTTCAGTCACGAGTCAAACGTGAGCTACGCATCTCCGCGGACGATGTTTTTGCACACACATGTGTATATGAACATACATATATGCATTACCTATCTGCATGAATGGAATTAAAAACGGCAAATGAAACGCTCGCACTGTAAATATATGCACGTTTTTTGGTACACTGCAAAGTGAATGCCAATTTGTATGCATTAATTGAAATAGAAGCAGCAACGTTCCTATTATAACGATCGCGTGCACACACAAAATCGTATGCTGTGCTATGTGTAAATTATGTGTTCCGTGCATTAATGGATGCAGAAAGGTTAGTTAACTAAATTTGGTGTGAGTGGATTAACGCCTTGCTTTATTGATACTCAATTTTGGATTGATTATTAAACTTATGTCAAACTTTAGCTAGCCCTACATGTCACCAGCCGCGCTGTCGGCGTCATCGTCGCTGCCAACCCGCAAGCTGGCCGCGCGTGTATGGTATCGGATTGCATTCTGTGCAGCTGGCCCGCTCATGCGCTGCACTCGCTGTTGCTGACCGATAATCTGCCTAAATCAGCGTTTTATCGGTAGGCAGCCGCATGGCGTGATGTATCCACACAGTGGACACTCGTTATGGGATAACTACTCCCCCTCTCGAAGACAGACCGTCCTCGGTCGTTTTTAAGTTGTTGATCATCTCCAAGATTATTTTAGCGTTGCGACGGAACGTAGTCAGCCGGAAGAGCCAATAGATTCCCGCACCGGTGATGCAAGCCAACAATATCGCACCCAAGGAAAACACTATTTTATTTCCCACATTGACGCTGTTTCTAACCTCTTTGATGTACTTAAGGCCGTCCTCACTCAAACGGTGGATGTATGGAAGGCTGAGCACCGCATCGTGCCCACTGACGTTCAGTAACAGCTGCAACTGCCGGGAACCGATTCTGCACACTGTTGCGTTTAAAGTACCGCATGCCATTAACATCAGCATGCGTTTTAAAGGTGACAAGGCTTGTTCCTTCAACCTTGAATGCTGCGTTGTCGTCGTAAGCGACTGTTACACCTCGATCATTTATGATCACGATACTATCATCTACTACAGTGAAGGGGTTGAGGTGACTCGGTAATGTGTCTGGCAATAGGCTGTGCCTCCTGAGTGAAGACCTTGCGCGCAGCTGTTGTTTTGCCTGTTTGCAGAATGTCGCCGTTGCAGCTGTCCACAGCTCGAATCTGGCCATCGCAGTCAGTCGCAGTCGCAGTCAGTCACCAGATTGTCATTAAGCTGCAAGACCGTGCCATTGTAAGCGACCGGGAATATTGTGTTTTTTCTGCAGAGCTTGCTTCCTAATGGAAAACGGATTATAAAGCTTACTATGTTAACCTTACGATCTACCCTATTGCTAGATACCTTCGAAATGTCAGAAGCTGTGGTCCCTGTAATTTGGTCAGTGAGAATGTTTAGCAGGTCCGAATGATCAATTATTGATAGGATAATTACGTTTATTTTTTCCAAGGTTAAGGTAAGCATTAAGTTTCCAATTTCAGTTATCAGCATTCTGTTACGAATCGTAAGTGTTTCAAAAAGGCGGCCGGTGTCAGCCTGTTTATCGCTTGTGGAATTAAGAATTTTGTTCACAGTGTCAGTGAGCTGGTTTTTTTTCTTGCAACTTTGAGTTTGTTCTTATCTGTCTATTGCTTGCAGTGACCAGCTTTGTTTGAGCTATGTCTAGTCTCCTAAAGTCGTCTGCGTCTCGGGTGCCGGCTGTAACCTTAAGGGCTGTTCCAGAAAAATCAAGGCTTCTTACCTTGCGATGATGCAAATCAAGAGCGGACAACATGTCCAGTACATGTCCGTTGTCAATTTCCTGCAACTTCCTCATATGGGACTGCGGAAATGAACTCGTCAGTCTCCCTGTCTCGTCCATCATTGTCCTGTAGTCCGTCAGGTTGGTAGTATGTCTCAAGTACCCGTAACTGTCCCAAAGTGAGATGTTTCCGTCTTCAATTGGTATGTAGTCCACGTGCGTATAGTCCGTCACCCGTGCAGACGGCGTTGCCAGCATTAAAAGTAAGTGAAATGTTATCCTAGAAATCGTTGCATTTAAATTAAAAGGGTGCACGTGGACTACCCTCCCCTCAACGAGGACCGTTGTCCCCAGGTCCGCTTCAACTTTGTTTTCTACGCAGTGAGATTACCCAGTTTGCGGTTTGTCTTTATCAGGACCTTTTCACCTCCTTCGAAGACCCTGTTTTGCCGTTTTTTATTTTCCCTCTCGTTCTGTTGAAGTAGGGCCTTCTCTAACTTATCCCCAACATCGCGGATGCATTCCGGCGAAGCGGAGACCAATATGTCTTTAGGCCTTTTCTTGACAACTGAGTGAATGGAACTGTTTGACTCGATTGTCGCCTGCAAAACCGGTCGACCGTGTCCACAATCCCCCTTTGCAGTTTCAAGCACCTGGATATCTCCAAAAGTGTGCTATGAAAGCGCTCTGCTTGTCTATTAGATGTTCTGTGTAGCGGAGGCGCGTTAACAACACCTACGCCGTAATTGTTCAATAGCAGGGGCCTAATTGTTTCTGACTTAAATACGAGTTCATTGTCACAATACACTTGTTTTGTTCATCAACACTAGCAGAGGCGGTCTCATATCTTCTATTGTTCGGGACGCTTTTGGCTGGACAACCGCGAGCCTTGAAAACTTGTCGATACAGGTTAGGAAAAACTTTTTGTCTGTGGAGAAAATGTCGATGTGCAACATCTATCTCTCCAGTTTGAGAGGGAGTTGGCGTCTAGACAAGCTCCTGTTTTTTTTTGTGTACCTATCTTACTTTGCTTTCGTGCAAATTTGACAATTTAAGGCCACCTCGTTAACCAGTTTTTTCTTTTTGGGGAAATATTACTCTGCAAGGATTTGCTTGATGTTTTCCTGCGGTGCCCTGTGCGCACGATTGTGTTCTTTAGTGATAATTTCCCTTCAGTCGCATATACTTAACACGATTGCTATGCCAAAAATTCGTGGTAGGAAAAGCTCTTACCAACTTATGCTGAAAGCTGGCCAAGGCTGGAGGGCTACAATGAATGGCATTTACCACATTTGGTTTTGTGACAAACTTAACTGACTTAATAAGGATGTCCTTATTGGTGAAGCTCATTAAATGGCGAGTTTTCTCGCCAAACATTACGAATTTCCGTTTTAGAGGAAAAATTCCTTCCCTTATTAAACAGCGATAGCCCACTGTGAACTGTGGCCGCATCAGATGCTGGCTCACCGAGGATTCCCTGACGCGAGAGCGCGTCGGCCACCTGGTTTTCTTTGCCAGGCTTGTAAAAAAGCCCTTGTCTCATCAATGCGTGCCTTCCAGCGCTTGAGTTTTGTATCACTGTTGCTCTCAAATACAAAAATCATAAGGGGCTGATGGTCTGTAAATATGTTGATATCTCTGACACCGTACAAGAATTGCCGTAATTTTCCCAAGGCCCAAACTGTGGCAAGTAACTCCCGCTCATTAGTAGCATAGTTAGTTTCTCTATCCTTCAGTGCCCTGGATATCGTGGTTATAAGACGGCCGTTTTGTGACAAAACAGCAGAAGCGTCCGTGGTCAAGTCAAAGGGCTTTTCATAGTCTAGGTACATCAATATAACATCTTCGGATGCCAAAACGTTTCTCAACTTTTCAAACGCGTTGCGTTGAACCTCGTCGAGCTGTACGGGGACTTCTTTCGATTTGTATTTGCTTTTCTCCCTTAAGGATGTTGGATATTTGCTTTGCGATCACAGCAAAGACCGTGATGAAGCATCGGTAATAGCTCGGCAGTCCCAAGTAGGACCTGACGCCAAATACCGTAGTTGGTTCAGCATATTGTCGAATAGCTCTGACCTTGCTTGGGTCGACACTTTCTTTGAAGAATTGTGACTTTTCATGAGCTGCATTGTAATAACATTCCTGTTGAAATTTATTTAACTGAAACTTATTCAGTTGATGAGGCAATGAAAGTACATTGTAATAAGTTCAGTAGAGTTTTTGTGTATAGGAGCGTCTGCTCCGGTTTGGTTGTTTATTGAGAATGAATCTTATATTCTAATGTTGGCTTCAGCTAAGCCGAAAACGTGCAATGCTTATATCTATGTGTTTATATGTAAGTATGTTAGTATATACATATATATGCAGAAGGCACGTATATGTTGGGTATGCCACTTGAGCTGCAAAATGCATGCTCAGCATTCTCACGCGCCGCGATCTGCATGTATATAAGCAATGGATCGTATTGCTTGTGCGCTGGAATGTTTATGTAATTATGAGTGGTCTTCTAATGTACTTTAGGGCTTTGTATATTTATATTCATTATGACAAAGTGTCACAATGTAATAACTTATTGATATACCCTTTGATTTATGATTATGGTAGGGTAGATATGCTACACCTCCCTTTTTAAAGAAATTACGTAATACATGTAGTCATTTAGTGTATAGTTAAAATATTGTATTTAAATTTTTTATTTATTTTTGTGAAATTAAAATGCTTCGTATTATAAATTTATGTATTGAATATGGTTATATATATATTATTTTTTTTTTCATTGACAAATTTTTATTTATTTCTTTAATATATTTGAATGTACGTTTTATTTTATGTTTAATTTTCTTAGAAGTATAAATTTTTTTTTATATTTTTTATTTGGCTGATCAGACCTTTTTTTTTTCTTGAAACGTTTCATTGAATATATATTTTTAGCCTATCCTTATGTACTTTTTGTTTCTTATCTCTACTGTCTTTAATAAAAATGTTGTTATTATCTTCTATTTTTATACCCTTAACCCATAAAATGGTTAAATAAGGGTATAATGGTTTTGTGCAAAAGTATGGCTCTCCCGACTAGAGCCTTCTTACTTGTTTCTACTATAAATGGTCCTAAATATACTGGGTCTAATTTGTGCCCTGTTTCGTTTTTTATAAGTACTTTATCTCCTACTTTTAATTCAAAATTTTTTGTTTTTTCATCATATGCTAATTTCCTATAAGCCTTGGCTTTTTCTAACATAATTCTAGCTCTTTTGTATGCTATTTCTAATCTAAACTTTATTTCCTTAGAATAGTCATCTAAATTATAAATAGGATCTATGTAATTAGTTTTGTTTAAATCTATGAACTGTTTTGGTAGTCTTTCAAATACTAGTTCGTATGGACAATACTCATGCGTTGCTGATGGCGTCGTGTTGAAGCAATAAGTGAAATTTTGAATCCAGACATCCCAATCAGTTTTGTCTGCAGAGATGTATGAACGAATGTATTCATTAAATGTTCGATGACTTCGTTCTATTGTCCCTAATGTTTGATGATGATATGCAAGAGAGGTGAGATTCTCAATCTTCATATACTTGCATAAATCAGTTAAAATCTGGTTTTTATACTCTGTTCCCATGTCCGAGATGAACGTCTTCATTGGACCGAACTTGAGTATGAAATTTTCGAATATAGCTTTTGCGACATTATTTGCGCTTTTGCTTTTTATTGGAATAGTTACTAAATATTTTGTAAGGTCACATATTAATGTGACTATGTATTCATTACCATTTTCCAATCTAGGTAGCGGACCAACTGTATCCACTATCACTATGTCGAAAGGTGATTCTGTGAGAGTCAATGGAGTTTTTGTGTGTGTTATTGTCTTAGACATTTGGCATTTTTGACATCTACGTGCGTACTCTTTTATATGACGTGTCATTTTTTTCCAGTAGTAGTGTCTTTTTATTAACACGCTTATATTAGCTTCACTTGTATGTATGTATGTTTGTATGTATGTAACTCTCCTTTGGACTAAAAGCAAGTGGCTTATTACTGTCAGTATATCCCACTACCTCAAGTTCGTTCGTTGGCCGAGTGGTCTAAGGCGATTAGAACCCACGATCGGTGAGTCCGGGAGCGAAGACCCGCGCCTTAGACCGCTCGGCCAACGAACGAACTTGAGGTAGTGGGATATACTGACAGTAATAAGCCACTTGCTTTTAGTCCAAAGGAGAGTTAAAAAAAATTTTTTTTCGGCCGTGGACGGGATTATAACCCACGATCGGTGAGTCCGGGAGCGAAGACCCGCGCTTTAGACTGCTCGGCCAACGAACGAACTTGAGGTAGTGGGATATACTGACAGTAATAAACCACTTGCTTTTAGTCCAAAGGAGAGTTAAAAAATTTTTTTTTTCTGCCGTGGACGGGTTTAGAACCCACGTCGGTGAGTCCGGGAGCGAAGACCATATTTCTCGTACATCGAGCGCCCAACGCTTTTTTTTTTACAATAATGCTATTTATCATTTATTATTGTTTTAAGCTTATTTGAAAAATTATTTTTAACTTTTTAGTTTGATATGCTCTAAAAGCGTGTTTTTTAGTTTTTTTAAACTATATTTATTTTTGCTAGTGTTCTTGTTATGCCGCTATGACCTCCTTGAATTGGGTCGCAATGGTATGTAGACAGGATTTGTTGTATCTTTTTTTCATTTTTTATTTGGGTCACCGGCTGGAGTAGCGCTACTCTTAAGGATTTTAATACTTTATTGCCCATATTTTTAAAAGAATCTATTGAAACTGATTCAAAGATCTTTTCGCTCGGTGCCACTTTGAGTTGGCTGATTTTTAATATACCGGCCTCTTTTTCAAGCCTTTGGAAGAGCTGACCTAAGTCGAGAATTCCATTAGTATATAAATCGCTAACTTCAATTCTTGCGATAATTTTATTTCCACGTTTAAATAAACATTTAGATTCTGTTATGCGCAAGGTCACTACTTTTCGTACTTCATCATTTGTAATGACTTCATGTACGTTGGGCTTAGATACATTATTATGACTTTGCCTTGGCAGAAGCTCATAATTTTCTACTGTACAGTTTTTATTTTGTCTACTTTGTCGCCTGGTAGTGACTTTCAGGACTTTGTGTTGCATGTCTTTGAGTTCTTTTATATTAATACGAGAAAGTGCGTCTGCTACGAAATTATGTTTCCCCTTTAGGTATTCTAGAGTGAAGTCGTATTCTTCAAGCTCTAGCCGCATGCGAGTTAATTTAGAACTGGGATTAGTCATAGAAAAAAGATATGTCAATGGTCGGTGATCCGTTTTAATAGTAAAGTGTTTGCCATAAATATATGGTCTAAAATGGGTAATTGCCCAATGAATTGCCGCTAACTCTTGTTCTGTTGTGTTTTTATTGCTTTCCCCTTTTGTAAATGAACGAGATGCATAAGCTACTGGGAGCTGAATTCTGTCACGGTTCTGAGTTAGAACCGCTCCGCAAGCTTGCTTACTAGCATCTGTTATTATGCAAAATTCTTTGCGAAAATCAGCATATTGTAATAATGTGGGGTGCATAAGCTTTTCTTTGAGGTATTTGAATGCGTTCTGGCATTTATTTGACCATTCAAAAGGAACATTCTTTTTACATAGTCTTGTTATGTGCCGCGAATAATCGGCGAAGTTTTCTATAAATCGACGATAATAATTGCAGAATGCTACAAATCGTCTCACGCTGTCCGCATCATGAGGGACAGGATAATTTTTGATGACGTCATACTTTTTGTCATCTGGCAATACTCGTTTGTCAGTGCATTTGTGACCTAAAAATGTCACTTCATGCATGAAAAATGAACATTTTTCTGGATGTAATTTTAGGTTATATTTCCTACATACATTAAAAACATCAGTTAAGTTTTTAATCATGTGATTTTCGGAACATCCTATCACCATTAAGTCATCCATATAAAGGAATGCGTGTGAGGGTTCTAAACCCGAGAATGCTATGGTCATCATTCTCTGAAATAAATTTGGTGCTATTTTAAGACCAAAAGGTAATCGCGTGAAGCGATATGAACCATTGCTCGTTGAAAAGGATGTAATATTTCTTGAATTTTCTTCAAGTTCAATTTGGTGGAAACCTGACATTAAGTCAAGGCATGAAAAGTATTTAGCTCTGCCCAGTTGGTCTAGAATATCATCAATTCTGGCGAGCGGGAATTTATCAGAAAGTAATTTTTTATTGATTTGGCGATAGTCAATTACTAATCGCCATTTTTTTTCTTCCGAATTTGGTAATGATTTTTTCGGAACTAACAAGAGTGGGCTGTTATACTCGGATACAGATGGTTCTACGATATTGTCATTTATTAACTTCCCTACTTGTTTTTGAATTTCGTCAACGTGGCTATGCGGGCTTCTGTAGTTTTTAATATAAATGGGTTCATCATCTTTTAGTCTGAATGTTTGTTTATAAAAATTATTTGTCGCTATTGGTTCGGTTTCCAGTCCGAACACATCACTATACTTGGTGCATAATTCTCTTAGTTGACTTTTGAATTGTTTTGGACAATTTTTCTTTAATTTCGAAAGTACTTGTTCGCTTCTATTCTGTGGATTAGTGTTATGAATGTCGTAATCTGTTCAATTTTCATAATTGATTTTGTTTACTTTGACCTATTGGTCGAAATTAGTTTTGTTTAGAAGGCGAATGTATACATGTTTGGAAGCTGCTATTGTATTTGCAACATAAATTCCATTATGTATTTCTTGATTAGGAATAAATATACAGTCATTTACTGTATGAATGTCTATTTTTCGAATTACTTGGGATCTGGCTGGCAGAAGAACTGTATTGTTGCCAGCACTATATGGTATCGGGACATAAATAGGATAGTTAAAATTTTGGGGTCTAATTATAAACCAGTCTTCACTTGGTTTGAAATCTAATTGACAATTGAATTTTTTAATAAAATCAATGCCTATTATTCCGTCACACGGTATGGAAAAATCTGAATCTACTAAATGAAATTCGTGTGGAATAATATATTTTGTTGATTAAAGTTCTATTGAAGTTGTTCCTTGAGATTTTATTACAAGTTGGCCTATGCCTTGGATGTTTATAATTTTTTCTTCTTGAATTTTGAAATTATCTAAATCTATTTTTAAAAGTGAAATATCTGCACCAGTATCTATTAGGAATGTGAGTTTATTTTCAGTTGAATGATTATAAAAAGTAACAAATATATTAAGACTGTAATTGATAGAATGAACCTTTGCATTCACTGGTTGTTTCCTAAAGGGTTCTGAGAGTTTTCCGGCGTATTTTGCGCCATTCTCACATTGTTACTGTTATTATTATACTCGATACCGAAGGTAAAGAGTATATTGGTTTTGTGCAATGTCCGTCATGGTGCCTGTCCGTCTGTCCGTCTGTCCGTCCGTATGTGTGCAAGTTTCTTCCACACCCTTCAAGCTAGGGACTTGAAACTTTCCAATTCTCTTTATCTATGGGATAGAAAATTAAAGTGTCAAGATTGGGGTTCTACGATAACTGGGGGGCTGGCAAATCGATAAATTCGATAACTCAAAAACGATAAATCCGCATATTTCACACACCCTTACAGCTAGAACTACCAAATTTGGTAAGCAGATAGCTACTAGCAACCCCCAAAAAACTGCATCAATAATTTTGTAGCCACGCCCCCCCATTCCGCCCCCAGACCCCCCGCATTTTAAAGTCAAATAAGCCTATATCTCCCACAGTTTTTGAGCTAGAGCCACCAAATTTGGTGCCAATTTAGCTGATGATGACCCCCCAAAAACTGCACCAAAAGTTTGGATGCCACGCCCACCAATACCGCCGTAGCCGCCCCCAGATGCCCCAACGCTTCGTAAAAAACGGGAATGCGTGTATCTTCCAGAGTAGTGGAGCTGGAGCCACCAAATTTGGTAGGAAGATAGCTGGTAACGACCCCAAAAGAACTGTATCAAAGTTTTGGAGCCACGCCCTCCCATTCCGCCCCCAGACCCCCCGCATTTTAAAGTCAAATAAGCCTATATCTCCCACAGTTTTTGAGCTAGAGCCACCAAATTTGGTGCCAATTTAGCTGATGATGACCCCCAAAAAACTGCATCAAAAGTTTGGATGCCACTCCCACCAAAACTGCCCTAGCCGCCCACATCCACTCCAACGCTTCGTCAAAAACGGGAATGCGTGTATATTCCAGAGTAGTGGAGCTAGAGCCACCAAATTTGGTAGGAAGATAGCTGGCAACGACCCCCAACAATCTGCATCAAAGTTTTGGAGCCTAGCCCATCCATTCCGCCCCCCTTTCCACACCTTATACAAACTTTGAGCTAGAGTCACCAAATTTGGTATGAAGGTAGCATTTGACAGTCCACAAGGATCTGCAGCAAAAATTTGGATGCCACGCCCAAACATACCGCCCCCAGCCCCCATTTCCCCACTTTATACAAACTTTGAGCTAGAGTCACCAAATTTGGTATGAAGGTAGCATTTGACATTCCACAAGGATCTGCAGCAAAAATTTGGATGCCACGCCCAACCATACCGCCCCCAGCCCCCCTTTCCCCACTTTATACAAACTTCGAGCTAGAGTCACCAAATTTGGTATGAAGATAGCAATTGACATCCCACATAGATGCACCAAAAATTTGAATGCCACGCCCAACCATACCGCCCCCAGCCCCCCTTTCCCCACTTTTACAAACTTTGAGCTAGAGTCACCAAATTGGGTATGAAGATAGCAATTGACATTCCACAAAGATCTGCATCAAAAATTTGGATGCAATTCCACCCATACCGCCCCCAGCCCCCCTTTCCCCACTTTATACAAACCTCGAGCTAGAGTCACCAAATTCGGTATGAAGATAGCAATTGACATCCCACATGGATGGGCATCAAAATTTTTAATACTGGTATCGAGTATACCGCAGTCGGTTGCGTCCGACTGCAACGTTTCCACTTGTTTTGGTTGGAATTACCTCGGCCTCTTCCTCGATATTGACCTCGTCTTCCTCCACGGTTATTGTAGTTATTGTTGTTGTTGTTGTTGCCGCCTCGATTGTAATTGTTGTGGTTGTAATTTCTGCCACGATTATAACCTCGGCCTTCTCTATTGTTGTTGTTTGCACCTCGTCGATAGTACAGGACAGTGTTACTTTGACCTGTTATCTCCGTGCAACTATTGACAAATTTAGAAACGGCATCATTCATATTTGTGAATGTGCCTGCCTGCATGATAAGTTTTACCTTATCAATTGAACAATTTTGGGTCATAGCTTTTACAGCTGTTGTAGTGCTGTATTTGTTTGCAAGTGATTGGCTTAGACCTTCACTGATATAGGCGCCTTCAAGGGCCTTTGTCAGTTTTTCCACCTCTTGGGTGTATTGGTTAGCCGTTTTATTTTCTGTTGCAGATTAAGAAGCTTAGCAGATACAACTTCTACCGATTCTCCTTTTTCTGCTTTTGATAGTTGCGTAATGATCGTAGCAATTGTCTGCTCATTACTTATTCGATTTCTCGCATGGCCTTTTAGCTTTGTTTTTATAAGGCTTATGGCTGTTTGCTCATGTGTGCCTTTTAAGGTTTCTAATAGATTCAAAGAGTCTAGAAAACTTTGTAGATTTTCTGGCTTACCGTCAAACTCTGGTATCAGAGATGTGGCTAGCTTAATAAATTATACAATTGTTTGTGCCATTTCAGAGATTGTTATTGTTTCCGGTTTGGTTTCGATTGGGTCGTTGTTTGAATTGATTCGTTTAATTCGTTTAATTGGTCGGGATCGAATGCCGCCAATTGATTTAAATTTTCTGGCACGTTTATCTGAATATGTCGCCTATTGGTCACAGTAATCAATCTTGTGTTTAGGGATTTAATTACTCTTTTACATTTAATATTGTGCTCAGATGTGAATTTATTTTCATAACTATTTACTAAGGTAACTATATTATTGTATTCCCTTACTAATATTTCTATATGGTTTTTTAGTGTTTCCTCTTTTATAATTCCATCTCTAGTGATGCATAAGTAAGATTTTTCAAATTTGGAACGAAATGCGTTTATCTGTTTCGCAATTTCGTTCCATTCCATTCTTTTACTGGAATTTTCTTATTTTTGTAAGCGTACTAACCATGTAGTTGCTTTACCTAAATATGGGTTATCTTCGTCTATTAGTTTTACTCTGACATATGGTAAAGTTGAAAGTACCATGGCCTTTTTTGCTTTATCGCAGTGTATAAGTGGGCTACAGATTCCGCCGAAAGTTTCTATATAATCAGTCTCGAACTGATATACTGATATATATTCTTTATGCGAGTGTAAAACTTTAATCGCATTAATGCGAAAATCTAAAAACCTTTCGTAAACGTGATCTATTTTTTCCTTATTCATTTCTTAGATCCTATCTAAGTTATTTGCCCTACTCATGTATCTTTTCTTTATAAGTTTATTATGCTTAACATAGATTGTAAGCAGAAATTGTAAAACTAACACTATCGTTATTATTAATAATAGGATCCATAACGATTTTATATCGTCTGTGTGAAAAAAATTTTTCATAATAACATAAAGTTCATGAAGGAAAAAGTTGCCTATTTTATGTTAAAAATTTTATCTTGAATAATTTTTAATTTTGGGATTACTTAAAGAAAGAAAAATATTTTCCTCTTTGAAAACCAAAAATAAAATTTGTGGTGATAATTTTATAAAGGTTTTTTTTTTATAAAAAAAAAAATTTGTCAATTGGAAAAATGTTTTAGATGTTGAAAATATTAGTTGTTATTTAATGTGGTTGGCTCACAATTCAATATACATTTCAATAAAAAAATTCTCCAACCACATTTCTTAGTAAAAGCCTAACAGTTTTTAGTATTTTTCAAGCAGCGGTTTCCCACATAGGCTTGAGATTAGATCTTAATATTAAGGAAAATTGGGGCATTCGCAATTATGCAGCCCGTTTGCGTTGTTTCGCACCAGTGCGAAGCTGCTCATCTATGTTGTCCAGACGCTCTGTGTAGCGTTGTATGTCTGATTCGTCTTTTGAAATCCTGATCATTTCCTTGACCAGTCGCCGTTGCTGTAAGAGTTTTACTCTTTTTCCACTTCTTTTGTGCTTAGGTATCTCCTTTTTATGTTGTCGAGCCCGGTACTCAGCTATTGTGAGTGAGCGTGGTCCATCGGTTGGATTTGCCTGCAAGGCCTCTTGCAATGTCGGCAAATCCCTTTGTTCGGTAGGAACAGCTGTCTCGAAATTTGGTTCTTCACTCATCAACTTTCCTTTAGTTTTTGTTGTATTCAATTCACATTTAATTTACATTGTTCTTTTTATAAAACTTTTTGCCGTTTTTGTTGTATTTTAATTCACATTTAATTTACATTGTTCTTTTCATAAAACTTTTTGCAGTTTTTGTTGTGTTTAATTCACATTTAATTTACATTGTTTTTCTTATACAACTTTTTGCTGTTTTTGTTGTGTTTAATTCACATTTACAGAACGTTGTGATGGTGCACTCGGCACGGTCGACATATAATAAAATTCCTGTTGAAATTTATTTAACTGAAACTTATTCAGTTGATGAGGCAATGAAAGTACATTGTAATAAGTTCAGTAGAGTTTTTGTGTATAGGAGCGTCTGCTCCGGTTTGGTTGTTTATTGAGAATGAATCTTATATTCTAATGTTGGCTTCAGCTAAGCCGAAAACGTGCAATGCTTATATCTATGTGTTTATATGTAAGTATGTTAGTATATACATACATATATATGCAGAAGGCATGTATATGTTGGGTATGCCACTTGAGCTGCAAAATGCATGCTCAGCATTCTCACGCGCCGCGATCTGCATGTATATAAGCGATGGATCGTATTGCTTGTGCGCTGGAATGTTTATGTAATTATGAGTGGTCTTCTAATGTACTTTAGGGCTTTGTATATTTATATTCATTATGACAAAGTGTCACAGTGTAATAACTTATTGATATACCCTTTGATTTATGATTATGGTAGGGTAGATATGCTACAACATGCATGTTTGCGACTAAAAGGCCTTTTAAAACCCAGTCCACATGCTTGACATGATCCGATTCGTTTTCCGAGAAGATGATCACGTTATCGAAATAAACGTAGGAAGATTTTCCGATCTGCTCCCGAAGAATATTATCTATAGTTCTCTGGAGAATGCTGACGTTGTTTTTAAACCAAAGGAGAGCCTAGAGAACTCGTTCTGCCCGCCATTTACTGAAAAAGCAGTTCTTTCTCGATCCTGCTCTGCCAGAGTGATGTGGTGATAACCTGATTTCAGGTCGAGCGACGTGAAGTATCTGGCCTTACCCAGATTAGCCCAGATCATTGTGATGCTTGCATTGGGTACGAATCGGCGATCGTCTTGAGATTAAGCTTCCTTAAGTCAATCACTAGACGTTTGTTACCATTGCCCAATTTATGAGTGCCCTTCTTGTCTACCACCCACAATGGATTATTGTAGGGTGATCTTGACTTTCAGATTATGCAATTTTTTAGGAGGTACGCATTGAAAAAATCCTCAACTCTCCTTTTGTAGGGATACCATTTCGCGTAAATGGCGTTTTCATCGGTCGTACGTATTGTTGCAACGACGGCCGTGTAATAAGGCAGCTTTATATTTCGTGTGGTTGACGTTCGTACATTTATAGTACTGCAACGCCTCCGAATTTGCACCGACTTTAAGTATTCCCTCTTTAAGACATAAGATCGCTCCCACTTGTCTTAGCAGGTCAAAGCAGGTCCCACTTGTTTTAGCAGGCCTATGACTCCATCAAATGTGGAAAGGGAATAACGGAGAAAAAAAATGTGTCGCACCTAAACATAGATAACTTGCATTTTTCAGCGATGTTGCTAGATCCATGAATGGATTGGACGAAAAAAAGGGACTTTGCTGGGAAAACACCTCTTAGGCGTTTGAATGGCCTAATGTAATTTTTAGATGCTTCCGTGGCGATGAAAAATATCATATATGTCCCGCTACTCTTCGCTGTATGAACGGCAGCAGGGACTTTCCCCTAAAAAATTGGCCCTGTCAGAGCCAAAACGCCGCTTGTTCGCTTGACCCTGATTATTGTTAAACCTCGCAGAGCCTTGGGCCTTTTGAAGAAGAAGGGTCGAAGTCTATTGGAACTGGGGCGTCCTCAGCTCCCGTTTTCCGTTGGAACCTGTCCGGCCCTTGCCCGTTCTGTCTCTTAAAATGGGGGTTTGTACCTTGTCCCCCCTGAGGGAAATGCTGAGCATGTTGCTGTTTGCCTCCCTGCTGTCGCTGGTCTGACTGTTTTCTATCCTCTTGCGTTTCAGCGAAATTTGCCGCAAACACATACCTCTCATGGTTTGCTTCGACTTCCTGATCTAATGCAAGCGCCGAGGGCAGATCTGAAGGGTTGGCTGAAAAACAGTACATCAGTCAGATTGCGCCTTAATACAGAAACGAACACCCGGAGTGCATCACCTCTGCATTTTTCACACATGCCCAATGCTAAATCTTTGTCGAAGGTCATATAAACTTTGTTTGTGAGTAATGTGAGAATTTTTTGTTTTCAACCTCATCATAATATTGTAAGATTGATAAGCCACCTTGCCTAAGAGTACCCATCTCCTGTTCTATGACATGGATTGGCCGCTTGTCACAAGTCAAGCCTTGCTATAATTGCCTCAAAGTTCAAGGGGGTCTTAAAGGATGCTAACACAGCGTCTGCTGGGCCTCTTATCTTACTCCTGATCATAATGACGGATTGATAGTGGCAGGAGCTGCCAAGCAGCTTGTCTCCTAGATACGTATGACTACTGAGTTCCATGGAACTCAGGGAGACACTTTACTGCATCGAGGGACTCGTCACACGTGACCCCTTTAATAATTTCACCGTGTTTCAAAATTTTTAGCTCCGGTACTGAAAGTTGAAAATTTTTTAGTTTGGACGAAATTTGTGAAATTTGCTGTGCCAATTCATTCTTGAGAACTTTTTCTTTGGCTACATACTCCTGTGTTTGTGACGCGAATGCGCTCTGCACAATGGCCATTACCAACTTTTGTATCTGTTCTAGTTCCATGGTTTACCTAAATTCCGTAAGCTGCTCAGTGGGATCGATGAGTCCCGATACCTGTAGGTTATCAAAGTTTCCTATTAATCTAACTAAAACACTATCTTCACTATCGTAGTCTGCTGGGTCACCGTCGCTCATTCGACTGAAAACAAAAGTCTATTCCTCACCGTACGTTGCACGGTGCGAAATTTTTTATAATTTATGACACAAAAACGACTCTCAAAATGATTTTTCCCTCGCTTGGCCTCTATTTTGGATAAAAGTTACGCAAAGGGTGTACATTTTTAATTTGCTAAATTTTTTGTTTTATATTTTTTATACCCTTAACCCATAAAATGGTTAAATAAGGGTATAATGGTTTTGTGCAAAAGTATGAAACTGGCAAAAGGAAGCATCTCCGACCCCATAAAGTATACATATTTTTGATCAGCATCAACAGCCGAGACAATATAGCCATGTCCGTCTGTCCGTCTTTCTGTCTGTCTGTCTGTCTGTCTGTCTGTATGAACGCGTGAATCTCAGAGACTACATGAGATACAGACTTCAGATTTTGTATTTTAGTTTTCCTATACCATGAGCAGAACAAGTTTGCTTCAAATTATCGATAACTATTCTGGTTTCCGATATACACATGGAATCGATAAAAAAATATCCAATTTGGAAAATCTAAAAATGAGGGTTAAAGTAATGGGCAATGATATAATTTTTCTGAAAATTTCGTCCAAATCGGTTAACAAACACCGGAGATATCGAATTTGATCGCTTGAAGATAAGTCAGTATACCAAAGTCTTATATAAATTAAATATATTTATTGCAACTGGGTTCAGGGTATCTTCTAGTCGGGCTCTCCCGATCAGAGCCTTCTTACTTGTTTAATTATATTTCTCATTTATCAAATCACTTACATGAAAATCATTGTTTGTGTGCTAGTTATTCTTGTATTTTAATTGGTTCGATGCGGGGAAATGCTGATCGTTGACTCCTTTAGTTTTCCTTTTGTTAATGTTTATGTTGATGTTGAGTGTTTGCGACTTGATCACAATTGGTTGGTGTCTTTAGCGCGAATTTGTTGGTGTCTTTAATAATTTTTATTAAATGCAATAAAATGTCACTTGAAAATTTGAATGAAGCACTCTTTTACTTGGTCGGGAATTGGTTTGTGTCTCTGATAACCTTATCCAATTAATTGGATTGTCACTTGAGGATTCAAATGAAGCGTTTTTTTAGGGTCGCTTATAATCTTGAAGCATACTCTTAAGGTGAATGATATTGTTCTCTACCGATTGTAGAATTTTCGTCCCATTGGTCGGTGAGCTATTATCAATATTTTTGATTTGTGCCTTAAGGTTCACAAGCTCACAGTTCTTGTGTTATTGTGTGGAATTTAATGTTCACAAAATCACATTGTATTTTTGTTTTTCGTTCACAAAATTATGTTTCTGTGTTGTTTGTTGTTTTATTTATTTGTTACGCGAGTTTTTTACACGTCGGGCGCCAATTGATTACATGTTATAATTTGTTTGGTGAATTATTACTGGAGGTTCCAACAATATGGTTGCATTAATGAATGCAGCTGAGTTAACTAAACAATCAACAAATGTTTTACGGACGATACGTCGCGCTTCATTCAGAATATATTTAGACTGAATTATAAAGCTTACAATAATCTTAAGCTAGCCCTACATGTCGCCGGCCGCGCTGTGAGCGTTGTTGTCGCTGCCACCCCGATAGCTGGCAGCGCTTGTGTGGTATCGGATTGCATCCTGTCTTGAGCCAAACGTTGTGTGCGATTTCTCTTCGCGCACGAATTCTTTGTTTTTCGCTATGACTACATACTGCGACAAATGCATTACTCTTTTACTCTCTTTTGAACTAATTTTTAAAACAACGTGAGCGAGCGGGATATGCTACCTTGTCAGGTATGCCTTGGGCAAAGGTTTACTTAACAAGGTTGTCTTACTCGCTCTGTCGCCCCCCTTTAATGTTGCCTTATACTTCAGTCACGAGTCAAACGTGAGCGACGCATCTCCACGGACGAATTTTTTGTATACACATTTGTATATGAACAGACATATATGCATTACATATCTGCATGAAAGGAATTAAAAACGGCAAATGAAACTGTCGCACTGTAAATATATGCACGTTTTTTGCTACACTGCAAAGTGAATGCCAATTTATATGCATTAATTGAAATAGAAGCAGCAACGTTCTTATTATAACGATCGCGTGCACACACAAAATCGTATGCTGTTCTATGTGTAAATTATGTGTTCCGAGCATAAATGGATGCAGAAAGGTGAGTTAACTAATTTTGTTGTGAGTGGCGGTACGCCGTGCTTTATTGATACTCAATTTTAGATTAAATATTATACTTATGTTAAACTTAAGCTAGCCCTACATGTCACCAGCCACGCTGTCGGCGTCATCGTCGCTGCCAACCCGCAAGCTGGCCGCGCGTGTATGGTATCGGATTGCATTCTGTGCAGCTGGCCCGCTCATGCGCTGCACTCGCTGTTGCTGACCGATAATCTGCCTAAATCACCGTTTTATCGGTAGGCAGCCGCATGGCGTGATGTATCCACACAGTGGACACTCGAAGACAGACCGTCCTCGGTCGTTTTTAAGTTGTTGATCAAATCCAAGATTCTTTTAGCGTTGCGACGGAACGTAGTCAGCCGGCAGAGCCAATAGATTCCCGCACCGGTGATGCAAGCCAACAATATCGCACCCAAGGAAAACACTGTTTTGTTTCCCACGTTGACGCTTTTTCTAACCTCTTTGATGTACTTAAGGCCGTCCTCACTCAAACGGTGGATGTATGGAAGGCTGAGCACCTCCTCGTGCCCACTGACGTTCAGTAACAGCTGCAACTGCCGGGAAACGATTCTGCACACTGTTGCGTTTAAAGTACCGCATGCCATTAACATCAGCATGCGTTTTAAAGGTGACAAGGCTTGTTCCTTCAACCTTGAATGCTGCGTTGTCGTCGTAAGCGACTGTTACACCTCGATCATTTATGATCACGATACTATCATCTACTACAGTGAAGGGGTTGAGGTGACTCAGTAATGTGTCTGGCAATAGGCTGTGCCTCCTGAGTGAAGACCTTGCGCGCAGCTGTTGTTTTGCCTGTTTGCAGAATGTCGCCGTTGCAGCTGTCCACAGCTCGAATCTGGCCATCGCAGTCAGTCGCAATCGCAGTCAGCCACCAGATTGTTATTAAGCTGCAGTACCGTGCCATTGTAAGCGACCGGGAATATTGTGTTTTTTCTGCAGAGCTTGCTCCCTAATGGAAAACGGATTATAAAGCTTACTAAGTTAACCTTACGATCTACCCTATTGCTAGATACCTTTCATATGTCAGTAACTGTGGTCCCTGTAATTTGGTCAGTGAGAGTGCTTTGCAGATCCGAATGATCCATTATTCCTAGGTTAATTAAGTTTATTTTTTCCAAGGTTAAGGTAAGCATTAAGTTTCCAATTTCAGTTATCAGCATTCTGTTACGAATCGTAAGTGTTTCAAAAAGGCGGCCGGTGTCAGCCTGTTTATCGCTTGAGGAATTAAGAATTTTGTTCACAGTGTCAGTGAGCTGGTTTTTTTTTCTTGCAACTTTGAGTTTGTTCTTATCTGTCTATTGCTTGCAGTGACCAGCTTTGTTTGAGCTATGTCTAGTCTCCGAAAGTCGTCTGCGTCCGGGGTGCCGGCTGCAACCTTAAGGGCTATTCCCGAAAAATCAAGGCTTCTTACCTTGCGATGATGCACATCAAGAGCGGACAACATGTCCAGTACATGTCCGTTGTCAATTTCCTGCAACTTCCTCATATGGGACAGCGGAAATAAACTCGTCAGTCTCCCTGTCTCGTCCATCATTGTCCTGTAGTCCGTCAGGTTGGTAGTATGTCTCAAGTACCCGTAACTGTCCCAAAGTAATATGTTTCCGTCTTCAATTGGTATGTAGCCCGCGTGCGTATAGTCCGTCACCCGTGCAGACGTCGTTGCCAGCATTAAAAGTAAGTGAAATGTTATCCTAGAAATCGTTGCATTTAAATTAAAAGGGTGTACGTGGGCCACTCTCCCCTCAACGAGGACCGTTGTCCCCAGGTCCGCTTCAACTTTGTTTTCTACGCAGTGAGATTACCCAGCTTGCGGTTTGTCTTTATCAGGAGCTTTTCACCTCCTTCGAAGACCCTGTTTTGCCGTTTTTTATTTTCCCTCTCGTTCTGTTGAAGTAGGGCCTTCTCTAACTTATCCCCAACATCGCGGATGCATTCCGGCGAAGTGGAGACCAATATGTCTTTAGGCCTTTTCTTGACAACTGAGTGAATGGAACTGTTTGACTCGATTGTCGCCTGCAAAACAGGTCGACCGTGTCCACAATCCCCCTTTGCAGTTTCAAGCACCTGGCTATATCCAAAAGTGTGCGCTCTGCTTGTCTATTAGATGTTCTGTGTAGCGGAGGCGCGTTAACAACACTTACGCCGCAATTGTTCAATATCAGGGGCCTAATTGTTTCTGACTTAAATACGAGTTCATTGTCACAATACACTTGTTTTGCTAATGAGAAGATGTTCATCAACACTAGCAGAGGCGGTCTCATATCTTCTATTGTTCGGGACGCTTTTGGCTGGACAACCGCGAACTTTGAAAATTTGTCGATGCAGCTAAGAAAAATCGTTTTGTCTGTGGAGAAAATGTCGATGTGCAACATCTATCTCTCCAGTTTGAGAGGGAGTTGGCGTCTGGACAAGCTCCTGTTTTTTTTGTGTACCTATCTTACTTTGCTTTCGTGCAAATTTGACAATTTAAGGCCACCTCGTTAACCAGTTTTTTCTTTTTGGGGAAATATTACTCTGCAAGGATTTGCTTGATGTATTCCTGCGGTGCCCTGTGCGCACGATTGTGTTCTTTAGTGATAATTTCCCTTCGGTCGCATATACTTAACACGATTGCTATGCCAAAATTTCGTGGTAGGAAAAGCCCTTACCAACTCATGCTGAAAGCTGGCCAAGGCTGGAAGGCTACAATGAATGGCATTTACCACATTTGGTTTTGTGACAAACTTAACTGACTCAATAAGGGTGTCCTTATTGGCGAAGCTTATTAAATGGCAAGTTTTCTCACCAAATATTACGATGTTCTGTTTAACAGCAAAAATGCCTCCCCTAATACAGTCTGATTTCGGAAGCAGTTCAAAGGCTTCTCTGTTGACTCGATTGTAAAGGACAGCGATAGCTCACTGTGAACTGAGGCCGCATCAGATACTGGCTCACCGAGGATTCCCTGAAGGGCAATCACATTTTGGCACGAGAGCGCATCGGCCACCTGGTTTTCTTTGGCAGGCTTGTAAAAAGCTTGGCCCCTGTCTTATCAATGTGTGCCTTCAGTGCCCTGGGTATCATGGTTATGGGACGGCCGTTATGCGACAAAACAGCAGAAGCGTCCGTTGTCAAGTCAAAGGGCTTTTCATAGTCTGGGTACATCAATATAACATCTTCGGATGCCAAAACGTTTCTCAACTTTTCAAACGCATTGCGTTGAACCTCGTCGAGCTGTACGGGGACTTCTTTCGATTTGTATATGCTTTTCTCTCTTAAGGATTTCGGATATTTACTATGCGATCGCAGCAAAGACCGTGATGAAGCATCGGTAATAGCTCGCCAGTCCCAAGTAGGACCTGACGCCAAATACCGTAGTTGGTTCAGCATATTGTCGAATAGCTCTGACCTTTCCTGGGTCAACATTTTCTTTGAAGAATTGTGACTTTTCATGAGCTACATGCAGTTTTGCGACTAAAAGACCTTTTAAAACCCAGTCCACATGCTTGACATGATCCAATTCGTTTTCCGAGAAGATGATCACGTCATCGAAATAAACGTAAGAAGATTTTCCGATCTGCTCCCGAAGAACATCATCTATAGTTCTCTGGAAGATCCTGGCGGCGTTTGTAAACCAAAGGAGAGCCTACAGAATTCGTTCTTCCCACCATAACCTGAAAAAGCAGTCCTTTCACGATCATGCTCTGCCAGAGTGATCTGGTGATAACCTGATTTCAGGTCGAGCGACGTGAAGTATCTGGCCTTACCAGATTAGCCCAGATCATTCTGATGCTTGCATTGGGTACGAATCGGCGATCGTCTTAAGATAAAGCTTCCTTAAGTCTATCACTAGACATTTGTTTCTATTGCCCAAACTATGAGTGCCCTTCTTGTCTACCACCCACAATGGATTATTGTAGGGTGATCTTGACTTTCGGATTACGCTATTTTTTAGGGGGTCGTTTACCTACGCATTGACAAAATCGTCTATTCTCCTTTTGTAGGGATACCATTTCGCGTAAATGGCGTTTTCATCGGTCGTACGTATTGTTGCAACGACGGCCGTGTAATAAGGCAGCAACTCGTTAGGGTCCGCAAAGGCCTTGTCATTTCGGTTAAGCATTCTCAGGAAATCTGCCTTAACCGCAGGTGGTGCCACGGTATCTTTACATTTCGTGTGGTTGACGTTCGTACATTTATAGTACTGCAACGCCTTCAAAGTTGCACCGACTTCAAGTATTCCCTCTTTAAGACATAAGATCGCTCCCACTTGTTTTAGCAGGTCAAAGCAGGTCCCACTTGTTTTAGCAGGCCTATGACTCCATCAAATGTGGAAAGGGAATAACGGAGAAAAAAATGTGTCGCACCTAAACATAGATAACTTGCATTTTTCAGCGATGTTGCTAGATCCATGAATGGATTGGACGACAAAAAGGGACTTGGCTGGGAAGACGCCTCTAAGGCGTTTGAATGGCCTAATGTAATTTTTAGATGCTTCCGTGGCGATGAAAAATATCACACATGTCCCGCTACTCTTCGCTGTATGAACGGCAGCAGGGACTTTCCCCTAAAAAATGTGCCCTGTCAGAGCCAAAACGCCGCTTGTTCGCTTGACCCTGATTATTGTTAAACCTCGCAGAGCCTTGGGCTGGCTGGAAGTGTGTGTGCTGCTTAAATTTTGAAGAAGAAGGGTCGACGTCCATGGGAACTGGGGCGTCCTCAGCTCCCGTTTTCTGTTGGAACTTTTCCGGCCCTTGCCCGTTCTGTCTCTTAAAATGGGGGTTTGTACCTTGTCCCCCCTGAGGGAAATGCTGAGCATGTTGCTGTTTGCCTCCCTGCTGTCGCTGGTCTGACTGTTTTCTATCCTCTTGCGTTTCAGCGAAATTTGCCGCAAACACATACCTCTCATGGTTTGCTTCGACTTTCTGAGCTAATGCAAGCGCCGAGGGCAGATCTGAAGGGTTGGCTGCAAACAGTACATCAGTCAGATTGCACCTTAATACAGAAACGAACACCCGGAGTCTGAATTTTTCACACATGCCCAATGCGAAATCTTTGTTGAAGGTCATATGAACTTTGTTTGTGAGTAATGTGAGTTTTTGTTTTCAACCTCATCATAATATTGTAAGATTGATAAGCCGCCTTGCCTAAGTACCCATCTCCTGTTCTATGACATGGATTGATCGCTTGTCACAATATGTCAAGTCAAGCCTTGCTATAATTGCCTCAAAGTTCAAGGGGGTCTTAAAGGATGCTAACACAGCGTCTGCTGGGCCTCTAATCTTACTCCTGATCACAATGACGGCTTGATAGTGGCAGGAGCTGCCAATGTATTCTTTGAAATCGAAAATTTTATACGGTCCATGCGCAGTTTTTCTCCTAGATACGTATGACTACTGAGTTCCATGGAACTCAGGGAGACACTTTACTGCATCGAGGGACTCGTCACACGTGATCCCTTTAATAATTTCACCGTGATTATAAATTTTTAACTCCGGTACTAAAAGTTGAAAATTGTTTAATTTGGACGAAATTTGTCAAATTTGCTGTGCCAACTCATTCTTGAGAACGTTTTCTCTTGTTACATACTCCTGTGTTTGTGACGCGAATGCGCTGTGCACAATGGCCATTACCAACTTTTGAATCTGTTCTGGTTCTATGGTTGACCTTATTTCCGTAAGCTGCTCAGTGGGATCGATGAGTCCCGATACCCGTAGGTTATCAAAGTTTCCTATTAATCTAACTAAAACACTTTCTTCACTATCGTAGTCTGCTGGGTCACCGTCGCTCATTCGACTGAAAACAAAAGTCTATTCCTCACCGTACGTTGCACGGTGCGAAATTTTTTATAATTTATGATAATTTTGCGCAAATTGAGCAACTGTCGTCGAATGCAGACGTGTTTTCTCATCGTGGTCCGGTTAATTAATTCCCATACGCAAAAGTGCAGTGATATAGAAGCTTATAAAATATATATTTTATGCGAAAAGACGCTAAGTGCAATGTATCTGCACAAATTGCTTTTTAAAAAATCTGTAATTCAAACAAAACAATTGACTTTTAACAAATAATAACATATAAAACAAAAGGCACTAACAAATTCTTCACCTCGCTCAAGACAATGAGTCAACGCGAGAATTGTGGCCAGCGACAACGCGAGCAAGACGAGCGTCGTCGGCTGAGCAACGCTTACTTTTCCGTAGTTTCAGAGCAGCCCGAGCGGTCAATTACCCCCAACCCGCAAATCGAACTCTCTTACACAGCGCGTGCCAGAGAACGTTCTTGCTCACCGTCTCCGTCCCTGTTATCTATCGAGTCAACGCAATCCGACCGCGCGCGGTCGGCAACACCCAATCCGACAAATGAAGTATTGCACACAGCACGCGACCGAAAGTTTTCGTGCTCCCCGTCTCTCTTAGCAACGACTGCAAGTGCCGCGGCCTCTCTAGGTACCGCAACAGCGACTACAACCACAACTGCACCGATACCTACTTCCCGTTCAACAAGCACAACGACTGCTGCGCCGTCAGCAAATCAAACTGCAAACAGCAAAAATGTTAAGCCGGCTACACAGACTGGTATGGATCGCTACATTTATATCAAAAGAAAGCTAAGTCCGCAAAATTCTACGAATAAACCAAAAATGACCCGTAGCAATTTAAATAGACCCTCGAATGATACTACATACAATAGCAATAGATTTCACATCTTGGCAGAAAACACAGATGATCTGCCTTCTGAAGCCGTTGGGGTTGTCACGAAAAAGCCGAAGCCACCCCCAATATATATACGCGAGAAAAGCTCCAGTGCTTTTGTTAACAAAGTTATCGAGCTCATAGGCAAAGATAGTTTCTACATAGTCCCTCTCGTACAGGGTAAAATTCAAGAAATTAAAGTCCAGACAAAGTCGGAAGATAATTACAGAGTTCTCATAAATTATCTAAACGAAAAAAAAATGAATTATTATACGTATCAATTAAAAAGCTGCAAGGGCCTGCAGGTCGTTATAAAAGGCATAGAACCTGATGTAACACCAGAAGAAATAAAACAGGCGCTGCAGGAAAAAGGATTTCGAGCAAAAACCGTCATAAACATCTTAAACAGGAATAGGATGCCGCAACCACTTTTTAAAATAGAACTTGAACCAGAAACGAAGATGCTTAAAAAAAACGAGGTGCACTCAATATACAAACTTCAGCTTTTACTTCACCGAAGAATCACCGTAGAAGAACCGCACAAACGAAACGGTCCGGTACAATGTATGAACTGCCAAGAGTACGGCCATACAAAAGCCTACTGTACACTGCGCTCGGTATGCGTATACTGTGGTGAACTGCACAGCTCCGCAAGTTGCCCAGTAAGCAAAGAAGACTCTAGCAAAAATTCTGCAACAACTGCGAAGGCAAGCACATAGCCAACTACAGAGGCTGCCAAGTCTACAAGGAACTTAAAATTCGTATCCATCAGCGCGTTGCCACTGCAGGCTCGCAACACGCACCGACTACCTTCACTCCATCGAAACACAACCCAGACGTCTTCTTTTCATCTGCAGCCAGATCCTCACTTGGCCCCGAGTTCTCAACCAATAACGCAACTTATGCAAGCGCCCTAAGATCCGGACTGGCTCTTCCTGCCTCAAACACACCGTACTTACAACCAAAACAAGTGAGCACAAACGCTGCACAGGAGCAGCAACAAAGTAACCTCGAAGCACTCGTATGTACCCTGCAGCAGAGCATGAACGAGTTTATGTCATTCATGAAAACAACTATGCAGGAACTAATGCGTAATCAAAATCTCTTGATACAAATGCTTGTATCACAACAGTCAAAATAATCAATGGCTGAGATACGAATATCTACGTGGAACGCTAATGGCGTCTCACAGCATAAACTTGAATTAGCTCAATTCCTACTCGATAAGCACATCGACGTAATGCTACTTTCCGAAACACACCTTACAAACAAATATAACTTTAACATAAGTGGATACTTATTCTATGGTACAAATCATCCCGATGGTAAAGCACACGGTGGAACTGGTATTTTGATCAGAAGCCGCCTCAAGCACCACTACTATAAAGAGTTTGCTGAAAACTTTCTACAGGCCACATCTCTAAAAATACATTTAAACAGTGGGAACCAACTTACTCTTGCCGCTGTATACTGCCCTCCGCGTTATACCATATCTGAAGACCAATTTATGGAATTTTTTAACTCACTAGGAGAATGCTTTATAGCGGCAGGAGACTACAATGCCAAGCACACACACTGGGGATCTCGTCTAGAATCCAAAAGGAAAGCAGCTCTACAATGCAATTATAAAAGCTAACAACAAGCTCGACTACGTTTCTCCTGGCAGACCAACATACTGGCCGACAGATCCCAAAAACTACCCGATTTGATTGACTTTGCAGTTACCAAAAACATTTCGCGTAGACTGATAAGTGCAGAGTGCCTTTCGGATCTATCATCCGATCACTCCCCAGTCCTAATAAATCTGCAACGACACCCTGAATACATAAATCGACCCAGTAAGTTAACTTCACATAAAACTAACTGGCTCAGATACAAAAAATTTATAAGCTCACACATTGAGCTTAAGCCACGTCTCGTTGATGTAGCTGACATTGACAGTTTTGTTAACACTCTGGAGACTGTCTTCGTCGCCGCAGCTCGCGCCGCTACGCCTCAAATACCAAAAACAATACACAACCAAAGGACAACAAATCTACAAATTGAACAGCTCGTTCTTGAAAAGCGGCGCTTACGACGTGATTGGCAATCGAACAGATCGCCATCGGCAAAGCAAAAACTAAAAGACGCCACACGTAAACTCACCAAAGCGTTAAAAATCGAGGACGAGCGCGTTCAACGCCGTTACATCGAGCAATTATCAACCACCAGTACGAAAAACTCATTGTGGAGAGCTCACCCAACTCTAAGCTCACCAACAGAAACAGTAATGCCTATAAGAAACTTCGCAGGCGGCTGGGCTCGCAGCGATGAAGAAAGAGCTAACACATTTGCTACTCATCTCCAAAAAGTGTTCCAACCTAACGCTGCAACAAATACGTTTGCACTACCGACTTCTTCAAACGGCTCTCAGCTTCAAGATGATCCAATCAAGTTTCGCCCGAATGAAATCGTTAGAATCATTAAAGAGCAACTGAACCCAAAAAAATCTCCAGGAGGTGACCAAATAACCCCAAAGATGATTATTGAGCTTCCTTACTGTGCAATATGCATAATTGCCCAGCTCTTCAATGCTATCACCAAACTTGGCCACTATCCAGACAGATGGAAAAAGTCAATTATCATTATGATACCAAAGCCTGGAAAAGATCACACAGTTCCCACGTCGTATAGACCTATAAGCTTATTACCGTGTCTATCAAAACTTTTTGAAAAATGTTTGCTGTCCCGGATAAATCCATTCCTGAATCTTCATAACATAATCCCGTCACACCAATTTGGCTTTCGTGAAAAGCATGGAACAATTGAGCAGGTTAACAGAATAACATCAGAGATACGAAGCGCGTTCGAAAATAGAGAATACTGCACTGCAATATTTCTGGATGTTTCTCAGGCATTCGACAAAGTTTGGTTGGAAGGTCTAATGCATAAGATCAAAGCAATGCTCCCAAACAACACACATAAGCTGCTTAAGTCGTACCTATACGACAGGAAGTTCGCAGTAAGATGTAACACTGCAATGTCTGACGAACACAGTATCGAAGCTGGTGTTCCACAGGGCAGCGTACTGGGACCAACACTGTACGTGCTTTTCACAGCAGACATCCCAATAAGCAGCCGATTGACAACATCTACCTTTGCTGATGATACAGCTATTCTCAGCCGCTCCAGATGCCCAATACAAGCAACAGCGCAACTAGCCCTTCATCTGGTCAACGTGGAAAAATGGTTATCAGATTGGCGAATTAAGGTAAACGAACAAAAATGTAAGCAAGTAACTTTCACCCTTAACAGGCAAGATTGTCCACCGCTCACGTTAAACAACACCACACTTCCAAAAACAAACGATGTAACGTATCTGGGCGTACACTTAGACAGAAGACTAACATGGCGGCGACACATTGAAGCTAAAAGAACACATCTCAAACTGAAAGCCAATAGCCTCCACTGGCTCATCAATGCTCGCTCTTCCATTAGTTTGGACTACAAGGTCCTGCTTTACAACTCTGTTCTAAAACCAATCTGGACCTATGGTTCCCAGTTATGGGGGAACGCTAGCAACAGCAGCATTGACATTGTCCAGAGAGCCCAGTCAAAAATATTGAGAACCATTACCGGGGCACCGTGGTATGTTCGAAACGAAAACATTCATAAAGACTTAAACATCTCAACAGTCAAGGAGGAAATAGAGGAACAAAAAGTAAAATATCTTATCAAGCTCTCATCGCACACAAATCATCTCGCGAGAGGTCTCACAAGGCTGCGCAGCCGATCCCGTCTTCGTCGTAACGACTTACCAACCCAGCGATGATTTTTAGGGACGCGCACTCAGAATACAGTCAAAAACAAAAATGAACTGTTAGCTAAGATTTATTTATAAGATTTGTATACTTATTGCTAGTTTTCTAATTCACTAGAAAAGATTCAATAAATAAGACCAGCAATTTAAAAAAAAAAAAAAAAAAAATGACACAAAAACGACTCTCAAAATGATTTTTCCCTCGCTTGGCCTCTATTTTGGATAAAAGTTACGCAAAGGGTGTAAATTTTTAATTTGCTAAATTTATTGTTTGATAATTTTTTAATTATATTTCTCATTAACCAAATCACTTACATGAAAATCATTCTTTGTGTGCTAGTTATTCTTGTATTTTATTGGTTCGATGCGGGGAAATGCTAATCGTTGACTCCTTTAGTTTTTCCTTTTGTTAATGTTTATGTTGATGTTGAGTGTTTGCGACTTGATCACAATTGGTTGGTGTCTTTATGGTGAACTTGTTGGTGTCCTTGATAATTTTTATTTAATGCAATAAAATGTCACTTGAAAATTAAAAATTTTTTTTTTTTTTTATTTCACCTCTTGTTTTATATTTTAAATCTGCCCGTATGGTCAATAATTAAATTGTTTAAATAAAAAAGTTGGCAGATGTAGATTTTGATATCATCAGTTTCAAAAGCACGTGTGGGGGAGGATCAATCGTCTTCCAGATGTGGGAGTTCGAGCGGGTGGGTCCTCTAAAGTCTTCTTGTTGTAAGGCTGTTATCCAGAAGGGATAGGGCAAGGTTGTTCGGGTGATTAAACAATCTAGCAGTGTAACTGGCACTCATCTTCCTAATTATTTCATTTACAGTTGGCATGCCCAGTTGGCTATGTATGGTGGCATTATCGTGGTACACGTGCGCACCGGAAATGATTTGGAGAGCTTTGTTTTGGAATCTTTGAATCATTATCAGGTTGCTTTTCCTCGCTGTACCACACAACTGGATGCCATAGGACCAGATGGGCCTCAGAATAGCCTTATAAACGAGCAGTTTGACTTTAAGTTTCATTTTTGATTTTCTGCCGATTAGCCAGTAATACTGACGCAGCCTCAAATCGGCCTGTTTCCGTTTTCGGGCTAGGTGCGCACGCCATGTTAGCCTCCTGTCCAGAGTGATACCAAGGTATTTTGGATTATCTTCCTCAGGGATGACTGTTCCGTCTAGATAGACGCGCGGACAATTGCCCGGGCGCAGGGCAAACCTGGTTTGTGTCGACTTTTCCTGGTTTTCAGCAATGTTCCACCTTTTCAGCCAGCCGTCAAGCAGATTTAGTTGCTGTTGAATTTCTTCAGAAGCGTCCTGGGGCAGCGAAGCAGTGGCTAGAAAGGCGGTTTCATCTGCGTAGGCGGCTACAAACAGGTTACCGCTGCGGTGGATGGGCATGTCGGCTGTGTACAAGGTGTACAATATAGAACCCAGTACACTGCCTTGTGGTACACCAGCTCTGATAGTCCTAATCGATGACTTAGCTTCACCGCATCTCACGTAAAATATTCGGTTCTTGATTTACGAATCAAAGAAGTTAAAATATGCCATGGATAGATTCGCCTTAATCTTGTGAAGCAGTCCGGGATGCCAGACCCTGTCAAACGCTTGTTTGATGTCGAGCATTACCGCGCAGCAGTAGTTCTTGTTCTCCAATGCATTCAAAATCTGCTCTACAAGCCTATGGCATTGCTCGGGTGTTCCATGTGAGCGCCTGAAGCATCAGCACCAGCATCGTCCATTATCGGCAACATTCTGCGTAGAAATACTCTCTCATGTATTTTGGATAACATGGCCAGCAAACTTATCGGACGATAGGAAGCTAGATTGATCTCTGGTTTTCTTGGCTTAGGAATAAGTATCACTGTCGCGCATTTCCACTGCACAGGGAAGTGACCATTTTGCATACATCTATTGAAAATTCTACATATCAACACGGTGCAGGTAGGGGGGAGCATTTTAAGCGCCATGGCGTCGATGCCGTCAAAGCCAGGTGACTTGCTGCATTTTAATGAGGCGATGTCTTGCTCAATGTCCTCAACGGCCGCTGGAGGAATTGTCGTGTCACGGGGTCTTGGGGATTCTAGGAATCTTCTGGTATCCTCGGTATCCTCAGTAGTGCATCTCTCGATGGGCGAAAAAGCGTTGTAAAGATGGTCCGCAAATGCCTCGGCACGCTCACAGTTGGACCGGCACCAGTCACCGCTTGCGTTTTTAACTGGCACTGCTCTCTTGGTGGGCCTATTGACATGCCGCGTTACCCGCCAGAGTTTGTGCGGGGGGTCACCAGGCTCAACGTTCTCTATGAACTCATCAAGCACGCTCCTTCTTAGGTTCAGAAGCAGCTCTTTGAGTTGTTTAGTTGCTCTGTTTAGCCGGTTTTTGTCATGAGGGTACGTGTCAAAAACCAAACACGCCTGAGACGTCTTTTTTCAGTGACAAGGGCCGCAACTTCAGGGGTCCAGAGGTGCAGGTCTCTCGAAGAGATATGTGTCCGGGTGCTTCTACGCCGAGCAGTTGCGAATGCAGCAGCGTTGTGCACTTTCTTCGTAAGGTGCTCAATAGTCGAATCAATATCCTCAGGGGAAACTAGCTCGGCATTTGGGTTGACTCTCTGTTGCAGCCAGGATTTGTACATTGTGGGGTTCGTGTTGCTCTGGGTAAGCCTTTTCCGGGCGGATTTTCTCTCAACGGGTGTGTTCAGGTGCAATGAAATGGCGCTGTGGTCGAGAGGAGGTCCGAGTTGGCGCTGCAGACCAAATTGCCTGAGCTTACGCCCTTGGAGATGGCTATGTCCAGAATGTCAGGATTTTTGAAGGGTCAGTTTGCCAGTATGTTGGTTCACCCGAAGAGTGGCACGTTAGGCCTTTGCGTAAAATGCACTTTCGCAATTCTTTCCCTTTAGAGTTGTTGACTCTAGAGCCCTACCAGGAGTGTTTGGCGTTGAATGATGAATCTGGCTCCGAGGCAGTCCAGGAGTTGACCAAATTCGTATTCTTTGACGTTATGTCTAGGCGGGACAAACGCTGCAGTGACTGAGAGATCACATAGTGGGAAAAATTTAAATGAAGCACTCCTTTACTTGGTCGGGAATTGGTTGGTGTCTCTGATAACTTTATCCAATTCATTGGATTGTCACTTAAGGATTCAAATGAAGCGTTCTTTTAGGGTCGCTTATAATCTTGAAGCATACGCTTAAGGCGAATGATATTGTTCTCTACCACTTATAGAATTTTCGTCCCATTAATCGGTAAGCTATTATCATATTTTTGATTTGTTCCTTAAGGTTCACAAGCTCACAGTTCTTGTGTTATTGTGTGATATTTAAAGTTCACAAAATCACTGTTGTATTTTTGTTTTTCGTTCACAAAATTATGTTTCTGTGTTGTTTGTTGTTTTATTTTTTTGTTACACGAGTTTTTTTCACGTCGGGCGCCAATTGATTACATGTTATAATTTGTTTGGTGAATTATTACTGGAGGTTCCAACAACATGGTTGCATTAATGAATGCAGCTGAGTTAACTAAACAATCAACAAATGTTTTACGGACGATACGTCGCGCTTCATTCAGAATATGTTTAGACTGAATTATAAAGCTTACAATAATCTTAAGCTAGCCCTACATGTCGCCGGCCGCGCTGTGAGCGTTATCGTCGCTGCCACCCCGCAAGCTGGCAGCGCTTGTGTGGTATCGGATCGCATCCTGTCTTGAGCCAAACGTTGTGTGCGATTTATCTTCGCACACGAATTCTTTGTGTTGTGCTTTGCACTTTTGTACGAGATTTTCGTTATGAACACATATTGCGACAAATGCATTTCTTTCTCGCTCTATTTTGAACTAATTTTTTAAAACAACGTGAGCAAGCGGGCAATGCTACCTTGTCAGGTATGCCTTGGGCGAAGGTTTACTTAACAAGGTTGTCTTACTCGCTCTGTCGCCCCCCTTTAATGTTGCCTTATACTTCAGTCATGAGTCAAACGTGAGCTACGCATCTCCGCGGACGATGTTTTTGCACACACATGTGTATATGAACATACATATATGCATTACCTATCTGCATGAATGGAATTAAAAACGGCAAATGAAACGCTCGCACTGTAAATATATGCACGTTTTTTGGTACACTGCAAAGTGAATGCCAATTTGTATGCATTAATTGAAATAGAAGCAGCAATGTTCCTATTATAACGTTCGCGTGCACACACAAAATCGTATGCTGTGCTATGTGTAAATTATGTGTTCCGTGCATTAATGGATGCAGAAAGGTTAGTTAACTAAATTTGGGGTGAGTGGATTAACGCCTTGCTTTATTGATACTCAATTTTAGATTGATTATTAAACTTATGTCAAACTTTAGCTAGCCCTACATGTCACCAGCCGCGCTGTCGGCGTCATCGTCGCTGCCAACCCGCAAGCTGGCCGCGCGTGTATGGTATCGGATTGCATTCTGTGCAGCTGGCCCGCTCATGCGCTGCACTCGCTGTTGCTGACCGATAATCTGCCTAAATCACCGTTTTATCGGTAGGCAGCCGCATGGCGTGATGTATCCACACAGTGGACACTCGTTATGGGATAACTACTCCCCCTCTCGAAGACAGACCGTCCTCGGTCGTTTTTAAGTTGTTGATCATCTCCAAGATTATTTTAGCGTTGCGACGGAACGTAGTCAGCTGGCAGAGCCAATAGATTCCCGCACCGGTGATGCAAGCCAACAATATCGCACCCAAGGAAAACGCTGTTTTGTTTCCCACGTTGACGCTGTTTCTAACCTCTTTGATGTACTTAAGGCCGACCTCACTCAAACGGTGGATGTATGGAAGGCTGAGCACCTCATCGTGTCCACAGACGTTCAGTAACCACTGCAACTGCCGGGCAACGATTCTGCACACTGTTGCTTTTGAAGTACCGCATGCCATTAACATCAGCATGCGTTTTAAAGGTGACAAGGCTTGTTGTCCAACCTTGAATGCTGCGTTGTCGTCGTAAGCGACTATTGCACCTCGATCATTTATGATCACGATACTATCATCCATTACAGTGAAGGGGTCGAGGTGACTCGGTAATGTGTTTGGCAATAGGCTGTGCCTCCTGAGTGAAGACCTTGCGCGCAGCTGTTGTTTTGCCTGTTTGCAGAATGTCGCCGTTGCAGCTGTCCACAGCTCGAATCTGGCCATCGCAGTCAGTCGCAGTCGCAGTCAGCCACCAGATTGTCATTAAGCTGCAAGACCGTGCCATTGTAAGTGACCAGGAATATCGTGATTTTTCTGCAGAGCTTGCTTCCTAATGGAAAATGGATTATAAAGCTTACTATGTTATCCTTACGATCTACCCTATTGCTAGATACCTTCGATATGTCAGAAGCTGTGGACCCTGTTATTTGGTCAGCGAGAAGGCTTAGCAGATCCGAATGATCAATTATTGCTAGGATAGTTACGTTTATTTTTTCCAAGGTTAAGGTAAGCATTAAGTTTCCTATTCCAGTTATCAGCATTCTGTTACGAATCGTAAGAGTTTCAAAAAGGCGGCCGGTGTCGGCCTGTTTATCGCTTGTGGAATTAAGAATTTTGTTTACAGTGTCTATTGTCTATTGCTTGCAGTGACCAGCTTTGTTTGAGTTATTTCTAGTCTCCTAAAGTCGTCTGCGTCCGGGTTGCCGACTACAACCCAAAGGGCTGTTCCCGAAAAATCAAGGCTTCTTACCTTGCGATGATGCACATCAAGAGCGGACAACATGTCCAATACATGTCCGTTGTCAATTTCCAGCAACTTCCTCATATGGGACTGCGGAAATGAACTCGTCAGTCTCCCTGTCTCGTCCATCATTGTCCTGTAGTCCGTCAGGTTGGTAGTATGTCTCAAGTACCCGTAACTGTCCCAAAGTAAGATGTTTCCGTCTTCAATTGGTATGTAGTCCACGTGCGTATAGTCCTTCACCCGTGCAGACGTCGTTGCCAGCATTAAAAGTAAGTGAAATGTTTAGAATTACACGTTGCATTTAAATTCAAAGGGTGCACGTGGACTACCCTCCCCTCAACGAGGACCGTTGTCCCCAGGTCCGCTTCAACTTTGTTTTCTACGCAGTGAGATTACCCAGCTTGCGGTTTGTCTTTATCAGGAGCTTTTCACCTCCTTCGAAGACCCTGTTTTTGCCGTTTTTATTTTCCCTCTCGTTCTGTTGAAGTAGGGCCTTCTCTAACTTATCCCCAACATCGCGGATGCATTCCGGCGAAGTGGAGACCAATATGTCTTTAGGCCTTTTCTTGACAACTGAGTGAATGGAACTGTTTGACTCGATTGTCGCCTGCAAAACAGGTCGACCGTGTCCACAATCCCCCTTTGCAGTTGCAAGCACCTGGATATCTCCAAAAGTGTGCTATGAAAGCGCTCTGCTTGTCTATAGATGTAGCGGAGGCGCGTTAACAACACTTACGCCGTAATTGTTCAATAGCAGGGGCCTAATTGTTTCTGACTTAAATACGAGTTCATTGTCACAATACACTTGTTTTGCTAATGGGAAGATGTTCATCAACACTAGCAGAGGCGGTCTTATATCTTCTATTGTTCGGGACGCTTTTGGCTGGACAACCGCGAGCTTTGAAAATTTGTCGATGCAGGTTAGGAAAAACTTTTTGTCTGTGGAGAAAATGTCGATGTGCAACATCTATCTCTCCAGTTTGAGAGGGAGTTGGCGTCTAGACAAGCTCCTGTTTTTTTTTTGTGTACCTATCTTACTTTGCTTTCGTGCAAATTTGACAATTTAAGGCCACCTCGTTAACCAGTTTTTTCTTTTTGGGGAAATATTACTCTGCAAGGATTTGCTTGATGTTTTCCTGCGGTGCCCTGTGCGCACGATTGTGTTCTTTAGTGATAATTTCCCTTCAGTCGCATATACTTAACACGATTGCTATGCCAAAATTTCGTGGTAGGAAAAGCCCTTACCAACTCATGCTGAAAGCTGGCCAAGGCTGGAAGGCTACAATGAATGGCATTTACCACATTTGGGTTGGTGACAAACTTAACTGACTCAATAAGGGTGTCCTTATTGGTGAAGCTTATTAAATGGCAAGTTTTCTCACCAAATATTACGAAGTTCCGTTTAACAGCAAAAATGCCTCCCCTAATACAGTCTGATTTCGGAAGCAGTTCAAAGGCTTCTCTGTTGACTCGATTGTAAAGGACAGCGATAGCTCACTGTGAACTGAGGCCGCATCAGATACTGGCTCACCGAGGATTCCCTGAAGGGCAATCACATTTTGGCACGAGAGCGCATCGGCCACCTGGTTTTCTTTGCCAGGCTTGTAAAAAAGCTTGGCCCCTGTCTCATCAATGCGCGCCTTGCAGCGCTTGCTCTCAAATACCAAAATCGTAAGGGGCTGGTGGTCTGTAAATATGTTGATATCTCTGACTCCGTACAAGAAATGCCGTAATTTTCCCAAGGCCCAAACTGTGGCAAGTAACTCCCGCTCATTAGTAGCATAGTTAGTTTTCTCTATCCTTCAGTGCCCTGGATATCGTGGTTATGGGACGGCCGTTTTGTGACAAAACAGCAGAAGCGTCCGTGGTCAAGTCAAAGGGCTTTTCATAGTCTGGGTACATCAATATAACATCTTCGGATGCCAAAACGTTTCTCAACTTTTCAAACGCGTTGCGTTGAACCTCGTCGAGCTGTACGGGGACTTCTTTCGATTTGTATTTGCTTTTCTCCCTTAAGGATGTTGGATATTTGCTTTGCGATCACAGCAAAGACCGTGATGAAGCATCGGTAATAGCTCGGCAGTCCCAAGTAGGACCTGACGCCAAATACCGTAGTTGGTTCAGCATATTGTCGAATAGCTCTGACCTTGCTTGGGTCGACACTTTCTTTGAAGAATTGTGACTTTTCATGAGCTGCATTGTAATAACATTCCTGTTGAAATTTATTTAACTGAAACTTATTCAGTTGATGAGGCAATGAAAGTACATTGTAATAAGTTCAGTAGAGTTTTTGTGTATAGGAGCGTCTGCTCCGGTTTGGTTGTTTATTGAGAATGAATCTTATATTCTAATGTTGGCTTCAGCTAAGCCGAAAACGTGCAATGCTTATATCTATGTGTTTATATGTAAGTATGTTAGTATATACATATATATGCAGAAGGCATGTTGGGTATGCCACTTGAGCTGCAAAATGCATGCTCAGCATTCTCACGCGCCGCGATCTGCATGTATATAAGCGATGGATCGTATTGCTTGTGCGCTGGAATGTTTATGTAATTATGAGTGGTCTTCTAATGTACTTTAGGGCTTTGTATATTTATATTCATTATGACAAAGTGTCACAGTGTAATAACTTATTGATATACCCTTTGATTTATGATTATGGTAGGGTAAATATGCTACAACATGCATGTTTGCGACTAAAAGGCCTTTTAAAACCCAGTCCACATGCTTGACATGATCCGATTCGTTTTCCGAGAAGATGATCACGTTATCGAAATAAACGTAGGAAGATTTTCCGATCTGCTCCCGAAGAATATTATCTATAGTTCTCTGGAGAATGCTGACGTTGTTTTTAAACCAAAGGAGAGCCTACAGAATTCGTTCTTCCCACCATTTACTGAAAAAGCAGTCCTTCACGATCCTGCTCTGCCAGAGTGATCTGGTGATAACCTGATTTCAGGTCGAGCGACGTGAAGTATCTGGCCTTACCCAGATTAGCCCAGATCATTGTGATGCTTGCATTGGGTACGAATCGGCGATCGTCTTGAGATTAAGCTTCCTTAAGTCAATCACTAGACGTTTGTTACCATTGCCCAAACTATGAGTGCCCTTCTTGTCTACCACCCACAATGGATTATTGCAGGGTGATCTTGACTTTCAGATTATGCAATTTTTTAGGAGGTACGCATTGAAAAAATCCTCAACTCTCCTTTTGTAGGGATACCATTTAGCGTAAATGGCGTTTTCATCGGTCGTACGTATTGTTGCAACGACGGCCGTGTAATAAGGCAGCTTTACATTTCGTGTGGTTGACGTTCGTACATTTATAGTACTGCAACGCCTCCGAATTTGCACCGACTTCAAGTATTCCCTCTTTAAGACATAAGATCGCTCCCACTTGTTTTAGCAGGTCAAAGCAGGTCCCACTTGTTTTAGCAGGCCTATGACTCCATCAAATGTGGAAAGGGAATAACGGAGAAAAAAATGTGTCGCACCTAAACATAGATAACTTGCATTTTTCAGCGATGTTGCTAGATCCATGAATGGATTGGACGACAAAAAGGGACTTGGCTGGGAAGACGCCTCTAAGGCGTTTGAATGGCCTAATGTAATTTTTAGATGCTTCCGTGGCGATGAAAAATATCACACATGTCCCGCTACTCTTCGCTGTATGAACGGCAGCAGGGACTTTCCCCTAAAAATGTGCCCTGTCAGAGCCAAAACGCCGCTTGTTCGCTTGACCCTGATTATTGTTAAACCTCGCAGAGCCTTGGGCTGGCTGGAAGTGTGTGTGCTGCTTAAATTTTGAAGAAGAAGGGTCGACGTCCATGGGAACTGGGGCGTCCTCAGCTCCCGTTTTCTGTTGGAACTTTTCCGGCCCTTGCCCGTTCTGTCTCTTAAAATGGGGGTTTGTACCTTGTCCCCCCTGAGGGAAATGCTGAGCATGTTGCTGTTTGCCTCCCTGCTGTCGCTGGTCTGACTGTTTTCTATCCTCTTGCGTTTCAGCGAAATTTGCCGCAAACACATACCTCTCATGGTTTGCTTCGACTTTCTGAGCTAATGCAAGCGCCGAGGGCAGATCTGAAGGGTTGGCTGCAAACAGTACATCAGTCAGATTGCACCTTAATACAGAAACGAACACCCGGAGTCTGAATTTTTCACACATGCCCAATGCGAAATCTTTGTTGAAGGTCATATGAACTTTGTTTGTGAGTAATGTGAGTTTTTGTTTTCAACCTCATCATAATATTGTAAGATTGATAAGCCGCCTTGCCTAAGTACCCATCTCCTGTTCTATGACATGGATTGATCGCTTGTCACAATATGTGAAGTCAAGCCTTGCTATAATTGCCTCAAAGTTCAAGGGGGTCTTAAAGGATGCTAACACAGCGTCTGCTGGGCCTCTAATCTTACTCCTGATCACAATGACGGCTTGATAGTGGCAGGAGCTGCCAATGTATTCTTTGAAATCGAAAATTTTATACGGTCCATGCGCAGTTTTTCTCCTAGATACGTATGACTACTGAGTTCCATGGAACTCAGGGAGACACTTTACTGCATCGAGGGACTCGTCACACGTGATCCCTTTAATAATTTCACCGTGATTATAAATTTTAACTCCGGTACTAAAAGTTGAAAATTGTTTAATTCGGACGAAATTTGTCAAATTTGCTGTGCCAACTCATTCTTGAGAACGTTTTCTCTTGTTACATACTCCTGTGTTTGTGACGCGAATGCGCTCTGCACAATGGCCATTACCAACTTTTGAATCTGTTCTGGTTCTATGGTTGACCTTATTTCCGTAAGCTGCTCAGTGGGATCGATGAGTCCCGATACCCGTAGGTTATCAAAGTTTCCTATTAATCTAACTAAAACACTTTCTTCACTATCGTAGTCTGCTGGGTCACCGTCGCTCATTCGACTGAAAACAAAAGTCTATTCCTCACCGTACGTTGCACGGTGCGAAATTTTTTATAATTTATGACACAAAAACGACTCTCAAAATGATTTTTCCCTCGCTTGGCCTCTATTTTGGATAAAAGTTACGCAAAGGGTGTAAATTTTTAATTTGCTAAATTTATTGTTTGATATTTTTTTAATTATATTTCTCATTAACCAAATCACTTACATGAAAATCATTCTTTGTGTGCTAGTTATTCTTGTATTTTATTGGTTCGATGCGGGGAAATGCTAATCGTTGACTCCTTTAGTTTTTCCTTTTGTTAATGTTTATGTTGATGTTGAGTGTTTGCGACTTGATCACAATTGGTTGGTGTCTTTATGGTGAACTTGTTGGTGTCCTTGATAATTTTTATTAAATGCAATAAAATGTCACTTGAAAATTAAAAAATTTTTTTTTTTTTTATTTCACCTCTTGTTTTATATTTTAAATCTGCCCGTATGGTCAATAATTAAATTGTTTAAATTTAAAAGTTGGCAGATGTAGATTTTGATATCATCAGTTTCAAAAGCACGTGTGGGGGAGGATCAATCGTCTTCCAGATGTGGGAGTTCGAGCGGGTGGGTCCTCTAAAGTCTTCTTGTTGTAAGGCTGTTATCCAGAAGGGATAGGGCAAGGTTGTTCGGGTGATTAAACAATCTAGCAGTGTAACTGGCACTCATCTTCCTAATTATTTCATTTACAGTTGGCATGCCCAGTTGGCTATGTATGGTGGCATTATCGTGGTACACGTGCGCACCGGAAATGATTCGGAGAGCTTTGTTTTGGAATCTTTGAATCATTATCAGGTTGCTTTTCCTCGCTGTACCACACAACTGGATGCCATAGGACCAGATGGGCCTCAGAATAGCCTTATAAACGAGCAGTTTGACTTTAAGTTTCATTTTTGATTTTCTGCCGATTAGCCAGTAATACTGACGCAGCCTCAAATCGGCCTGTTTCCGTTTTTGGGCTAGGTGCGCACGCCATGTTAGCCTCCTGTCCAGAGTGATACCAAGGTATTTTGGATTATCTTCCTCAGGGATGACTGTTCCGTCTAGATAGACGCGCGGACAATTGCCCGGGCGCAGGGCAAACCTGGTTTGTGTCGACTTTTCCTGGTTTTCAGCAATGTTCCACCTTTTCAGCCAGCCGTCAAGCAGATTTAGTTGCTGTTGAATTTCTTCAGAAGCGTCCTGGGGCAGCGAAGCAGTGGCTAGAAAGGCGGTTTCATCTGCGTAGGCGGCTACAAACAGGTTACCGCTGCGGTGGATGGGCATGTCGGCTGTGTACAAGGTGTACAATATAGAACCCAGTACACTGCCTTGTGGTACACCAGCTCTGATAGTCCTGATCGATGACTTAGCTTCACCGCATCTCACGTAAAATATTCGGTTCTTGATTTACGAATCAAAGAAGTTAAAATATGCCATGGGTAGATTCGCCTTAATCTTGTGAAGCAGTCCGGGATGCCAGACCCTGTCAAACGCTTGTTTGATGTCGAGCATTACCGCGCAGCAGTAGTTCTTGTTCTCCAATGCATTCAAAATCTGCTCTACAAGCCTATGGCATTGCTCGGGTGTTCCATGTGAGCGCCTGAAGCATCAGCACCAGCATCGTCCATTATCGGCAACATTCTGCGTAGAAATACTCTCTCATGTATTTTGGATAATATGGCCAGCAAACTTATCGGACGATAGGAAGCTAGATTGATCTCTGGTTTTCTTGGCTTAGGAATAAGTATCACTGTCGCGCATTTCCACTGCACAGGGAAGTGACCATTTTGCATACATCTATTGAAAATTCTACATATCAACACGGTGCAGGTAGGGGGGAGCATTTTAAGCGCCATGGCGTCAATGCCGTCAAAGCCAGGTGACTTGCTGCATTTTAATGAGGCGATGTCTTGCTCAATGTCCTCAACGGCCGCTGGAGGAATTGTCGTGTCACGGGGTCTTGGGGATTCTAGGAATCTTCTGGTATCCTCGGTATCCTCAGTAGTGCATCTCTCGATGGGCGAAAAAGCGTTGTAAAGATGGTCCGCAAATGCCTCGGCACGCTCACAGTTGGACCGGCACCAGTCACCGCTTGCGTTTTTAACTGGCACTGCTCTCTTGGTGGGCCTATTGACATGCCGCGTTACCCGCCAGAGTTTGTGCGGGGGGTCACCAGGCTCAACGTTCTCTATGAACTCATCAAGCACGCTCCTTCTTAGGTTCAGAAGCAGCTCTTTGAGTTGTTTAGTTGCTCTGTTTAGCCGGTTTTTGTCATGAGGGCTACGTGTCAAAAACCAAACACGCCTGAGACGTCTTTTTTCAGTGACAAGGGCCGCAACTTCAGGGGTCCAGAGGTGCAGGTCTCTCGAAGAGATATGTGTCCGGGTGCTTCTACGCCGAGCAGTTGCGAATGCAGCAGCGTTGTGCACTTTCTTCGTAAGGTGCTCAATAGTCGAATCAATATCCTCAGGGGAAACTAGCTCGGCATTTGGGTTGACTCTCTGTTGCAGCCAGGATTTGTACATTGTGGGGTTCGTGTTGCTCTGGGTAAGCCTTTTCCGGGCGGATTTTCTCTCAACGGGTGTGTTCAGGTGCAATGAAATGGCGCTGTGGTCGAGAGGAGGTCCGAGTTGGCGCTGCAGACCAAATTGCCTGAGCTTACGCCCTTGGAGATGGCTATGTCCACAATGTCAGGATTTTTTGAAGGGTCAGTTTGCCAGTATGTTGGTTCACCCGAAGAGTGGCACGTTAGGCCTTTGCGTAAAATGCACTTTCGCAATTCTTTCCCTTTAGAGCTGTTGACTCTAGAGCCCTACCAGGAGTGTTTGGCGTTGAATGATGAATCTGGCTCCGAGGCAGTCCAGGAGTTGACCAAATTCGTATTCTTTGACGTTATGTCTAGGCGGGACAAACGCTGCAGTGACTGAGAGATCACATAGTGGGAAAAATTTAAATGAAGCACTCCTTTACTTGGTCGGGAATTGGTTGGTGTCTCTGATAACTTTATCCAATTCATTGGATTGTCACTTAAGGATTCAAATGAAGCGTTCTTTTAGGGTCGCTTATAATCTTGAAGCATACGCTTAAGGCGAATGATATTGTTCTCTACCACTTATAGAATTTTCGTCCCATTAATCGGTAAGCTATTATCGTATTTTTGATTTGTTCCTTAAGGTTCACAAGCTCACAGTTCTTGTGTTATTGTGTGATATTTAAAGTTCACAAAATCACTGTTGTATTTTTGTTTTTCGTTCACAAAATTATGTTTCTGTGTTGTTTGTTGTTTTATTTTTTGTTAGGCGAGTTTTTTTCACGTCGGGCGCCAATTGATTACATGTTATAATTTGTTTGGTGAATTATTACTGGAGGTTCCAACAACATGGTTGCATTAATGAATGCAGCTGAGTTAACTAAACAATCAACAAATGTTTTACGGACGATACGTCGCGCTTCATTCAGAATATGTTTAGACTGAATTATAAAGCTTACAATAATCTTAAGCTAGCCCTACATGTCGCCGGCCGCGCTGTGAGCGTTATCGTCGCTGCCACCCCGCAAGCTGGCAGCGCTTGTGTGGCATCGGATCGCATCCTGTCTTGAGCCAAACGTTGTGTGCGATTTATCTTCGCACACGAATTCTTTGTGTTGTGCTTTGCACATTTGTACGAGATTTTCGTTATGGACACATATTGCGACAAATGCATTTCTTTCTCGCTCTATTTTGAACTAATTTTTTAAAACAACGTGAGCAAGCGGGCAATGCTACCTTGTCAGGTATGCCTTGGGCGAAGGTTTACTTAACAAGGTTGTCTTACTCGCTCTGTCGCCCCCTTTTAATGTTGCCTTATACTTCAGTCATGAGTCAAACGTGAGCTACGCATCTCCGCGGACGATGTTTTTGCACACACATGTGTATATGAACATACATATATGCATTACCTATCTGCATGAATGGAATTAAAAACGGCAAATGAAACGCTCGCACTGTAAATATATGCACGTTTTTTGGTACATTGCAAAGTGAATGCCAATTTGTATGCATTAATTGAAATAGAAGCAGCAATGTTCCTATTATAACGTTCGCGTGCACACACAAAATCGTATGCTGTGCTATGTGTAAATTATGTGTTCCGTGCATTAATGGATGCAGAAAGGTTAGTTAACTAAATTTGGGGTGAGTGGATTAACGCCTTGCTTTATTGATACTCAATTTTAGATTGATTATTAAACTTATGTCAAACTTTAGCTAGCCCTACATGTCACCAGCCGCGCTGTCGGCGTCATCGTCGCTGCGAACCCGCAAGCTGGCCGCGCGTGTATGGTATCGGATTGCATTCTGTGCAGCTGGCCCGCTCATGCGCTGCACTCGCTGTTGCTGACCGATAATCTGCCTAAATCACCGTTTTATCGGTAGGCAGCCGCATGGCGTGATGTATCCACACAGTGGACACTCGTTATGGGATAACTACTCCCCCTCTCGAAGACAGACCGTCCTCGGTCGTTTTTAAGTTGTTGATCATCTCCAAGATTATTTTAGCGTTGCGACGGAACGTAGTCAGCTGGCAGAGCCAATAGATTCCCGCACCGGTGATGCAAGCCAACAATATCGCACCCAAGGAAAACGCTGTTTTGTTTCCCACGTTGACGCTGTTTCTAACCTCTTTGATGTACTTAAGGCCGACCTCACTCAAACGGTGGATGTATGGAAGGCTGAGCACCTCATCGTGTCCACAGACGTTCAGTAACCGCTGCAACTGCCGGGCAACGATTCTGCACACTGTTGCTTTTGAAGTACCGCATGCCATTAACATCAGCATGCGTTTTAAAGGTGACAAGGCTTGTTGTCCAACCTTGAATGCTGCGTTGTCGTCGTAAGCGACTATTGCACCTCGATCATTTATGATCACGATACTATCATCCATTACAGTGAAGGGGTCGAGGTGACTCGGTAATGTGTTTGGCAATAGGCTGTGCCTCCTGAGTGAAGACCTTGCGCGCAGCTGTTGTTTTGCCTGTTTGCAGAATGTCGCCGTTGCAGCTGTCCACAGCTCGAATCTGGCCATCGCAGTCAGTCGCAGTCGCAGTCAGCCACCAGATTGTCATTAAGCTGCAAGACCGTGCCATTGTAAGTGACCAGGAATATCGTGATTTTTCTGCAGAGCTTGCTTCCTAATGGAAAATGGATTATAAAGCTTACTATGTTATCCTTACGATCTACCCTATTGCTAGATACCTTCGAAATGTCAGAAGCTGTGGACCCTGTTATTTGGTCAGCGAGAAGGCTTAGCAGATCCGAATGATCAATTATTGCTAGGATAGTTACGTTTATTTTTTCCAAGGTTAAGGTAAGCATTAAGTTTCCTATTCCAGTTATCAGCATTCTGTTACGAATCGTAAGTGTTTCAAAAAGGCGGCCGGTGTCGGCCTGTTTATCGCTTGTGGAATTAAGAATTTTGTTTACAGTGTCTATTGTCTATTGCTTGCAGTGACCAGCTTTGTTTGAGTTATTTCTAGTCTCCTAAAGTCGTCTGCGTACGGGTTGCCGACTACAACCCATAGGGCTGTTCTCGAAAAATCAAGGCTTCTTACCTTGCGATGATGCACATCAAGAGCGGACAACATGTCCAATACATGTCCGTTGTCAATTTCCAGCAACTTCCTCATATGGGACTGCGGAAATGAACTCGTCAGTCTCCCTGTCTCGTCCATCATTGTCCTGTAGTCCGTCAGGTTGGTACTATGTCTCAAGTACCCGTAACTGTCCCAAAGTAAGATGTTTCCGTCTTCAATTGGTATGTAGTCCACGTGCGTATAGTCCTTCACCCGTGCAGACGTCGTTGCCAGCATTAAAAGTAAGTGAAATGTTTAGAATTACACGTTGCATTTAAATTCAAAGGGTGCACGTGGACTACCCTCCCCTCAACGAGGACCGTTGTCCCCAGGTCCGCTTCAACTTTGTTTTCTACGCAGTGAGATTACCCAGTTTGCGGTTTGTCTTTATCAGGACCTTTTCACCTCCTTCGAAGACCCTGTTTTGCCGTTTTTTATTTTCCCTCTCGTTCTGTTGAAGTAGGGCCTTCTCTAACTTATCCCCAACATCGCGGATGCATTCCGGCGAAGCGGAGACCAATATGTCTTTAGGCCTTTTCTTGACAACTGAGTGAATGGAACTATTTGACTCGATTGTCGCCTGCAATACAGGTCGACCGTGTCCACAATCCCCCTTTGCAGTTGCAAGCACCTGGATATCTCCAAAGGTGTGCTATGAAAGCGCTCTGCTTGTCTATTAGATGTAGCGGAGGCGCGTTAACAACACTTACGCCGTAATTGTTCAATAGCAGGGGCCTAATTGTTTCTGACTTAAATACGAGTTCATTGTCACAATACACTTGTTTTGCTAATGGGAAGATGTTCATCAACACTAGCAGAGGCGGTCTTATATCTTCTATTGTTCGGGACGCTTTTGGCTGGACAACCGCGAGCTTTGAAAATTTGTCGATGCAGGTTAGGAAAAACTTTTTGTCTGTGGAGAAAATGTCGATGTGCAACATCTATCTCTCCAGTTTGAGAGGGAGTTGGCGTCTAGACAAGCTCCTGTTTTTTTTTGTGTACCTATCTTACTTTGCTTTCTTGCAAATTTGACAATTTAAGGCCACCTCGTTAACCAGTTTTTTCTTTTTGGGGAAATATTACTCTGCAAGGATTTGCTTGATGTTTTCCTGCGGTGCCCTGTGCGCACGATTGTGTTCTTTAGTGATAATTTCCCTTCAGTCACATATACTTAACACGATTGCTATGCCAAAATTTCGTGGTAGGAAAAGCCCTTACCAACTCATGCTGAAAGCTGGCCAAGGCTGGAAGGCTACAATGAATGGCATTTACCACATTTGGGTTGGTGACAAACTTAACTGACTCAATAAGGGTGTCCTTATTGGTGAAGCTTATTAAATGGCAAGTTTTCTCACCAAATATTACGAAGTTCCGTTTAACAGCAAAAATGCCTCCCCTAATACAGTCTGATTTCGGAAGCAGTTCAAAGGCTTCTCTGTTGACTCGATTGTAAAGGACTGCGATAGCTCACTGTGAACTGAGGCCGCATCAGATACTGGCTCACCGAGGATTCCCTGAAGGGCAATCACTTTTGGCACGAGAGCGCATCGGCCACCTGGTTTTCTTTGCCAGGCTTGTAAAAAAGCTTGGCCCCTGTCTCATCAATGCGCGCCTTGCAGCGCTTGCTCTCAAATACCAAAATCGTAAGGGGCTGGTGGTCTGTAAATATGTTGATATCTCTGACTCCGTACAAGAAATGCCGTAATTTTCCCAAGGCCCAAACTGTGGCAAGTAACTCCCGCTCATTAGTAGCATAGTTAGTTTCTCTATCCTTCAGTGCCCTGGATATCGTGGTTATGGGACGGCCGTTTTGTGACAAAACAGCAGAAGCGTCCGTGGTCAAGTCAAAGGGCTTTTCATAGTCTGGGTACATCAATATAACATCTTCGGATGCCAAAACGTTTCTCAACTTTTCAAACGCGTTGCGTTGAACCTCGTCGAGCTGTACGGGGATTTCTTTCGATTTGTATTTGCTTTTCTCCCTTAAGGATGTTGGATATTTGCTTTGCGATCACAGCAAAGACCGTGATGAAGCATCGGTAATAGCTCGGCAGTCCCAAGTAGGACCTGACGCCAAATACCGTAGTTGGTTCAGCATATTGTCGAATAGCTCTGACCTTGCTTGGGTCGACACTTTCTTTGAAGAATTGTGACTTTTCATGAGCTGCATTGTAATAACATTCCTGTTGAAATTTATTTAACTGAAACTTATTCAGTTGATGAGGCAATGAAAGTACATTGTAATAAGTTCAGTAGAGTTTTTGTGTATAGGAGCGTCTGCTCCGGTTTGGTTGTTTATTGAGAATGAATCTTATATTCTAATGTTGGCTTCAGCTAAGCCGAAAACGTGCAATGCTTATATCTATGTGTTTATATGTAAGTATGTTAGTATATACATATATATGCAGAAGGCATGTATATGTTGGGTATGCCACTTGAGCTGCAAAATGCATGCTCAGCATTCTCACGCGCCGCGATCTGCATGTATATAAGCGATGGATCGTATTGCTTGTGCGCTGGAATGTTTATGTAATTATGAGTGGTCTTCTAATGTACTTTAGGGCTTTGTATATTTATATTCATTATGACAAAGTGTCACAGTGTAATAACTTATTGATATACCCTTTGATTTATGATTATGGTAGGGTAGATATGCTACAACATGCATGTTTGCGACTAAAAGGCCTTTTAAAACCCAGTCCACATGCTTGACATGATCCGATTCGTTTTCCGAGAAGATGATCACGTTATCGAAATAAACGTAGGAAGATTTTCCGATCTGCTCCCGAAGAATATTATCTATAGTTCTCTGGAGAATGCTGACGTTGTTTTTAAACCAAAGGAGAGCCTACAGAATTCGTTCTTCCCACCATTTACTGAAAAAGCAGTCCTTTCACGATCCTGCTCTGCCAGAGTGATCTGGTGATAACCTGATTTCAGGTCGAGCGACGTGAAGTATCTGGCCTTACCCAGATTAGCCCAGATCATTGTGATGCTTGCATTGGGTACGAATCGGCGATCGTCTTGAGATTAAGCTTCCTTAAGTCAATCACTAGACGTTTGTTACCATTGCCCAAACTATGAGTGCCCTTCTTGTCTACCACCCACAATGGATTATTGCAGGGTGATCTTGACTTTCAGATTATGCAATTTTTTAGGAGGTACGCATTGAAAAAATCCTCAACTCTCCTTTTGTAGGGATACCATTTAGCGTAAATGGCGTTTTCATCGGTCGCACGTATTGTTGCAACGACGGCCGTGTAATAAGGCAGCAACTCGTTAGGGTCCGCAAAGGCCTTGTCATTTCGGTTAAGCATTCTCAGGAAATCTGCCTTAACCGCAGGTAGTGCCACGGTATCTTTACATTTCGTGTGGTTGACGTTCGTACATTTATAGTACTGCAACGCCTCCGAATTTGCACCGACTTCAAGTATTCCCTCTTTAAGACATAAGATCGCTCCCACTTGTTTTAGCAGGTCAAAGCAGGTCCCACTTGTTTAAGCAGGCCTATGACTCCATCAAATGAGGAAAGGGAATAAAGGAGAAAAAAAAAATGTGTCGCACCTAAACATAGATAACTTGCATTTTTCAGCGATGTTGCTAGATCCATGAATGGATTGGACGACAAAAAGGGACTTGGCTGGGAAGACGCCTCTAAGGCGCTTGAATGGCCTAATGTAATTTTTAGTTGCTTCCGTGGCGATTGAAAGTATCACATATGTCCCGCTACTCTTCGCTATATGAACGGCAGCAGGGACTTTCCCCTAAAAAATTTGCCCTGTCAGAGCCAAAACGCCGCTTGTTCGCTTGACCCTGATTATTGTTAAGCCTCGGAGAGCCTTGGGCTCGCTGGAAGTTTGTGGGCTGCTTAAATTTTGAAGAAGAAGGGTCGACATCCATGGGAGCTGGGGCGTCCTCAGCTCCCGTTTTCTGTTGGAGCCTGTCCGGCCCTTGCCCGTTCTGTCTCTTAAAATGGAGGTTTTTACCTTGTCTCCCCTGAGAGAAATGCTGAGCATGTTGCTGTTTGCCTCCCTGCTGTCGCTGGTCTGACTGATTCCTATCCTCTTGAGTTTTTGCGATATTTGCCGCAAACACATACCTCTCATGGTTTGCTTCGGCACGGTGCGAAATTTTTTATAATTTATGACACAAAAACGACTCTCAAAATGATTTTTCCCTCGCTTGGCCTCTATTTTGGATAAAAGTTACGCAAAGGGTGTACATTTTTAATTTGCTAAATTTATTGTTTGATATTTTTTTAATTATATATCTCATTAACCAAATCACTTACATGAAAATCATTCTTTGTGTGCTAGTTATTTTTGTATTTTATTGGTTCGATGCGGGGAAATGCTGATCGTTGACTCCTTTAGTTTTTCCTTTTGTTAATGTTTATGTTGATGTTGAGTGTTTGCGACTTGATCACAATTGGTTGGTGTCTTTTTCGCGAATTTGTTTGTGTCTTTAATAATTTTTATTAAATGCAATAAAATGTCACTTGAAAATTTGAATGAAACACTCTTTTACTTGGTCGGGAATTGGTTGGTGTCTCTGATAACTTTATCCAATTCATCCAATCATACGCAAGCTGGCAGCGCTTGTGTGGTATCGGATCGCATCCTGTCTTGAGCCAAACGTTGTGTGCGATTTATCTTGGCACACGAATTCTTTGTGTTGTGCTTTGCACTTTTGTACGAGATTTTCGTTATGAATACATATTGCGACAAATGCATTACTTTCTCGCTCTATTTTGAACTAATTTTTTAAAACAACGTGAGCAAGCGGGCAATGCTACCTTGTCAGGTATGCCTTGGGCGAAGGTATACTTAACAAGGTTGTCTTACTCGCTCTGTCGCCCCCCTTTAATGTTGCCTTATACTTCAGTCACGAGTCAAACGTGAGCGACGCATCTCCACGGACGAATTTTTTGTATACACATTTGTATATGAACATACATATATGCATTACATATCTGCATGAATGGAATTAAAAACGGCAAATGAAACTGTCGCACTGTAAATATATGCACGTGTTTTGCTACACTGCAAAGTGAATGCCAATTTGTATGCATTAATTGAAATAAAAGCAGCAACGTTCCTATTATAACGATCGCGTGCACACACAAAATCGTATGCTGTGCTATGTGTAAATTATGTGTTCCGTGCATAAATGGATGCAGAAAGGTGAGTTAACTAAATTTGGTGTGAGTGGCGGAACGCCTTGCTTTATTGATAATCAATTTTAGATTGATTATTATACTTATGTCAAACTTAAGCTAGCCCTACATGTCACCAGCCGCGCTGTCGGCGTCATCGTCGCTGTCAACCCGCAAGCTGGCCGCGCGTGTGTGGTATCGGATTGCATTCTGTGCAGCTGGCCCGCTCATGCGCTGCAATCGCTGTTGCTGACCGATAATCTGCCTAAATCACCGTTTTATCGGTAGGCAGCCGCATGGCGTGATGTATCCACACAGTGGACACTCGTTATGGGATAACTACTCCCCCTCTCGAAGACAGACCGTCCTCGATCGTTTTTAAGTTGTTGATCATCTCCAAGATTATTTTAGCGTTGCGACGGAACGTAGTCAGCCGGCAGAGCCAAAAGATTCCCACACCGGTGATGCAAGCCAACAATATCGCACCCCAGGAAAACACTGTTTTGTTTCCCACATTGACGCTGTTTCTAACCTCTTTGATGTACTTAAGGCCGTCCTCACTCAAACGGTGGATGTATGGAAGGCTGAGCACCTCATCGTGCCCACAGACGTTCAGTAACAGCTGCAACTGCCGGGAAACGATTCTGCACACTGTTGCGTTTTAAGTACCGCATGCCATTAACATCAGCATGCGTTTTAAAGGCGACAAGGCTTGTTCCTGCAACCTTGAATACTCCGTTGTCGTCGTAAGCGACAATTGCACTATACTTTCATCCAATACAGTGAAGGAGTCGAGGTGACTCGGTAATGTGTCTGGAAATAGGCTGTGCCTCCTGAGTGAATACCTTAAGCGCAGATGTTGTTTTGTCTGTTTGCAGAATGTCGGCGTTGCAGCTGTCCACAGCTCGAATCTGGCCATCGCAGTCAGTCGCAATCGCAGTCAGCCACCAGATTGTCATTAAGGTGCAGTACCGTGCCATTGTAAGCGACCGGGAATATCGTTTCCTAATGGAAAACGGATTATAAAGCTAATTATGTTACCCTTACGATCTACCCTAATGCTAGATACCTTCGAAATGTCAGTAACTGTGGTCCCTGTAATTTGGTCAGTGAGAATGTTTCGCAGGTCCGAATGATCCATTATTGCTGCGTTAATTAAGTTTATTATTTCCATGGTTAAGGTTAGCATTAAGTTTCCAATTTCAGTTATCAGCATTCTGTTACGAATCGTAAGTTTTTCAAAAAGGCGGCCGGTGTCAGCCTGTTTATCGCTTGTGGAAATAAGAATTTTGTTTACAGTGTCAGTGAGCTGGTTTATTTTTTCTTGCAACTTTGTTCTTATCTGTCTATTGCTTGCAGTGACCAGCTTTGTTTGAGTTACGTCTAGTCTCCTAAAGTTGTTTGCGTCCGGGGTACCGGCTACAACCTTAAGGGCTGTTCCCAAAAATCAAGGCTTCTTATCTTGCGATGATGCACATCAAGAGCGGACAACATGTCCAGTAGATGTCTGGTGTGAATTTCCAGCAACTGTCTCATATGGGACTGCGGATATAAACTCGTCAGTCTCCCTGTCTCGTCCATCATTGTCCTGTAGTCCGTCAGGTTGGTAGTATGTCTCAAGTACCCGTAACTGTCCCAAAGTAATATGTTTCCGTCTTCAATTGGTATGCGTATAGTCCGTCACCCGTGCAGAAGTCGTTGCCAGCATTAAAAGTAAGTGAAATGTTATCCTTAAAAGCGTTGCATTTAAATTAAAAGGGTGTACGTGGGCCACTCTCCCCTCAACGAGGACCGTTGTCCCCAGGTCCGCTTCAACTTTATTTTCCACGCAGTGAGATTACCCATTTTGCGGTTTGTGTTTATCATGACCTTTTCACCTCCTTCGAAGACCCTGTTTTGCCGTTTTTTATTTTTCCTCTCGTTCTGTTGAAGTAGGGCCTTCTCTAACTTATCCCCAACATCGCGGATGCATTCCGGCGAAGCGGAGACCAATATGTCTTTAGGCCTTTTCTTGACAACTGAGTGAATGGAACTATTTAACTCGATTGTCGCCTGCAAAACAGGTCGACCGTGTCCACAATCCCCCTTTTCAGTTGCAAGCACCTGAATATCTCCAAAAGTGTGCTATGAAAGCGCTCTACTTGTCCATTAGATGTTATTTGTAGCGGAGGCGCGTTAACAACACTTACGCCGTAATTGTTCAATAGCAGGGGCCTAATTGTTTCTGACTTAAATACGAGTTCATTGTCACAATACACTTGTTTTGCTAATGGGAAGATGTTCATCAACACTAGCAGAGGCGGTCTTATATCTTCTATTGTTCGGGACGCTTTTGGCTGGACAACAGCGAACTTTGAAAATTTGTCGATGCAGGTAAGAAAAATCTTTTCTGTGAAGAAAATGTCGATGTGCAACATATATCTTTCCAGTTTGAGAGGGAGTTGGCGTCTGGCCATGCTCCTGTTTTTTTGGGTACCTATCATACTTTGCCTTCGTGCAAATTTGACAATTTAAGGCCACCTCGTTAACCAGTTTTTTCTTTTTGGGGAAATATTACTCTGCAAGGATTTGCTTGATGTTTTCCTGCGGTGCCCTGTGCGCTCGATTGTGTTCTTTAGTGACAATTTCCCTTCGATCGCATATACTGAACACGTTTGCCATGCCAAAAATTCGTGGTAGGGAAAGCCCTTACCAACTCATACTGAAAGCTGTTCAAAGCTGGGAGGCTACAATGAATGGAATTTACCACATTTGGTTTTGTGACAAACTTAACTGACTCAATAAAGGTGTCCTTATTAGCGAAGCTTATTAAATGGCGAGTTTTCTCACCAAATATTACGAAGTTCCGTTTTAGAGCAAAAATGCCTCCCCTAGTACAATCTGATTTCGGAAGCAGTTCAAAGGCTTCTCTGTTGACTCGATTGTAAAGGACATCGATAGCTCACTGTGAACTGAGGCTGCATCAGATGCTGGCTCACCAAGGATTCCCTGAAGGGCATTCATATTTTGACGCGAGAGACCGTCAACCGCCTGGTTTTCTTTGGCAGGCTTGTAAAAAGCTTGCCCCCTGTCTCATCAATGCGCGCCTTCCAGCGCTTGATTTTTGTTAAGTTTTTCCTTTTGTTGTTGTTGAGTGTTTGCGACTTGATCACAATTGGTTGGTGTCTTTATCGTGAACTTGTTGGTGTCTTTAATAATTTTGATTTAATGCAATAAAATGTCACTTGAAAATTTAAATGAAGCACTTTACTTGGTCGGGAATTGGTTGGTGTCTCTGATAACTTTATCCAATTCATTGGATTGTCACTTGAGGACTCAAATAAAGCATATTTTTAGGGTTGCTTATAATCTTGAAGCATACTCTTAAGGTGACTGATACTTTTTTTCTACCACTTGTAGAATTTTCGTCACATTGGTCGGTGAGCTATTATCAATATTTTTGAGCGCCAGCCAACGAATTGGGACTGATGCTTCGAAAATTGCTGCTCCCGGCAAAGCGCAGCCTAAGCCTCCACCAATCGTAATGGAAGGCATTAACGACGTCAACCTGCTAATGCAAGGTATTTCAAAAGTCACGGAAGTGAGCAAGGTCGAGGCTAGGGCTTCACTGGGTGGTGTAATGCGACTCTACACGGCCGATGCCAGCACATTTCGCAGCATTGTCAGCTGGCTCGAGCAAGAAAAGTATGAATTTCACTGCTATCAGCTGAAAGAAGACAGGCCATACAGAGTTTGTGTTAAAGGCTTGCACCACAGCACGTTGCCAACCCAGATAAAGGAGGAACTTGGAAAAATTGGCCACAAGGTGCTAGATGCCCATACGCCTCAGAGGCGCAACGAGCCAGGCACTCCCAAAGACAACCCAGTGAACATGTTCTTTCTGAATATTGCTGCAGCGGCCAATAATAAGGCTATATTGGCTGTTAAGACACTATGCCATATGAGAGTAGCAGTCGAACCCCTCCGCAAGCGCACTGTCATTTTGCATAGCCATCGATGTCAGCAGTTTGGTCACACTGCTAAATATTGCCGTAAGGCGCACATATGTGTTAAATGTGCTGGCAAACACCCTGCCAGGGATTGTACTCGACCCCGCAACGAGCTATGTACATGCTTCAACTGTGGTGATGCGCATCCTGCCAACTACTCAGGTTGCCAGAAATACCAGGCGTTTCTACAACGCTCCAGGCCCAAAAGTGGGGTGGGTGGTAAAAGTGAGGACTCCGACCTTTCTATGCCAGGGGTTAATATTGGTGGTAGACCGGCAGCCACTACTCGAACCGGAGTCACCTATGCGGACGTGGCAAAGCAGCAACAGCAACAGCCGCAGCCACAACATAATCGACAACAGCAGCAGTCCAACGACAGGAGCCGCAGCCGTCAACGGACGACATGGGATGCACCTCAGCATGTCAACAACAACATCGAAGCCATTCTGCAGTCCCTTAACGAAAGCATCAACACTCTCCACTCGCATCAAGAGAAGCAGATGGAGCTTATGATGATGATGCTAAAGCAGCACCAACAGCAGACACAGCAGCAGGGGCAGATTCTTAATCTACTCACTGCGCTCCAAGCGCAGCAGGCCCCATAATGATGCCCCAGCGCATCTTAGTGTGGAACGCCGATGGCGTATCTACAAAGCTGCCCGAAGTAGAGTGCTTCGTGCAGCGACATGAGATTGATGTCTTGCTTCTGAGTGAGACACACTGTAAGGGGTCAGAGGCTCCCAAATTATTCGGGTTTGAGGCCTATCCTGCAAATGATCCGACCGCTGGCAACGCCAAAGGTGGTGCAGCGATTCTGATCAGATCACGGCTGGTACACTTCCCGCTAATACCAATAGCCACGGACAAGGTGCAACTTGCGTCAGCAGCCATCGAAACTGAACTCGGCACAATCAACTTTGGAGCAGTATACTGTCCCCCGAGGTTTATATGGACTACGGATGAATTTGGGACAATTTTGGAACAGCATCATTCCAAGTTCATCGTTGCAGGCGACTGGAATGCGTCCCACTGGCTCTGGGGAGCGGGGAGGTGCAACCAAAGGGGACATGCGCTAGCAAATCTCGTCTTCAATTCAGAGGTGAACTCGCTAGCAACTGGTGGCCCAACGAGGTACCCATATAGCAGTAGAGGCTCACCAGGCTATATTGATTTTGCGTTGACAAGGGGTATCCTGGGTATTCATGCAGAAATACGGCCGGTTGTTGAGTTTAGCTCCGACCACCTACCACTCGTAATTACGCTGGATGCGGCAGCAATAGCTTACCCTAGGATGGAGCGGCTAATCACCAAACGCACTAACCTGGAATGCTTTCAAGAGCACCTTGAGTCCTCACTGAACCTCAACACGGTTATCAACACTGGGAAGGACATAGATGATGCTATCGACTCTTTTACCTTTTAAATCAAGACAGCAGCTAGACAGGCTACTCGCACCCCATCTCGGAGGCTCGCTGCAGATAGAATCCCGATAACCCGTGAGATTCACCTGCTCATCGCGGAGAAGAGGCGCTTACGCGCTAGGTGGATGAGGTCTCGCCACCCATTGGACAAAGCAGACTGGAATAGTGCGCAGAATAGGCTCCGTCGCGCTCTGGTGGAACACAAATCAGCATGGTTTGATGACAGGCTAGCCAATACGGGGGTTGATTGCGAAGCGACGCACTCGCTCTGGAAGGCCACACGCGCCATTAAAAGGCGATGCGCAAGAAAAGCGCCACTAATGGACAAAAACGGGACATGGTGTCGGACAGACTTGGGGCAAGCGGAGCTGTTTGCCGCGAACCTCGCAGAGCGCTTTCAGCCATTTCATCTTGTCAGTCTGCAGCAGGATGAAGAGACGCAGGACCAGCTCACTCAAGCCCTCCAAATGGACCTGCCCATCAAAGAATTTGACCCCAGCGAGGTAGCCGATGTCATTGCACTCCAGAACATCAAAAGGGCACCAGGCCATGACACCATCTGCAATGCCACGTTAAAGGCACTGCCCAGTTGTGCTATTCGCTTCATAGCGTTGGTTTTTAACGCTATTGTGAGGTTACAGTACTTCCCTCCGCAGTGGAAGCTCGGGATTATCTCAATGATCCACAAACCTGGCAAGCCTGAGAGGGAACCTCAATTCTTTCGGCCTATCGGCCTTCTCCCTTCGATTTCCAAGGTGTTTGTGAGATTGATTGCCGCCCGGATGGTCAAGTAAATGGAAGCTCGAGGGATCTTTCCTGAGCACCAGTTTGGATTCCGTGCCGGCCACTGCACTGTCGAGCAGTTACATCGGGTTGTCGAGCAAATCCTGACTGCCTTCGATAAAAAGGAATATTGCAATGCCCTTCTTTTGGACATTCGAGAAGCGTTTGATCGGGTGTGGCATACCGGAATTTTAGTAAAAATCAAACATACGCTGCCTGCGCCATATTTCGGTCTACTTAAGTCGTATCTTGAGGGAAGACGATTTGCGGTCAGATTTCACTCGGCACTCTTTACTGAGCACGATGTAGCAGCTGGAGTACCACAGGGAAGTGTCCTTGGTCCCCTGCTTTACTGCTTGTATAGCCACGACATGCCGCAGCCAGATAGAAGCCTGTACGGGACATCAATGCTAGCCACATTTGCCGATGACGTGTGCGTCACCTACAGGTCTCGATGTGAACACGATGCAGCCGACGGCATCCAGGACTATGCCACTAAGTTTGCGGAATGGGCAAGGCGCTGGAACATCGGCATCAATAGTGACAAGTCGAACAACGTTTGTTTCACCCTTAAGAGGAGAACACCACCGGCCGTGTTTATTGAGGGGGCCCCTGTACCACAGCTTACCGCAGCAAAGTACCTTGGAGTCACTCTGGATCGCAGGCTAACGTTTTCTTAGCATGTGACTTCCATTAGAACGCGCATACGTGCTTCGGTGAGGAAGCATTATTGGTTACTCTGCTCACGCAGTAAGTTGTCACTATCGAACAAAGTGACAATTTACAAGCAAATTATTGCACCAATATGGAGGTACGGGTGTCAAATCTGGGGACTGGCCTGCGATAGCCAAATTCGCAGAATCCAGGTCGACCAAAAAAGAGTTGCGAGAACAATCACCGGTTGCGACTGGTTTGTACGTAATAGCACGCTTCACCGAGACCTGAAACTTGCCACGGTCTTCGACGAGATCAACAAGCACTCGAGTCGCTACCATGACAGACTGGAGCGACATAGAAACCGGCTGGCAAACTGTCTAGTCAGATCTCACCCACAAAGGAGACTCAAGAAGCGAACACCGAGGGATCTCATTCTTCGATCTCCACTGCTGAGGGTCAGCAGAAGCTGACACACCATTGCAGTATTTGTTATATTTGTTATTGTTATTATTGTTATTTGTTGTTGTTATTTAGTGTTTAGCGCTATGTTGTGACAGCTAACTAAGTTAGCCGGCGCGCCCAAATTGGGCTGAATTAATAGAAAATAAGGTCACAAAGGGGTTACTCGATTCTCCGTATGCCTTAATAAAAAGAAAAAAAAAAAAAAATAAATAAATAAAAAATATTTTTGATTTGTACCTTAAGGTTCACAAGCTCAAAGTTCTTGTGTTATTGTGTGGAATTTAAAGTTCACAAAATCACTGTTGTATTTTTGTTTTTCGTTCACAAAATTATGTTTCTGTGTTGTTTGTTGTTTTATTTATTTATTTTTTTTGATTATTATTTTATTAAGGCATACGGAGTAAAGTAGAAACCCTTATGTGTCCTTGGTTTCTCTTCATTCAGCCCTTATGGGCGCACCGGCTAACGAATATTAGCTGTAGCAATATAAATAACAATAACAATAACATATATACAAATACAATAACAAAAATACAAAATAACAAATGCAATGATGTGTCAGCTTCTGACCGTCATCAAAGGAGATCGAGCCATGAGATCTTGTGGTTGTCGTCTATTGAGCCTCCTTGAAGGTCGAGGTCTGGTAAGACTGTTTGCCAGCCGATTTCTATGGCGGCCCAGTCTATCATTATAGCGGCTCGAATGCTGATTTATTTTGTTGAAAACCGTGGACATTTTTAGGTCCCTATGCAGCGTGGTATTCCGCACGAACCACCCGCAACCGGTGATGATCCTTGCAATCCTATTTTGGTCGACCTGAATTCTGCGAATTTGGCTGTCGCAGGCCAGGCCCCAGATTTGGCAGCCATTTGTCCATATTGGTGATATGATTTGCTTGTAAATTGTCACTTTGTTGGACAGTGACAATTTACTGCGCTAGCAGAGAAGCCAGTAGTAATTTTTCACCGCAACACGTACTCGCGTTCTTATGGCAGTCACATGCTTAGCAAAAGGTGAGCCTGCGATCAAGGGTGACTCCAAGATATTTCGCAGCATTCGACTGTGGAACAGGGGCCCCCTCCACAAGCACAGCCAGTGCCGTTCTCCACCTAAGAGTAAAGCAAACGTTAGACGATTTTTCGCTATTAATGCCGATGTTCCAGCGTCTTGCCCAATCCGCGAACTTAGTAGCATAGTCCTGGATGCCGTCAGCTGCATCGTGTTCGCATCGAGACCTGTAGGTGACGCACACGTCATCGGCGATTGTGGCAAGAATACATGTCCCGTACAAGCTTTTATCTGGCTGCGGCAGAGGCAGTCTCATATCGTCTATTGTTCGGGACGCTTTTGGCTGGACAACCGCGAACTTTGAAACTTTGTCGATGCAGGTAAGTAAAAACTTTTTGTCTGTGGAGAAAATGTCGATGTGCAACATCTATCTCTCCAGTTTGAGATGGAGTTGGCGTCTGGCTACCTATCACACTTTGCCTTCGTGCAAATTTGACAATTTAAGGCCACCTCGTTAACCAGTTTTGTCTTTTTGGGGACATATTACTCTGCAAGGATTTGCTTGATGTTTTCCTGCGGTGCCCTGTGCGCACGATTGTGTTTTTTAGTGATTATTTCCCTTCGGTCGCATATACTTAACACGATTGCTATGCCAAAAATTCGTGGTAGGAAAAGCTCTTACCAACTCATGCTGAAAGCTGGTTAAGGCTGGAGGGCTACAATGAATGGCATTTACCACATTTGGTTTTGTGACAAACTTAACTGACTCAATAAGGGTGTCCTTATTGGTGAAGCTTATTATATGGCGAGTTTTCTCGCCAAATATTACGAAGTTCTGTTTAACAGCAAAAATGCCTCCCCTTATACAATCTGATTTCGGAAGCAGCTCAAAGGCTTCTCTGTTGACTCGATTGTAAAGGACAGCGATAGCTCACTGTGAACTGAGGCTGCATCAGATACTGGCTCACCGAGGATTCCCTGAAGGGCAATCACATTTTGGCACGAGAGCGCATCGGCCACCTGGTTTTCTTTGCCAGGCTTGTAAAAAAGCTTGGCCCCTGTCTCATCAATGCGCGCCTTGCAGCGCTTGATTTTTGTATTAGTGTTGCTCTCAAATACCAAAATCGTAAGGGGCTGGTGGTCTGTAAATATGTTGATATCTCTGACACCGTACAAGAAATGCCGTAATTTTCCCAAGGCCCAAACTGTGGCTAGTAACTCCCACTCATTAGTAGCGTAGTTAGTTCCTCTATCCTTCAGTGCCCTGGGTATCATGGTTATGGGACGGCCGTTTTGCGACAAAACAGCAGAAGCGTCCGTGGTCAAGTCAAAGGGCTTTTCATAGTCTGGGTACATCAATATAACATCTTCGGATGCCAAAACGTTTCTCAACTTTTCAAACGCGTTGCGTTGAACCTCGTCGAGCTGTACGGGGACTTCTTTCGATTTGTATTTGCTTTTCTCCCTTAAGGATGTTGGATATTTGCTTTGCGATCGCAGTAAAGACCGTGATGAAGCATCGGTAATAGCTCGCCAGTCCCAAGTAGGACCTGACGCCAAATACCGTAGTTGGCTCAGCATATTGTCGAATAGCTCTGACCTTTCCTGGGTCGACACTTTCTTTGAAGAATTGTGACTTTTCATGAGCTACATGCATGTTTGCGACTAAAAGGCCTTTTAAAACCCAGTCCACATGCTTGACATGATCCGATTCGTTTTCCGAGAAGATGATCACGTCATCGAAATAAACGTAGGAAGATTTTCCGATCTGCTCCCGAAGAACATCATCTATAGTTCTCTGGAAGATCCTGGCGGCGTTTGTAAACCAAAGGAGAGCCTACAGAATTCGTTCTTCCCACCAATAACTGAAAAGCTCTGCCAGAGTGATCCGGTGATAACCTGATTTCAGGTCGAGCGACGTGAAGTATCTGGCCTTACCAGATTAGACCAGATCATTCTGATGCTTGCACTGGATACGAACCGGCGATCGTCTTGAGATTAAGCTTCCTTAAGTCAATCACTAGACGTTTGTTACCATTGCCCAAACTATGAGTGCCTTTCTTGTCTACCACCCACAATGGATTATTGTAGGGTGATCTTGACTTTCAGATTATGATATTTTTTAGGAGGTACGCATTGAAAAAATCCTCAACTCTCCTTTTGTAGGGATACCATTTCGCGTAAATGGCGTTTTCATCGGTCGCACGTATTGTTGCAACGACGGCCGTGTAATAAGGCAGCAACTCGTTAGGGTCCGCAAAGGCCTTGTCATTTCGGTTAAGCATTCTCAGGAAATCTGCCTTAACCGCAGGTAGTGCCACGGTATCTTTACATTTCGTGTGGTTGACGTTCGTACATTTATAGTACTGCAACGCCTCCGAATTTGCACCGACTTCAAGTATTCCCTCTTTAAGACATAAGATCGCTCCCACTTGTTTTAGCAGGTCAAAGCCGGTCCCACTTGTTTAAGCAGGCCTATGACTCCATCAAATGAGGAAAGGGAATAAAGGAGAAAAAAAAAATGTGTCGCACCTAAACATAGATAACTTGCATTTTTCAGCGATGTTGCTAGATCCATGAATGGATTGGACGACAAAAAGGGACTTGGCTGGGAAGACGCCTCTAAGGCGCTTGAATGGCCTAATGTAATTTTTAGTTGCTTCCGTGGCGATTGAAAGTATCACATATGTCCCGCTACTCTTCGCTATATGAACGGCAGCAGGGACTTTCCCCTAAAAAATTTGCCCTGTCAGAGCCAAAACGCCGCTTGTTCGCTTGACCCTGATTATTGTTAAACCTCGCAGAGCCTTGGGCTCGCTGGAAGTTTGTGAGCTGCTTAAATTTTGAAGAAGAAGGGTCGACATCCATGGGAACTGGGGCGTCGTCAGCTCCCGTTTTCTGTTGGAGCCTGTCCGGCCCTTGCCCGTTCTGTCTCTTAAAATGGAGGTTTTTACCTTGTCTCCCCTGAGAGAAATGCTGAGCATGTTGCTGTTTGCCTCCCTGCTGTCGCTGGTCTGACTGTTTTCTATCCTCTTGAGTTTTTGCGATATTTGCCGCAAACACTTACCTCTCATGGTTTGCTTCGACTTCCTGAGCTAATGCAAGCGCCGAGGGCAGATCTGAAGGGTTGGCTGAAAAACAGTACATCAGTCAGATTGCGCATTCATCCAGAAACGAACACCCGGAGTGCATCACCTCTGCATTTTTCACACATGCCCAATGGTAAATCGTTGTTGAAGGTCATATGAACTTTGTTTGTGAGTAATGTGCAATTTTTTTTTTTCAACCTCATCATAATATTGTAAGATTGATAAGCCACCTTGCCTAAGAGTACCCATCTCCTGTTCTATGACATGGATTGATCGCTTGTCACAATATTTGAAGTCAAGCCTTGCTATAATTGCCTCAAAGTTCAAGGGGGTCTTAAAGGATGCTAACCCAGCGTCTGCTGGGCCTCCTTCTTACTCCTGATCATAATGATGGCTTGATAGTGGCAGCTTGTCTCCTATATACGTTTGACTACTGAGTTCCATGTTTAGCATACATGTAAATATTTCAATGTGTGTGCAACATCGCTGGGCGAAGCAAAAATCTAACTTAGTGTTCTTCTGTTCGTTCGTTTTTTGCGTGTTGCTTCTGCTTCTGCATAGCCTTGGGCACACACACAGCGTGCAGTGCGTGGCCGTTTTCTTGAATCTCTTTTGCACTTGCTATGCCGAGCGTTTTCTTGTGTTGCTTCTGCTTTAGAATTTAGGCAAATGATTTGGGCAAGTGGACGATTGGAATACACTTTCGCAATTTGTAGGCATCGCAGCATAGCTGTATGGTGGTTGCGATGGCAAAATGATTGGGAAAGAGTCATATAGCTGAAAACATGAAAGAGTATGTATGACCAGCAATGCAAAACTGATAATTGCCTGCTTATTTTAGTGAACGCTTGTTAATTTTGCTGTTCGCCTGATGAGCAAATGTTCGATGAGCACCAAAACTGCCTTGGAAGTATTGTTCTTCTGGTTTTTCTTGGGTTTTTTGAAGGCATAATACAAATTTAATATAAAATTTGGCTGTTTAGCGATTGCCGAAATTTATATTAGTTGAGAAAGGTCAATGAATTGCCTGGCAAATGGTACGCATACATTAAAATATGGACATGCATAGAGACAGGGACACACACATGCTTATGGTAGCTAGCCTTTCGGCTAGCAAAAACCCAAAATCAATGCCTGGCTACCACCAAAACTGCATGCATATATGTATATTATATATGTATGTTTTTATTAATTCGCTCATTTGCTTTGCTGGTGCTAGGTCGACGCAGTAAGATAAGCAATAAAATAAGCGCACATAAGGAATACAAGGAAAAAAATGGGGGTACAGCAATTGAAGAAGCCACTGCGCGCTTGAAAATCGCTGGCTAGCGGCGCATACACAGAGTATGGCTGGCTGGTTGTGCTATCCACAAAAATGTTGTAGCAAAGTTAGCAAGAGAAGTGGCTGGCGACACACTCAGGAAACACGAGAAACGCACGAAATGCGCTCTCAGAGCGAGTGGTAGCTTCGCTAGCCAGTTCCAACTGGTGGTTGGACTATCGGTCGTTGGCGACTCTATTAAGTGTATTCTTGTTGCTAAAACACTATCTTCACTATCGTAGTCTACTGGGTCACCTCCGCTCATTCGACTGAAAACAAAAGTCTATTCCTTACCGTACGTTGCACGGTGCGAAATTTTTATACTCGATACCGAAGGTAACTAGTATATTGGTTTTGTGCAATGTCCGTCATGGTGTCTGTCCGTCTGTCCGTCTGTCCGTCCGTATGTATGCAAGTTTTTTCCACACCCTTCAAGCTAGAGACTTGAAACTTTCCAATTCTCTTTATCTATGGGATAGTAAATTAAAGTGTCAAGATGGGGGTTCTACGATAACTGGGGGGCTGGCAAATCGATAAATTCGATAACTCAAAACCGATAAATCCACATATTTCGCACATCCTTACAGCTAGAACTACCAAATTTGGTAAGAAGATAGCTACTAGCAACCCCCAAAAAACTGCATCAATAATTTTGGAGCCACGCCCCCCATTCCGCCCCCAGCCCCCCCGAATTTTAAAGTCAAAAAAGCATATATCTCCCTAAGTTTTTGAGCTATAGCCACCAAATTTGGTGCCAAGATAGGTGATGATGACCCCCTAAAAACTGCATCAAAAGTTTGGATGCCACGCCCACCGACACTGCCCTAGCTACCCCCATCCACCCCAACGCTTCGTCAAAAACGGGAATGCGTGTATCTTCCAGAGTTGTGGAGCTAGAGCTTCCAAATTTGGTGGGAAGATAGCTAGTAGCGATCCCCAAAAAACTGCATCAAAGTTTTGGAGCCGCGCCCACCCATTCCGCCCCCAGCCCCCCCGCATTTTGAAATCAGAAATGGCTATATCTCCCAATGTTTTTGAGCTAGAGCCACCAAATTTGGTGCCAAGATAGGTGATGATGACCCCTAAAAACTGCATCAAAAGTTTGGATGCCACGCCCACCGATCCTACCCTAGCCGCCCCCATCCACCCCAACGCTTCGTCAAAAACGGGAATGCGTGTATCTTCCAGAGTTGTGGAGCTAGAGCCACCAAATTTGGTGGGAAGATAGCTAGTAGCGATCCCCAAAAATCTGCATCAAAGTTTTGGAGCCAAGCCCACCCATTCCGCCCCCCTTTCCCCACCTTATACAAACTTTCAGCTAGAGTCACCAAATTTGGTATGAAGGTAGCAATTGACATTCCACAAAGATCTGCATCAAAAATTTGGATGCAATTCCACCTATACCGCCCCCAGCCCCCCTTTCAACACTTTATACAAACTTTGAGCTAGAGTCACCAAATTTGGTATGAAGATAGCAATTGACATCCCACATGGATGGGCATCAAAATTTTTAATACTGGTATCGAGTATACCGCAGTCGGTTGCGTCCGACTGCAACGTTTCCACTTGTTTATAATTTATGACACAAAAACGACTCTCAAAATGAATTTTCCCTCGCTTGGCCTCTATTTTGGATAAAAGTTACGCAAAGGGTGTAAATTTTTAATGTCCCATAATTTTTGTTTGATATTTTTATACTCGATACCGAAGGTAAAGAGTATATTGGGTTTGTGCAATGTCCGTCATGGTGTCTGTCCGTCTGTATGAACGCAACTTTTTTCCACACCCTACAAGCTAGAGACTTGAATTTTTGCAATTCTCTTTATCTATGGGATAGTAAATTAAAGTGTCAAGATTGGGGTTCTACGATAACTAGGGGGCTGGCAAATCGATAAATTCGATAACTCAAAAACGATAGATCCGCATATTTCACACACCCTTACAGCTAGAACTACTAAATTTGGTAAGAAGATAGCTACTACAAATCCCCAAAAAACTGCATCAAAAATTTTGGAATCACGCCCACCCCATTCCGCCCCCAGCCCCCCGCATTTTAAAGTCATAAAAGCCTATATCTCCCACAGTTTTTGAGCTAGAGCCACCAAATTTGGTGCCAAGATAGGCGATGATGACCCCCCAAAAACTGAATCAAAAGTTTGGATGCCACGCCTACCAATACCGCCCTAGCCGCCTCCAGCTGCCCCAACGCTTCGTCAGAAACGAGAATGCGTGTATCTTCCAGATTTGTGGAGCTAGAGCCACCAAATTTGGTAGAAAGATAGTTGGTAACGAACCCCAAAAAACTGCATCAAAGTTTTGGAGTCATGCCCACCCATTCCGCCCCCAGCCCCCCCGCATTTTAAAGTCAAAAAGCCTATATGTCCCACAGTTTTTGAGCTAGAGCCACCAAATTTGGTGCTAAGATAGGTGATGATGACCCCCCAAAAACTGCATCAAAAGTTTGGATGCCACGCCTACCAATACCACCCTAGCCGCCCCCAGATGCCACAACGCTTCGTCAAAAACGGGAATGCGTGTATCTTCTAGAGTTGTGGAGCTAGAACCACCAAATTTGGCAGAAAGATAGCTTGCAACGACCCCCAAAAAACTGCATCAAAGTTTCCACCTTCCACCCCATTTCCCCACCTTTTACAGTCTTTGAGCTAGAGTCACCGAATCTTGTATAAAAGTAGCAATTGACATTCCACATAGATCTGCAGCAAAAATTTGGATGCAACGCCCACCCATACCGCCCCCAGCCCCCCTTTCCCCGCTATTCACAAACTTTGAGCTAGAGTCACCAAATTTGGTACGAATATAGCAATTGACATTCCACAAAGATCTTCATCACAAATGTGGATGCCACACCCACCCATACCATCCCCAGCCCCTCTTTCCCCACTCTTTACAAAATTCGAGCAGAATATTTTTAAGTTTGGAAAGCAGTCCATCGTGCCAAACTCTATCAAAAGCTTGTCTAATATCAAGAAACGCTGCTACCACGTACTCCTTGGCTTCAAATCCTTCAAGGATAAAATTTACCACTCTGTGCAGCTGTTCTGGAGTTCCATGAGATAAACGGAACCCAAACTGAAAAGGAGGTATACTATTCTTTACTTCATCAATTCTAAGTAACCGAGTTAGTAGACAGCGTTCGAAAAGTTTTGATATGGAGGAAAGCAAACTTATTGGCCTGTAGGAGTCTAATGCATATCGATTTTTACCATTTTTGTAAACCATACAAATTCTGGCCTGCTTTGGGACGTATCCTAATCTCATCACCGAGTTGAAGAGGAGAACTAAGAATAACACCGCCTTAAAGGGAAACGCCTCAAGGGTGAAGTTATCAAGTCCATCTTCGAATGGAGCCTTTTTGGTTTTAACCCATTTATGTGACAGGATACTTCCTCTGGTGTAATTGGAGCAACAGGGAGGCACAACTGACCAGGGATGTCAAGAATGGATTGAACCATTTGCTTGCAGTTTTCTGGTGTGGTATCAAATGGCTGGAACCGTCCTTCCAAGTCTTCAGCAAATGCTTCAGCCCGTTCACTAGGCGAACGAGCCCAAGATCCATCAGCTCTCTTAATTGGGAATTCAGCTGACACCTGCCTTTTGTATCTACTCGCTAATTTCCATAGAGAATGATTAGCAGAATCATTTGGCGAAACTTTTTCAAGAAGGTTGTCATTTTCTTGTTGTTTATGAAGCACTAGCAGCTTTTTCACTCTATTAGATATTTTGCAATAGACTCTATAAACCGTGCGATCACGAGTGCGACAAAACAGTCTTCTTAACCTCCTTTTGATAAGCAGCAGAGCCTTCAAAGCAGGGGGTAGAATATTATCATGTCTAATACCATGCGACGGCTTTGATGCAGAAGCGTCGTGAGCAGCTGAGTGCACCTTGTTAAGAAAGATCGTGTGAGCGTCTTCGATGTCTTCTGGCAGTAAGATTTCTAGATTAAGATCCAAAATCTTCATATTCGCTCCCCTTTGTAGTAATCGACTCATTTTCGTAATGATAACCTGAGCAGAGTCATATGTAACTTCTAACGGTAGATGATCCGAAGAAAGCTGATATTCTGTCCTTATCTTGAGATGTTCTTGGCGCAGACCATTGTAAGCAAATAAATCGATGTGGCTGGGTGTGTGATTTATGTCAGCAGGATAGTGTGTTGCTTGACCAGTTGCCAGAATTTGAACAGAGGAGCTTTCTACGACGTGCTGAAGGTTGCTGCCTCTCGCATCGCCCCTAAAACTTCCCCAAAGTCTGCTTTTAGCATTAAAATCGCCGCCAATAATAAATTTACTGCCCAGATTCCTGAATAACTGGTTGAAGTCCGCTTCTGACAATGGGATCATCGGAGGAAGGTAAAGAAGAAGCAATTCCCAACTCACCCGAGGCTGTGTCAATTTTAATGGAGGCCATTTGCAGTTGCGTCGTCGACACCGGGTCGCAAGGAAAATGAGATATATACTGTTTTACTAGGATCGCCACTCCACCTCTAAGTCTATTGCTGGGATGGTCTGCTTTATGAATGATGTAGCCAGGGAGATAGATGTGTATATTTTCCTGGAGCCAAGACTCAGTGATAAGCATAACGTCTATGTTATGCTCGGTAAGAAACTGCCTTAGCTCCTCAACATGCCCAGAGATTCCCCGAGCATTCCATAATCCCAGGCTAAGTGTATGTGGATTCATATTTTTGCGTTCAAAAGACTGAGGCACATTTGTTTAAGAAACTGGTTGGTCTCCTGCATCTCTTTAAACATGGCTTGTAATAAATCAACTTTTGCTGTGAGAGCTTCAATAGCCGCCTCCAGTCTTGAGTTTTTAACATCTGGCATTTGCTGCCAGGGTCCTTTTTCGGTTGAGTTCAAAAAAGTACCTGAGGTTGGAATATTTTTGTTCCAATCTGCACTGATGTTCTGGGCCGAAAAAATTTGCGGGGTTCCATTAAAGCGAAGCGCCTCTGCATAGGAGATATTCCCTTGCACCAATGTTGTTGGCACAAATTGTTGTCCATTCAAAAATTTGGAATTTTGTTTTCTTGCATCGATTTTTGGACTCCGTTCATCCATCTTTTCTTTATACCTGCGACAATCCCTAGACCAGGCTGGATGCATTCCCCCACAATTGATACAAAGGTAGTTTTCCACTGCAGTTACCTTGCACTGCGAAGTTGGATGATCTAGAGCACATTTACCGCAGATGTATGGTCTCCAGCAATAGTTTTTGGTGTGCCCGAAACCTTAGCATCAGTGACAGAGAATGGCGTTTAATGATTTTTTATGGATTTCAGCCATTACTTTCTGATGTCCGATTTTAGTTAAATTAAGTGCATCTTTGTTATTCGCCGCACGATCTAATTCAACAAAGAAAAAGTTTCTGGGAATGGTTTGTTCCTTTCCGTCATTATGCTTACACGACAGACGGTATGACCAGACTCGATAAACGCCTTTCTTATTCAATCTTCTGCTATTCCATCTAGTACTTGCTAAGTTGCGGACGATTACCCGATAAGGCTTGTCATCCTTAAGCTGATATGTGTAATGGTGCACATCTATTGTTTTAAGGTGTTCCACAAGTTTACGATATGAATTAGAGTCCCCAACAAAGATTTTAACTGTGCCATTTCGGCCAATCTTGAGGTTGTAATTGCTTGACCCAATGACGCCACCTAAGTCATTCTCCATAACGATCACATCTGTGACGTTTTCAACGTTGATAATCTTGAAGCATACTCTTAAGGCGAATGATATTGTTCTCTACCACTTATAGAATTTTCGTCCCATTAATCGGTAAGCTATTATCATATTTTTGATTTGTTCCTTAAGGTTCACAAGCTCACAGTTCTTGTGTTATTGTGTGGAATTTAAAGTTCTCAAAATCACTGTTGTATTATTGTTTTTCGTTCACAAAAGTATGTGTCTGTGTTGTTTGTTGTTTTATTTTTTTGTTACACGAGTTTTTTTCACGTCGGGCGCCAATTGATTACATGTTATAATTTGTTTGGTGAATTATTACTGGAGGTTCCAACAACATGGTTGCATTAATGAATGCAGCTGAGTTAACTAAACAATCAACAAATGTTTTACGGACGATACGTCGCGCTTCATTCAGAATATATTTAGACTGAATTATAAAGCTTACAATAATCTTAAGCTAGCCCTACATGTCGCCGGCCGCGCTGTGAGCGTTATCGTCGCTGCCACCCCGCAAGCTGGCAAGCTTGTGTGGTATCGGATCGCATCCTGTCTTGAGCCAAACGTTGTGTGCGATTTATCTTCGCACACGAATTCTTTGTGTTGTGCTTTGCACATTTGTACGAGATTTTCGTTATGAATACATATTGCGACAAATGCATTACTTTCTCGCTCTCTTTTGAACTAATTTTTTTAAACAACGTGAGCGAGCGGGCAATGCTACCTTGTCAGGTATGCCTTGGGCGAAGGTTTACTTAACAAGGTTGTATTACTCGCTCTGTCGCCCCCCCTTTAATGTCGGACGAACTTTTTGTACACACATGTGTATATGAACATACATACATATATGCATTACATATCTGCATGAATGGAATTAAAAACGGCAAATGAAACTGTCGGACTGTAAATATATGCACGTTTTTTGGTACACTGCAAAGTGAATGCCAATTTGTATGCATTAATTGAAATAGAACCAGCAATGTTCCTATTATAACGATCGCGTGCACACACAAAATCGTATGCTGTGCTATGTGTTACTGATTGATAAAAATTTGAATTTAACCGCCAAATGCCAAACATACCCATGCCCTGGACCTGAAGACAGGCATTCCCTTTTATTTTATAAACGATAAGTATTAATCTTTGCTACCGATATTCGCAATGTAATCGATATTCACATTGTTACCGATCTATTTTATGCTAGGCAGTCGCTAAGAATATGCCATGGAGTAAGACTGACCGGCACGGCATAAAGTACCAATTTAATAAACCAACCATACTTAATATTATTGATATTCAAAATAGCAGTTTTTTATTATTTGCGGTTCTGTAAATGGTATTTTATTTGGGCCCTTATAGGTCGCACTACTATGTGTAAATTATGTGTTCCGTGCATAAATGGATGCAGAAAGGTAAGTTAACTAAATTTGGTGCGAGTGGCGGTTAGCCTTGATTTATTGATACTAAATTTTAGATTGATTATTATACTTATGTCAAACTTAAGCTAGCCCTACATGTCACCAGCCACGCTGTCGGCGTCATCGTCGCTGCCAGCCCGCAAGCTGGCCGCGCGTGTGTGGTATCGGCCCGCTCATGCGCTGCACCCTAACATTTCAATATCGTGTGCACCATTCCACTATTGGGCGAATAGTAGAGAAATGCCTAAAGCTTCGGCCACGCACTGCGCGATTTGCGACTGAGCGACTGAGCGACGCTCTCTCGAGCGACGTTAAAAATTAAAACATATGAAACTCCATACGAGCGGCCACGCAGCTGTTGAGCGACGTGCGAAAATCGTGAGCGACTAAGCGACGTCGCTCAGCGCTAGAATCGGTTCTAATTTTTAGTGCGTCGCTGAGCGATTATATGAACGCAATGCAGAAAATCAGTGCTGAAAGCTTAATTTCGGCTGTTCAAGGCCGCTGTGTTTTATGGAATGACACAAATAAAGACTACAAAAACAAAAAATTACTGATAAGGAATGGAATGAAGTAGGCGTAATGTGTGATTGTTCAGAAAAGTTAATTTCTTAAGGTGTATTAAGAAAAGATATGAAATATATATATATATATATATATATATATGTGAATTGATAATAAAATACAACAAATTATATTATTATTAAATAACACTTAAAATATATTTATTAAGCTACTAACGAAATATACCTTGGTGCAAATGCAGCTTTTACAAAAAAAAACTCTAGAAACAGAAAAAAATTATGAACTAATTGCTCCAAGAAGTGTTATTGGTACTGATTGACAAATATGAAAATTAATGACTGAAATCCCACAGATATTCAGTTAACTCATTTCTGACATTTATTGCTAATTGTCCGCTTCTATTGGATTGCGAATGTTCTTCAGTACCAATAACACTTCTTGGAGCAATTAGTTCAACATTTATTTCTGTTGTTGTGTTTATGTAATCTAGATCCGAATCTCCATCCCTCTCTCTTACATAATTATGCAAAATGCAAGCACATTTTACTATGTTTATAGCTGTGCTTGGTTTTGTCTCAATTTCTTTTTGCAATATACGCCATTTTGTGCTTAGTATACCAAACTCACATTCAATACATTTACGGGCAGTTGATAGCCGTTCATTGAATTTATCTGTAAAGCTCTCAACCTTGCTCAATTGGTTTATACGGTGAACACCAAATCTTCTTTTTTGCAAATATTTTAATTGCCTGTAACGGCAAATACGGCTCTTGCACAAACTTTTCATAATTAATTTTGATGAAGGCATTTTAATAAGTAAACAACCTAAGCGACGTCGCTCAACATGTGGCCACTTCACCCAGAGCGATCGCTCGCTGACATCGCTCGAGACAGCGTCGCTCAGTCGCTAAGTCGCTAATCGCTCAGTGCGTGGCCGAAGCCTAAGCTCTATCATTGTGCATTTCCTCGAAAAATCCATCCCCACACCGACGACCGCTTATTTCCAACCAGTCGTCAATGATTTTTACTCAAAGTGGAATTTTCCAAATTGCTGCGGGGCGATTGACGGCAAGCACATCTGGATAAAATGCCCGCCAAAAGCGGGTTCAGCCTATTTTAATTATAAAGGCTTCCATTCAGCTGTAGTGTTAGCAATCTTGATGCCAACTTTAAATTCATTGCAGTAGACGTTGGTTTATATGAAAGAGAAGGAGACGCAGGTAAAAAAATCGATGCTTATTTCCAAAAAAAAAAAATTTCAAATTCATTTTGAATGCAAATATTACAGCCATTTTCCTAAAAAGTGTAATGGGCAAATTGATCAACAATGGGAATTTTAATATTCCACCTCCTGCAGCACTGCAATTAACCAACGTTGAATTGCCAAACGCTATGCTTGGTAATGAAGCATTGCTTTGAACACTTCCATGATAAAGCCATATCCAAAAGCACAGTCGCTGCACGATGAAACAAAAGCCATATACAACTATAGACATTGCCGTGTAAGAAGAACAACTGAAAATGTATTTGGCATTATGTCGTCGTATTTTCGGATTTTCTTCACACCAATTCAAACAACACCTGAAAAAATCGACAAAATTATACTCGGTAGTTGCATTCTGCATTATTTCATGCGCAAGTTAAAAATCCCAAGTCCATCCTTCAGAAAATTTGATTGGAATAGCAAGTGCAATTGGTAGACGAAGCGAAGGAGTAGCCATTTGAGATAAATTTAAAGATTATTTCAATGGAGTTGGTGCAGTGCATTGGCAAGAAAACATGATTCAACGAATAAAAAAAATACAAAAATGTGTTATTCTAAATTTATTATAAATAAAAATGAAATCAGCCGAAATCACATGTCCTTCACTTCATACTCATTTGTATCATCTTCTGGTCGTTGTTCTTGCTCTTCATCCGTTGTTGATTGTTGGACTTGTGGCTTCTCATCCAAATAAATAAATTTAACGTTGGCATTTTGTTGCGCCGCCCAACTCATTTCTCCTTCTCCGACCAATTGATTAATTTTCATTTTGACTCGGGCAAATCGCAATCGATCGAATTGACACAATGTTATTGCAAGCGAATCACAGAAGGTTTGGACAGCATCGGGTGGATTTTGTGGCAAAAAATCAGCTACCTTTGGCCGATCTTTTAAAAATTCACAAAATAATTCCTCCATATATGAAGGCTTTTGTTTTTTCGGTGCAGAGACAAGTGGTTTAGAACACAGAGAGTCAACGTTTGACATATCCAATGAATAGTCTTCTTCGATCGGTGGTTCTGTGCTCTCATAAAAACCAAATGCCACTGCTGCTACAGTACTGTTCAACTGTACTGATCACAAAGATCTGAAAACAAAAAAAAATAAAACAAAATACATCGAAATTAATTACAATTATTTACAAACAATTCAACAATAAAACTTACTTTTTCTTCATGATCGGTGTTTGCAGCAAAACGAAAGCAATTCGTCTCTTTTGCTAGGTGCTAGCTCTGCGGAGCCGGTTATTTTTTGCCATTATTTTTGACAAAATAGTCTCGCATAGCTACCCAATTCTTCCTCACGACATCATTTGTATTGAAATTTTAAAGAACATAAAACAAACATTTCCAAAAAAAAAAAATAAAAAAAAAATAATCACAAAGCACGCAAAATAAATTACCATCCATAGACAATTCGTTTGCCAACTTCAACCACAAATGATTTTTGTGTTCAGTATCACGGAATTTCTTATGCTTCACGCTGTACAAAACTTCGTTCGATTTAACAAATTCAATAAATTTTTCTTCATCCTCTACACTTTATTTTACTTTTCTATTGCTAGATATTTTTCCAATTATCAACACAAATTTTAATAGTAATTGTTGCGCATGTGATTACGCATGAAAAACATAAATAAATGACCAGCGTTAAGTTAGCTGCGTTTCTAAAAATCAGCTGATCGCTCGACGTCTCGAACACAAGGCGAATCAAAGGAAAACAAATTAGTTGCAATCTGCATATTCGGTTGGCAGCAACCGAATAAAGTCAAAAGTACTTGTTTCGGTTTCGGTCGCAAGTGTACTGAATTCGGTTTCGGTAGCTAGCAACTGAAAAATAACAATTTTCGGCTTCAATTGCAAATGTACTGAATTCGGTTTCGCTTTCCGTTTTATGCGACAACAAGGCTTTAACCGCAGGTAGTGCCACGGTATCTTTACATTTGGATGGTTGACGTTCGTTCATTTAAAGAACTGCAACGCCTCCGAAGTTGCACCGACTTTAAGTATTCCCTCTTTAAGACATAAGATCGCTCCAACTTGTTTGAGCAGGTCAAGCCCTATGATTCCATCAAATGTGGAAAGGGAATCAAGGAGAAAAAAAATGTGTCGCACCCAAACACAGATAACTTGAATTTTTCAGCGATGTTACTAGATTAATGAATCGATTGGACGACGAAAGGGGACTCGGCTGGGACGACGCTTCTAAGGCGTTTGAATGGCCTAATGTTATTTTTAGACACTTCCGTGTCGATTAAAAAGATCATATATATCCCGCTACTCTTCGCTGTATAAACGGCAGCAGGGACTTTCCCCTTAAAAAATTTACTGTTTTCTATCGTCTTGAGTTTTTGCGAAATTTGCCGCAAACACATACCTCTCATGGTTTGTTTCTACTTCCTGAGCCAATGCAAGCTCCGAGGTCAGATCTGAAGGGTTGTCTGCAAACAGTACATCAGTCATATTGCGCCTTAATCCAGAAACGATCACCCGGAGTGCATCACCTCTGAATTTTTCACACATGCCCAATGCTAAATCTTTGTCGAAGGTCATATGAACTTTGTTTGTGAGTAATGTGAGTTCTTTTCAACCTCATGATAATATTGTAAGATTGATAAGCTGCCTTGCCTAAGAGTACCCATCTCCTGTTCTATGACATGGATTGGTCGATTTTTTCACAATATGTGAAGTAAAGCTTTGCTATCATTGCCTCAAAGTTCAAGGTGGTGTTAAAGGATGCTAACACAGCGTCTGCTGGGCCTCTAATCTTACTCCTGGTCATAATGACGGCTTGATAGTGGCGGGAGCTGCCAATGTATTCTTTGAAATTGAAAATTTTGTACGATGCATGCGCAGCTTGTCTCCTAGATACACTTTATTGCATCGACGGACTCGTCACACGTGACCCCTTTAATAATTTCACCGTCTTTAAAAATTTTTAGCTCCGGTTCTGGAAGTTGAAAATTTTTTAATTTGGACGAGATTTGTGAAATTTGCAGTGCCAACTCATTCTTGAGAACTTTTTCTCTGGTTACATACTCCTGTGTTTTGACGCGAATACGCTCTGCACAGTGGCCATTACCAACTTTTGTATCTGTTCTAGTTCCATGGTTGACCTAATTTCCGTAAGCTGCTCAGTGGGATCGATGAGTCCCGATACCTGTAGGTTATCAAAGTTTCCTATTAATCTAACCAAAATCGAATGCAACTCTGTAAGCAACGCACGTTTTTTAGTGACGTATGCGGTGAAAAATTAAATTTTCGCCGCTTACATTTAAAGACAAGCCCACATAAATGACACGATTCGTGTTAAGTGACCATCAAGTATCTATTAGTGTAAACGTGAAAGTGCAACGATCCTATTTATTTATCAATCCTATTCTATTGTCATTTCAAGACATTTAATAAATGCTCACCGTCAGTGAAGCTTTGAGCTTCGACCCTTTCTCAAGGCTCTAGTTCAAGCTAGGATCTTGGAAAATTATATGCATACTTCTAGGCGGGCAGTTAAATCCGGACTTATTGTAAAGCAGCTGACTTCTAAACAGTAGCAACGAGTTCACTTACAATCAAGAGGAAAAATTGAAAATAATGGTCCACAGCACAATTCGATCGACTATGAGTCGATGAAGCAAATTGCTGGAGCGGATCCAAAAGAGATTCGTGAGCAACTGCTCAAGGGCTGTCCTCGTGGTGATTCAGCCTTTTCTACTACTAACATTCCAAATAATTTTTGCAGCACAACCCACAAGTTCATCTATCTCGTCCCCGTACATATACATTTCCTTTTTGAGTGGCGCTGTATGTTCTACTTCTGCCAGCACGACTCACAGTAGTGCACTCGTCAGCCTCAATCTGATACCGTCTGGCAGGATGTCTTACGTAAATCAGGTAAAGGAGGAATGAAAAAGAGAGCAGGCGTAGCACTCCCATCTAAAATGGCTAAGAAGGTGGCATCTGATCAGCCTGTGATCAATACAACAAGCCGTTTCCAGCCCCTAAATGACGCAGAAGACATGAACTTTGGCGATGCATCTTCGAGTGACGACGACAAGCCCTGTTCGTAGAATACTGCTCTCAGTCGTGCCACAAGGAAAGCGAGACTAAACCATCAGCCGGCAGGTGCTAACCACACTGCCCCCGCCGCCCCGAAACCAAGCCCTCACTCTAAGGTACCCAGAATGTTGTTTCCCAATGCGATAAATTTTACTGCATTTCGCAGCGAGCTAGACGCCCTTGAAGGTGACTCTTACACGATTAAGGCACTGAATTCGGGAGATTGTGCTGTTCAATGTAGCAGTCCAGATACCTACAGGCTGATGGCAAAGCATTTTCTGGAGAAAGGAACCATCATCATCAGCTACCGGAAGACCGGCCTTACAGAATTGTTATGCGCAACATCCACCACGGAGTTCCATCGGATGATATCATCGAGTCTCTACAGAATAAAGGCCATAGCGTAGTAAGGATATATACCCCGCACAACAAGGTGACCTCACACTTGAAGGTTGCAAAAAGTACCTACGAGAGGCTTCTAAACGTAAGCACCAACGGAAGGTCAACGAACCCACTGCTACTGCTCCCCCAAAAAGCAAACATAAACCTAGACCACCCGCCTACAGCGTTGGAATGTCATCATATGCAAGCGTCACCAGAGGTAACCAGCCCGTTATTCAGCCTTTAAAAAAGGCACAGACCCCTCTGCCGCTACTGCCTCTAATGCAAACGCCAACCTGGATTGCAAGCTGGAGCAGCTTTTTACTAGGCTTGACAGGATGATGTCGTTAGTCGAAACGTTAATGCAACTGCTTCTGCAGACGCGCACATTCCCTTCTGCTGTTCAAAATAGGTCCTCTTAAGATAGCAGCCTGGAATGCCAATGGGGCTTCCTTTAAGACTAACGAGATCTTCGCTTTCATTGAGCTGCACGACATCGACATCCTCCTGTTGTCGGAAACCCATTTCTACTCTCGGTCCACTTTCAGGGTTTACGGTCTTACCCTACATACTGCCAATCACCCAGATGACAGCCAACACGGAGGTTCGGCGATCCTTGTTAGATCAACCATCTCCCATCAATCCTTTTCCACTCTGTCCAAAAATCATATTCAGGCAACAGTTATCCAGCCGACTGCAAGCAGAGGAAATTTTAACATTGCGTCAGTATACTGCCCTCCTGCCTTCAGGTGGACAGAAGCTCATCGCTCAATTTGTGCACAAAGTTTCTTGCGCCAGGAGATTGTAACGCAAAACACAGATGGTGGGGAAACTACAGGATGTGTACCAGAGGCAGGGTGCTGTTCTCTGCACTGGCGGAAGAAGGAATTGACATCGTCGCAACGGGAGCAGCTACTTGCCACCCCTATCGTGCAGGTGCCACTCTAAGTGCCATTAATTTTGGGATCTCCAAAGGCTTTAGACAGCAGCAAATCGAGATGCAAGTGCTGACAAAGCTGTCATCCGACTACCTGCCTTTGCTCTTTGAACTAGACGAAGACGCCCAATCATTTAAAGGTGTCACAAAAATGCTGGCACCGCACGCAAAGACTGCAGTTTTTAAGGATCATATCGAGACCACCGTTAAACTTAACATTTTTCATCGATACCTACAGTAGACTGGAAGCGTATATCGACTACTTCGCATCTATAATCGCTGAAGCAGCTCGGCAGGATATACCAACCCCTCACCAAGCTGCTCTCACGACCGCAAGAAGAGCACCCATCTTGAGCTTGGAGGCTAGGGAACTGCTCACTCATAAAAGGCGCCACAGAAGACAATATATTGCGACAGGACAGCCGTTGTTCCAATCACCTGTCCAGAGTCAAAGTGGCCATTGGCTTAAGACGTATGATGAAAAAGCGAGCGCTTTCGCTTCACACTTGTCCTCTACCTTCATTCCCTTCAACATAACGGATGTCTCCAACCGAGAAGCCATTGCAAGCTTCTTGGATACTCCGACTGCACCGGCCCGCCCCATTAGACATACCACACCGCAGGAAGTCATGATGCAACTAAAGGTGCTGAAACCAAAAAGAACCCCTGGGTACGATGGCATTGACAACCGTGCTGCAAAATCTCTGCCACGCAAAGGAACTTTAGCTCTTGTCAAGATATTTAATGCCATGCTAAGACTAAGGCACTTCCTTAGGCAATGGAAGCGTGCGCGTATTGTAATGATCCCCAAAGCCGGAAAGTCACCAACACTAATTTATTCATACCGCCCAATCAGCTTGCTAACAACCTTTTCTAAGATTTTTGAGCGTATTTTGCTGACCCGTTTGATGGAACTGCCACAGGTAGTAAGCCATATTCCACAACACCAATTTGGCTTCAAGAATTCCCGTGGTTGCTCGAAACAATCCATCGCATCGTAAATCAGGTGACTCACGGCTTTGAGCATAAGCTATACACTGTCGGAGTCTTTTTAGATGTCAAACAAGTGTTTGATAGGGTGTGGCATGAGGGTCTTTTATACAAGATTAAAGATCTCCTCCCTGCACCTTATTACGCCATCCTGAGATCCTTCATTGCTGATCTGACCTTCGACGTTGCAGTACGAAATTCTCAGTCCTGCCTGGAACAGATACCTGCAGGGGTTCCACAAGGAAGTGTGCTTGGACCCTTCTTGCACACCATGTACATCGCCGATATCCCATACCTCGTGAACAACACCAATGAAGCCATCCCGGCACACCGCCATGCTCACGTCTCATTCATCACTGCGAACTGCATCCAATGCGGTCCAGGAGTGGCTGCATTCCATTGAGCAATGGATTTCTACATGGAATGTGGCCATTAACTGCTCAAAATCAGCGTGTGTTACTTTTTCTTTGCGGCGCGGAACCTGCACAGGCCTTGTTTTTGACAGAAATAACATTAACAGCGTCACATCTCACTGCTACCTTGGAGTCCATTTGGATTGGACACTGACTTGGAGAGCCCATATTACGGCAGTTAAACGAAATCCTTGGGTAAACTAAAACAGCTCAGCTGGCTCTTCCGCTCCAGTAAGCTTCAGATATCAACTAAGGCTCTTTTGATAAAAGCCATTTTAGCCCCAAGTTAGACCTACGCCATCTAAGTGTGTGGAACTGCTGCTTAAAACCAGCTCAACAGTCTCAGAGTAGTCCCATCGCGAGCTGCACTTCACGCATCTGGGCTTCAATGGTACGTGACAAATCGCGTCATTGAAAGGGACCTGAAGCTCATTCCATTTGGGGACCAAATAAACTTTCACAGCAGCTGACAGACTAGTGGCCCACCCGAATCCATTGGAAAATGATCTCGTTGAACCTATCTCCCTCCGAAAACTGAAAAGAACGCATCTCAGTGATCTCCCTACCCGCAGGGTATCCTTATTTTAATATACTTATTTATTCTATTCTTAAGGCATCATAACACGATCCCATACTAAATTTTTAAGCTACCCATTAGGTAATGTACAGAAGAAGTAATAAAATTATTCCTCTTGACTAATATTAAATTGATATTAAATGAAAAAAAAAAAAAACCAAAACACCCTCTTCACTACCGTAGTCTGCTGGGTGATCGTCGCTCATTCAACTGAAAACATAAGTCTATTCCTCACCGTACGTTGCACGGTGTGCAATTTTTTGTAATTTATGCCACAAAAACGACTCTCAAAATGATTTTTCCCTCGCTTGGCCTCTATTTTGGATAAAAGTTACGCAAAGGGTGTAAATTTTTGATCTGCTAAATTTTTGGTTTTATATTTTTTTAAATTATATTTATAATTATCCAAATCACTTACATGAAAATCATTGTTATTCTTATATTTTTATTGGTTCGATGCGTGGAACTGCTGATCGTTGAATCTTTTAGTTTTTCCTTTTGTTAATGTTTATGTTGATGTTGAGTGTTTGCGACTTGATCACAATTGGTTGGTGTCTTTATCGCGAATTTGTTGATGTGTTTGATAATTTTTATTTAATGCAATAAAATCTACCTTGAAAATTTGAATGAAGCACTCTTTTACTTACTACGGATGTATTTGTGACAATTTTGGAGCAGCATCATTCCAAGTTCCTCGTTGCAGGCGACTGGAATGCGTCCCACTGGCTCTGTGGAGCGGGGAGGTGAAACCAAAGAGGACATGCGCTAGCAAATCTCGTCTTCAATTCAGAGGTGAACTCGCTAGCAACTGGTGGCCCAACGAGGTACCCGTATAGCTGTAGAGGCTCACCAGGCTATTTCAATTTTGCGCTGACAAGGGGTTTCCTGAGCATGCATGCTGACATACGGTCGGTTGTTGAGCTCAGCTCTGACCACCTACCTCTTCTAATTACGCTGGATGCGGCAGCAATAGCTTACCCAAGGATGGAGCGGCTAATCACCAAACGCACTAACCTTTAATGCTTTTAAGAGTACCTTGAGTCCTCACTGAACCTCAACACGCTTATCAACACTGGGAAGTACATAGATGATGCTATCGACTCGTTTACCTTTAAAATAAAGACAGCAGCTAGACAGGCTACTCGCACCCCATCTCGGAGGCTCGCTGCAGATAGAATCCCGATAACCCGTGAGATTCACCTGCTCATCGCGGAGAAGAGGCGCTTACGCGCTAGGTGGATGAGGTCTCGCCACCCATTGGACAAAGCAGACTGGAATAGTGCGCAGAATAGGCTCCGTCGCGCTCTGGTGGAACACAAATCAGCATGGTTTGATGACAGGCTAGCCAATACGGGGGTTGATTGCGAAGCGACGCACTCGCTCTGGAAGGCCACACGCGCCATTAAAAGGCGATGCGCAAGAAAAGCGCCACTAATGGACAAAAACGGGACATGGTGTCGGACAGACTTGGGGCAAGCGGAGCTGTTTGCCGCGAACCTCGCAGAGCGCTTTCAGCCATTTCATCTTGTCAGTCTGCAGCAGGATGAAGAGACGCAGGACCAGCTCACTCAAGCCCTCCAAATGGACCTGCCCATCAAAGAATTTGACCCCAGCGAGGTAGCCGATGTCATTGCACTCCAGAACATCAAAAGGGCACCAGGCCATGACACCATCTGCAATGCCACGTTAAAGGCACTGCCCAGTTGTGCTATTCGCTTCATAGCGTTGGTTTTTAACGCTATTGTGAGGTTACAGTACTTCCCTCCGCAGTGGAAGCTCGGGATTATCTCAATGATCCACAAACCTGGCAAGCCTGAGAGGGAACCTCAATTCTTTCGGCCTATCGGCCTTCTCCCTTCGATTTCCAAGGTGTTTGTGAGATTGATTGCCGCCCGGATGGTCAAGTTAATGGAAGCTCGAGGGATCTTTCCTGAGCACCAGTTTGGATTCCGTGCCGGCCACTGCACTGTCGAGCAGTTACATCGGGTTGTCGAGCAAATCCTGACTGCCTTCGATAAAAAGGAGTATTGCAACGTACTTTTTTTGGACATTCGAGAAGCGTTTGATCGGGTGTGGCACACCGGAATTTTATTAAAAATCAAACATACGCTGCCTGCGCCATATTTCGGTCTACTAAAGTCGTATCTTGAGGGAAGATGATTTGCGGTCAGATTTCACTCGGCACTCTCTTTTGAGCACGATGTGGCAGCTGGAGTACCACAGGGAAGTGTCCTTGGTCCCCTGTTTACTGCCTGTATAGCCACGACATGCCGCAGCCAGATGGAAGCCTGTACGGGACATCAATGCTAGCCACATTTGCCGATGACGTGTGCGTCACCTACAGGTCCCTATGCGAACACGATGCAGCCGACGGCATCCAGGACTATGCCACTAAGTTTGCGGAATGGGCAAGGCGATGGAACATCGGCATCAATAGTGACAAGTCGAACAACGTTTGATTCATTCTTAAGAGGAGAACACCACCGGCCGTGTTTATTGAGGGGGCCCCTGTACCACAGCTGAACGCAGCAAAGTACCTTGGAGTGACTCTGGATCGCAGGCTAACGTTTTCTAAGCATGTGACTTCCATTAGCATGCGCATACGTGCTTCGGTTAGAAAACACTATTGGCTACTTTGCTCGCGCAGTAAATTGTCACTCTTTAACAAAGTGACAATTTACAAGCAAATCATAGCACCAATTTGGAAGTACGGGTGCCAAATCTGGGGCCTGGCCTGCGACAGCCAAATTCGCAGAATCCAGGTTGACCAGAATAGGATTGCGAGAACCATCACCGGTTGCGACTGGTTTGTACGTAATAGTACGCTTCACCGAGACCTGAAACTTGCCACGGTCTTCGACGAGATCAACCAGCACTCGAGTCGCTACCATGACAGACTAGAGCGACACCGAAACCGGCTGGCAAACTGCCTAGTTAGATCTCACCCACAAAGGAGACTCAAGAGGCGAACACCGAGGGATCTCATTCATCGATCTCCATTGTTGAGGGTCAGCAGAAGCTGACACACCATTGCAGTATTTGTTATATTTGTTATTGTTATTATTGTTATTTAGTGTTTAGTGCTATGTTGTGACAATTAACTTAGTTAGCCGGCGCGCCCAAATTGTGCTGAATTAATAGAAAATAAGGTCACAAAGGGGTTCATCGATACTCCGTATGCCTTAATAAAATCAAAATACAAGAAAAAAAATAAAAATAAAAATTCTTTTACATGGTCGGGAATTGGTTGGTGTCTCTGATAACTTTATCCAATTCATTGGATTGTCACTTGAGGATTCAAATGAAGCATGCTTTTAGGGTCGCTAATAATCTTGAAGCATACTCTTAAGGTGAATGATATTGTTCTCTACCACTTGTAGAATTTTCGTCCCATTGGGCGGTGAGCTATTATCAATATTTTTGTTTTGTTCCTTAAGTTCTTGTGTTATTGTGTGGTTTTTAAAGTTCTCAAAATCACTGTTGTATTTTTGTTTTTCGTTCACAAAATTATGTTTCTGTGTTGTTTGTTGTTTCATTTTTTTCTTACGCGAGTTTTTTACACGTCGGGCGCCAATTGATTACATGTTATAATTTGTTTGGTGAATTATTACTGGAGGTTCCAACAATATGGTTGCATTAATGAATGCAGCTGAGTTAACTTAACAATCAACAAATGTTTTACGGACGATACGTCGCGCTTTATTCAAGAATATATTTAGACTGAATTATAAAGCTTACAATAATCTTAAGCTAGCCCTACATGTCGCCGGCCGCGCTGTGAGCGTTATCGCCGCTGCCACCCCGCAAGCTGGCAGCGCTTGTGTGGTATCGGATTGTCTGTCTTGAGCCAAACGTTGTGTGCGATTTATCTTCGCGCACGAATTCTTTGTGTTGTGCTTTGCACTTTTGTATGAGATTTTCGTTATGACTACATATTGCGACATATGCATTACTTTCTCGCTCTCTTTTGAACTAATTTGTAAAACAACGTGAGCGAGCGGGTAATGCTACCTTGTCAGGTATGCCTTGGGCGAAGGTATACTTAACAAGTTTGCCTTACTCGCTCTGTCGCCCCCCTTTAATGTTGCCTAATATTTCAGTCACGAGTCAAACGTGAGCGACGCATCTCCGCGGACGAACTTTTTGTACACACATGTGTATATGAACATACATACATATATGCATTACATATCTGCATGAATGGAATTAAAAACGGGAAATGAAACTGTCGGACTGTAAATAGTATATGCACGTTTTTTGGTACACTGCAAAGTGAATGCCAATTTGTATGCATTAATTGAACTAGAAGCAGCAATGTTCCTATTATAACGATCGCGTGCACACACAAAATTGTAGGCTGTGCTATGTGTAAATTATGTGTTCCGTGCATAAATGGATGCAGAAAGGTTATTTAACTAAATTTGGTGTGAGTGGCGGTTCGCCTTGCTTTATTGATACTCAATTTATATACCCTTAACCCATAAAATGTGTTAATAAGGGGATAATGGTTTTGTGCAAAAGTATGTAACAGACAGAAGGAAGCATCTCCGACCCCGTAAAGTATATATATTCTTGAACAGCATCAACAGCCGAGACGATATAGCCATGTCCGTCTGTCCGTCTGCCCGTCCGTCTGTCCGTCTGTACGAACGCGTGGATCTCAGAGACTACAAGAGCTAGAGACTTCAGATTTTGGATATAAGTTCTCCCATTCCATATCAATTGTCTTTCGTTGGTGACGGATGTGTTTTTGAGTGCTCTTAATAATTTTTTAATTTCTTGTGTTTGTTTACGGTGTTTTATTCGGTTTATTTTGGTAAACGTCTCTAACAGTGATCGCAAGTGTACGTTGTGTGTATTAGCGCGTGCATCATTGAATTTTTCTTGTTGAGCATTCATTTAATTAAACTTGCAGTCGAATTGACGCTGCAGTGCTTGAAAAAAATGAGCATACGTACATACATACACTCATATATTTGCGGTTTTATATACATACTTTGTGTTTTATATATTCTTCTTCTACTAACAACAAACATCTTGTCTATTTGCTTGATCTCGCTCTCCAGCACCCCTCCCGCTTTGTCCGCTCTTATCTGGTGGTTGTATTTATCTGCATTTGCGCTCACGCTCTTTCACTCAACCGCTCTCTTGATTTTAACCGTTGTATCGTGCTCATTGCTTCGATACGTTTCTACTTACATACTTGCACTCTACCTTGTTTTGCTGTAGCATATCGATTTCTTTAGTAAACTTATTTACATATTTCATAATGCTTGTTTGCTGCAGCAAAAATTGCAAATTGGTTGGTAAAACCAATCAAGATTTTATTCTGTGTGGATTGTGCGACAACATGATCCACATGAAATGTGTTGGATTTACAGACACAGACCTTAAATGGTATTGTGAGCCCTGTAGGGAGGTGGTTAAAGAGTCTTCAAAATTCATGAGACAGACTCATTTAGGATTCAAAGCCATGCATATTGCATTTAATGCACTGCAAAACTCCTTTACAGAGCTTGAGTCTAATTTCAAATATGGCAAGGTCACGACTGAATCTCCGAAGCGTAAAAAGACTTCGGGTCCTAATCCGCCTATTGTCCCACCTATCATCCCCACAAAGCATTAATCAACCTACAGCCCATTAATGTTATTTAATTCGCCGGCAAGAACCATTACTAATAACCTTTCTTCTGAACCTATGCATGAAATCGGTTCAACTGCCTGTGCGCCTATTGATCCCAATGCAGGTACAACTGGGGCTCCCAAGCCTCTTGTTGTTGTGCCATTTAACAAATTTATATTTGTGTCCAAGCTGGCATCCGATACTTCATCGGATGATGTTTCAGCTTATGTTAAAAGTAAAATTGATTCTCCTCTCATTATTGTTGAGAAGTTTAAATTTAAACACACCCGAAGTATGTCTTCTTTCAAGTTGAGCGTGCCGCCTGAACTCTTTTCGACAATTTGTTCAGAAAAATTCTGGCCGCAGCAGCTTGTTGTAAAGGAGTATGTGAATAGGCGAAGTAGTAATAATAATAAGGGCGTTAGGATTAGTAGTGCACAGCCTGTTAGCCACCCAGTTGCTTCCACCTCGGTGGCAAAAAACTAACAAAACAACTTAGTTTGGCCTATCAAAACGTTAGAGGCCTTAACACTAAACTTTCTAAACAGCTTATCATTTGATTCACATATAGTAGCACTCACGGAAACCTAGTTAAAACCCGATATTTCTGATTATTCCGTTTTTCCTTCAAAATATAGCTTGTACAGATGCGATCGCACCTCCTGCAAGGGGGGTGGGGTTCTCATTGCTGTTGACTCTTGTTTTTCTTCTGAACAGATTCATTCTCATGATCTTCCGGACATAGAGTTTTTATGTGTTATAATATTACTAAACGGCCGTTCACTTTATGTTACTTGTTCTTATATTCCTCCTCATTCTGATACTAACATTTACTCATCCCATCTGAGTGCCATGCAACTTGTTTCGTCATTGTTGACAGATATGAATAATCTGATAGTGGTTGGTGATTTTAATCTGCCACATGTTGTATGGTCTGTGAATGACACATCTTCGGCGATATTACCAGTCACTTCTGATGATTTTATCGATGGCCTACTGGAGTTAGGCCTATCGCAAGTTAACAGGGTGCATAACTGTAGTGGTAGAATGTTGGAATTGATATTTGTTTCGGACTCAGATTGTAGTAATGCTTGTAGAATACCCCCTCTAGTGCTTCCGGAAGACACCTACCATCCAACCTTAGAACTATCCATCGAAATGTTTAACCCTAGTGCAGTATCTTATAATACTTTAAAAACCCGTTGCTTTCGTAAAACTAACTTTACTAAATTAAATTATCTTCTTCAAAATACTAATTGGTCTCGTCTTTATTCTTGTAGTGATACAGAAACTGCCATTGCCATATTTCATAGGACTTTGAATTCGCGTTTGGATATTTGCGTTCCCCTCACTTATTCTTCAAGTGTTAATAAGCCACCTTGGTTTACGAGGGAACTATCGAAGTTGAAAAACGCGAAGACAAAATCTTATAAAAAATTTAAAAAATCGGGAACCACTTTAGATTTATCTAGTTTTCTTTCTGTTAACACATCTTGTTAAAATAATTATCTTAATCGTTGTAGACTAAACTTTTCACGTGACCCTAAACATTTTTATAAATTTGTTAACTCTAAACGTAAGTCTTCTTGCTTGCCGTCCTCAGTATACCTTGATAATACAAAAGCAAGTTCTGATCAGGCAGTAGCCGATCTATTTGCTGAGTATTTTCAATCAGTATATTCAACGAATTTACATAGAACTAGCAATTCCCATCCTTTTCAAGTTCAATCGTCTAATTGCATATATATCCCAGCTACAACTGAGTGTACGCTTCTAAGTGACCTTAACTCTATCAAACCAGGCTATCTGCCTGGTCCTGATGGAGTGCCAGGTTGTATTCTTAGATACTGTGCGGATTCACTTTGTAAACCATTACATAAATTATTTAACTTGTCGGTTGACACAACAGTGTTTCCTGCTATATGGAAGGAATCTTTTATCATTCCACTCCATAAAAATTCTTCTAAGTCTAACGTTAAAAATTATAGGGGCATATCCAAGTTGTCCGCCATTCCTAAAATCTTTGAAAAAATTTTTTGTACTCAACTGCAACACACATGTAGTTCAATTATATCGCCTTATCAACACGGTTTTGTTAGGCGTAGATCTACTACAACTAACCTTCTTGAATTCACTTCGCTTGTTATCAAAGGGTTCCAGGAAAAAATGCAAACTGACGTTGTTTACACCGATTTTAGTAAGGCATTTGATTCTGTTAGTCATTCTCTGTTGCTTCAAAAATTAAATATTATTGGATTTCCATCAAAACTCGTATTGTGGCTTTCGGAGTACTTGTGTGGTCGAACACAAAAAGTAGTTCTTAAATCGTCGGTATCTAAACCTATTTTTTTTACCTCTGGTGTTCCCCAGGGTAGTCACCTTGGACCTTTGCTATTTAATCTGTTTATTAACGATCTTCCAGCTGTTATTACTAACTCCTATGTATATATGTTTGCTGATGATGTGAAGCTATGTTTCACATATAATGACGCTTCCCTGCGTAATTTACTACAGTCGGATTTGGGTGCATTGTCGGCCTGGTGTCGTTTTAATTTACTGAATTTAAATTGTTCTAAATGTAAAGTCATGTCTTTTTGTAGAAGTACCCCTCATACTGCTCACTGCTTGCTTGATGCTTCACCACTCGACCGCGTGTTTGAAATTAAAGATTTAGGCATTATTCTTGATCCTAAATTAAAGTTTGACGCTCATATTTCGTGTATGGTCAATAAGGCCATTAATGTCCTTGGCTTCATCAAGCGGTGGTCGAAAGAGTTAAATGATCCCTACACCACTAAAACGCTTTATACATCCCTAGTTCATCCCATCCTGGAGTATGGATCTTGTGTGTGGTCTCCACAATACTCGATTCACCAGGATAGAAATGAATCTGTGCAGAAGAAATTTCTTCTATTTGCCCTTAAAAGTTTTAACTGGGTTCCTGGAGTTGAATTACCCCCGTATTCAAGTAGACTCCTTTTGATAAATCTTCCCTCCCTGTTAAACCGTAGAACTATGCATGGAGTATTATTTATTACTAACCTACTTAATGGTGAAATCGACTCATCAGTTCTTTTGAGTCGAATTAAATTTAATGTCCCAATTAGATCTTCACGTAACTTTTTACCCCTTAGCCTTGATCGTTGCTTCAGCAACTATTTAATTCATGAACCATTTCGTGCTATATGTTCCGACTATTACAAACTTTATTCTCTTGTCTGGATCTCGATCGATCCTTTTTGCTTTATCTAATCGTAACCACTAATTACTAATCTAACGCTGGTCTGATTGGGTTATTCTGGGTTTTTCCCAATCCTCGCAACAAATGTTGGACTACTCAATTTTTTATTGAATTTCCCAGAGCTTTAACGTTAACTTTTAAATATATTTTGAGATTTATATATTATTCTATATTTTACTTAATTTAATTATTTTAACTATTTTTTTTTATTTAAATTAATTTTGATTTCTTTTTAATGTCAGCTGCTCTTAGCTGACAATTAATAAATAAATAAATACCATAAGCAGAACAAGTTTGCTTCAACCATTCGATAACTATTCCGGTTTCCGATATACACATGATATCGATAACAAAAAATATCGAGTTTGGAAAATGAAAAAATTAGGATTTAAGTAATGGGTAACGATAGAATTTTTCTGAAAATTTCGTCCAAATCGGTTAAGAAACACCGGAGATATCGAATTTGATCGATTGAAGCTAAGTCAGTATACCAAAGTCTTACATAAATTTAATTTATTTATTGCAACTGGGTTCAGGGTATCTTCTAGTCGGGCTCTCCCGACTAGACCCTTCTTACTGGTTTTAGATTGGCCCGAACATGCGCTGCGCTCGCTGTTGCTGACCGATAATCTGCGTGATGTAGTCACAAAGTGGACACTCGTTATGGGATAACTACTCCCCTCTCGAAGACAGACCATCCTCGGTAGTTTTTATGTTGTTGATCATCTCCGAGATTATTTTAGCGTTGCAACGGAACGAAGTCAGCCAGTTGAGCCAATAGATTCCTGCTCCGGTGATGCAAGCCAACAATATCGCACCCAAGGAAAACGCTGTTTTGTTTCCCACATTGACGCTGTTTCTAACCTCTTTGATGTACTTAAGGCCGTCCTCACTCAAACGGTGGATGTATGGAAGGCTGAGCACCGCATCATGCCCACTGACGTTCAGTAACAGCTGCAGCTGCCGGGAACCGATTCTGCACACTGTTGCGGATAAAGTACCGCGTGCCACTAAAGTGACAAGGCTTGTTCCTTCAACCTTGATTGCTGCTTTGTCGTCGTAAGTGACAATTGCACCTCGATCATTTATGATCACGATACTATCATCCATCACAGTAAAGAGGTCGAGGTGACTCGGTAATGTGTCTGGCAATAGGCTGTTCCTCCTGAGTGAAGACCTTAAGCGCAGCTGTTGTTTTATGCCTGTTTGCAGAATGTCGCCGTTGCAGCTGTCCACAGCTCGAATCTGGCCATTGCAGCCAGCCACCAGATTGTCATTAAGCTGCAGTACCGTGCCATTGTAAGCGACCGGGAATATCGTGTTTTTTCTGCAGAGCTTGCTTCCTAATGGAAAACGGATTATAAAGCTAAATATATTACCCTTACGATATACCCTAATGCTAGATACCTTCGAAATGTCAGTAACTGTGGTCCCTGTAATATGGTATGTGAGAATTTTTGTCAGATCCGAATGATCCATTATTGCTGGGCTAATAACGTTTATTTTTTCCAAGGTTAAGGTAAGCATTAAGTTTCCTATTTCAATTATCAGCATTCTGTTACGAATCGTAAGTGTTTCAAAAAGGCAGCCGTTGTCAGCCTGTTTATCGCTTGTGGAATTAAGAATTTTTTTGACAGTGTCAGTGAGCTGGTTTATTATGCCCTTTACCCATAAAATATGTTAATAAGGGTATAATAGTTTTGTGCAAAAGTATGTAACAGGCAGAAGGAAGCATATCCGACCCCGTAAAGTATACATATTCTTGAACAGCATCAACAGCCGAGACGAAATAGCCATGTCCGTCTGTCCGTCTGTATGAACGCGTGGATCTCAGAGACTACAAGAGCTAGAGACTTCAGATTTTGGATATAAGTTCTCCTATACCATAAGCAGAACAAGTTTGCTTCAAACATTCGATAACTATTCTGGTTTCCGATATACACATGATATCGATAACAAAAAATATCTAGTTTGGAAAATAAAAAATTTGGATTTAAGTAATGGGTAACGATAGAATTTTTCTGAAAATTTCGTCCAAATCGGTTAAGAAACACCGGAGATATCGAATTTGATCGATTGAAGCTAAGTCAGTATACCAAAGTCTTACATAAATTTAATTTATTTATTGCAACTGGGTTCAGGGTATCTTCTAGTCGGGCTCTCCCGACTAGACCCTTCTTACTGGTTTTAGATTGGCCCGAACATGCGCTGCACTCGCTGTTGCTGACCGATAATCTGCGTGATGTAGTCACAAAGTGGACACTCGTTATGGGATAACTACTCCCCTCTCGAAGACAGACCATCCTCGGTAGTTTTTATGTTGTTGATCATCTCCGAGATTATTTTAGCGTTGCAACGGAACGAAGTCAGCCAGTTGAGCCAATAGATTCCTGCTCCGGTGATGCAAGCCAACAATATCGCACCCAAGGAAAACGCTGTTTTGTTTCCCACATTGACGCTGTTTCTAACCTCTTTGATGTACTTAAGGCCGTCCTCACTCAAACGGTGGATGTATGGAAGGCTGAGCACCGCATCATGCCCACTGACGTTCAGTAACAGCTGCAGCTGCCGGGAACCGATTCTGCACACTGTTGCGGATAAAGTACCGCGTGCCACTAAAGTGACAAGGCTTGTTCCTTCAACCTTGATTGCTGCTTTGTCGTCGTAAGTGACAATTGCACCTCGATCATTTATGATCACGATACTATCATCCATCACAGTAAAGAGGTCGATGTGACTCGGTAATGTGTCTGGCAATAGGCTGTGCCTCCTGAGTGAAGACCTTAAGCGCAGCTGTTGTTTTATGCCTGTTTGCAGAATGTCGCCGTTGCAGCTGTCCACAGCTCGAATCTGGCCATCGCAGTCAGCCACCAGATTGTCATTAAGCTGCAGTACCGTGCCATTGTAAGCGACCGGGAATATCGTGTTTTTTCTGCAGAGCTTGCTTCCTAATGGAAAACGGATTATAAAGCTAAATATATTACCCTTACGATATACCCTAATGCTAGATACCTTCGAAATGTCAGTAACTGTGGTCCCTGTAATATGGTATGTGAGAATGTTTGTCAGATCCGAATGATCCATTATTGCTGGGCTAATAACGTTTATTTTTTCCAAGGTTAAGGTAAGCATTAAGTTTCCTATTTCAATTATCAGCATTCTGTTACGAATCGTAAGTGTTTCAAAAAGGCAGCCGTTGTCAGCCTGTTTATCGCTTGTGGAATTAAGAATTTTTTTGACAGTGTCAGTGAGCTGGTTTATTATACCCTTTACCCATAAAATGGGTTAATAAGGTTATAATAGTTTTGTGCATAAGTATGTAACAGGCAGAAGGAAGCATCTCCGACCCAGTAAAGTCTAAATATACTTGATCAGCATCAACAGCCGAGACGATAAAGCCATGTCCGTCTGTCCGTCCGTCTATCCGTCTGTATGAACGCTTGGAACTTTTCTGAAAATTTCAGCCAAATCGGTTGAAGAGCACCGGAGATATCGAATTTAAATGATTGAAGCTAAGTCAGTATGCCTAAATTAATTATAAATTTAATTTATTTATTGCAACACAGGTTCAGGATATCTTCAAGTCGGGCTCTCCCGACTAGAGCCTTTTTATTTGTTTTTTCTTGCAAATTTGAGAATATTCTAAAATGTCTATTTCTTGCAGTGACCAGCTGCGTTTGAGTTATGTCTTGTCTCCTAAAGTCGTCTGGTCCGGGGTGACGGCTGTTACCTTAAGGGCTGTTCCCAAGAAATCAAGGCTTCTTACCTTGAGATGATGCACATCAAGAGCGGACAAAATGTCCAGTACATGTCCGGTGTCAATTTCCAGCAACTTTCTCATATTGGACTGCGGAAATAAACTCGTCAGTCTAATTGTCTCGTCCATCATTGTCCTGTAGTCCGTCAGGTTGGTAGTATGTCTCAAGTAACCGTAACTGTCCCAAAGTAAGATGTTTTCGTCTTCAATTGGTATGTAGTCCGCGGACCACCCTCCCCTCAACTAGGACCGTTGTCACCAAGTCCGCTTCAACTTTCTTTTCTACGCAGTGAGATTACCCAGTTTGCGGTTTGTCTTTATCAGGACCTTTTCACCTGCTTCGAAGACCCTGTTTTGCCGTTTTTTATTTTTACTCTCGTTCTGTTGAAGTTGGGCCTTCTCTAACTTATCCCCAACATCGCGGATGCATTCCGGCGAAGCGGAGACCAATATGTCTTTAGGCCTTTTCTTGACAACTGAGTGAATATAACTTTTTGACTCGATTTTGGCCTGCAAAACAGGTCGACCGTGTCCACAATCCCCCTTTGCAGTTTCAAGCACCTGGGTATGCTATAAAAGCGCTATACTTGTCTATTATATGTTCTGTGTAGCGGAGGCGCGTTAACAACAATTACGCCGTAATTGTTCAATATCAGGGGCCTTATTGTTGCTGACTTAAATACGAGTTCATTGTCACAATACACTTGTTTTGCTAATGGGAAGATGTTCATCAACACTAGCAGAGGCGGTCTTATATCTTCTATTGTTCGGGACGCTTTTGGCTGGACAACCGCGAACTTTGAAAATTTGTCGATGCAGGTAAGAAAAACTTTTTGTCTGTGGAGAAAATGTCGATGTGCAACATCTATCTCTGCAGTTTGAGAGGGAGTTGGCGTCTGGCTACCTATCATACTTTGCCTTCGTGCAAATTTGACAATTTAAGGCCACCTCGTTAACCAGTTTTGTCTTTTTGGGGAAATATTACTCTGCAAGGATTTGCTTGATGTTTTCCTGCGGTGCCCTGTGCGCTTGATTGTGTTCTTTAGTGATAATTTCCCTTCGGTCGCATGTACTGAACACGTTTGCAATGCCAAAACTTCGTGGTAGGAAAAGCCCTTACCAACTCATGCTGAAAGCTGGCCAAGGCCAAGGCCAAATGGACCTGCCTATCAAAGTATTTGACTCCAGCGAGGTACCTGATGTCATTGCACTCCAGAATATCAAAGCGCACCAGGCCATGAAACCATCTGCAATGCCACATTAAGGGCACTGCCCAATTGTGCTATCCGCTTCATAGCGATGGTGTTCAACGCTATTGTGAGGCTGCAGTACTTCCCTCCGCAGTGAAAACTCGGAATTATCTCAATGATCCACAAACCTGGCAAGCCTGAGAGGGAACCTCAATTCTTTCGGCCTATCGGCCTTCTCCCTTCGATTTCCAAGGTGTTTGAGAGATTGATTGCCGCCCGGATGGTCAAGTTAATGGAAGCTCGAGGGATTATTCCTGAACACCAGTTTGGATTCCGTGCCGGCCACTGCACTGTCGAGCAGCTACTTCGGGTTGTCGAGCAAATACTGACTGCCTTTGATAAAAAGGAGTATTGCAACGTACTTTTTTTGGACATTCGAGAAGCGTTTGATCGGGTGTGGCACACCGGAATTTTATTAAAAATCAAACATACGCTGCCTGCGCCATATTTCGGTCTACTAAAGTCTTATCTTGAGGGAAGATGATTTGCGGTCAGATTTCACTCGGCACTCTCTTCTGAGCACGATGTGGCAGCTGGAGTACCACTGGGAAGTGTCCTTGGTCCCCTGCTTTACTGCCTGTATAGCCACGACATGCCGCAGCCAGATGGAAGCCTGTACGGGACGTCAATGCGAGCCGCATTTGCCGATGACGTGTACGTCACCTACAGATCCCTATGCGAACACGATGCAGCCGACGGCATCCAGGACTATGCCACAAAGTTTGCGGAATGGGCAAGGCGATGGAACATCGGCATCAATAGTGACAATTCGAACAACGTTTGATTCACTCTTAAGAGGAGAACACCACCGGCCGTGTTTATTGAGGGGGCCCCTGTACCACAGCTGAACGCAGCAAAGTACCTTGGAGTGACTCTGGATCGCAGGCTAACGTTTTCTAAGCATGTGACTTCCATTAGCATGCGCATACGTGCTTCGGTTAGAAAACACTATTGGCTACTTTGCTCGCGCAGTAAATTGTCACTCTGTAACAAAGTGACAATTTACAAGAAAATCATAGCACCAATTTGGAAGTACGGGTGCCAAATCTGGGGCCTGGCCTGCGACAGCCAAATTCGCAGAATCCAGGTTGACCAGAATAGGATTGCGAGAACCATCACCGGTTGCGACTGGTTTGTACGTAATAGTACGCTTCACCGAGACCTGAAACTTGCCACGGTCTTCGACGAGATCAACCAGCACTCGAGTCGCTACCATGACAGACTAGAGCGACACCGAAACCGGCTGGCAAACTGCCTAGTTAGATCTCACCCACAAAGGAGACTCAAGAGGCGAACACCGAGGGATCTCATTCATCGATCTCCATTGTTGAGGGTCAGCAGAAGCTGACACACCATTGCAGTATTTGTTATATTTGTTATTGTTATTATTGTTATTTAGTGTTTAGTGCTATGTTGTGACAATTAACTTAGTTAGCCGGCGCGCCCAAATTGTGCTGAATTAATAGAAAATAAGGTCACAAAGGGGTTCATCGATACTCCGTATGCCTTAATAAAATCAAAATACAAGAAAAAAAATAAAATAAAAATTCTTTTACATGGTCGGGAATTGGTTGGTGTCTCTGATAACTTTATCCAATTCATTGGATTGTCACTTGAGGATTCAAATGAAGCATGCTTTTAGGGTCGCTAATAATCTTGAAGCATACTCTTAAGGTGAATGATATTGTTCTCTACCACTTGTAGAATTTTCGTCCCATTGGGCGGTGAGCTATTATCAATATTTTTGTTTTGTTCCTTAAGTTCTTGTGTTATTGTGTGGTTTTTAAAGTTCTCAAAATCACTGTTGTATTTTTGTTTTTCGTTCACAAAATTATGTTTCTGTGTTGTTTGTTGTTTCATTTTTTCTTACGCGAGTTTTTTACACGTCGGGCGCCAATTGCTTACATGTTATAATTTGTTTGGTGAATTATTACTGGAGGTTCCAACAATATGGTTGCATTAATGAATGCAGCTGAGTTAACTTAACAATCAACAAATGTTTTACGGACGATACGTCGCGCTTTATTCAAGAATATATTTAGACTGAATTATAAAGCTTACAATAATCTTAAGCTAGCCCTACATGTCGCCGGCCGCGCTGTGAGCGTTATCGCCGCTGCCACCCCGCAAGCTGGCAGCGCTTGTGTGGTATCGGATTGTCTGTCTTGAGCCAAACGTTGTGTGCGATTTATCTTCGCGCACGAATTCTTTGTGTTGTGCTTTGCACTTTTGTATGAGATTTTCGTTATGACTACATATTGCGACATATGCATTACTTTCTCGCTCTCTTTTGAACTAATTTGTAAAACAACATGAGCGAGCGGGCAATGCTACCTTGTCAGGTATGCCTTGGGCGAAGGTATACTTAACAAGTTTGCCTTACTCGCTCTGTCGCCCCCCTTTAGTGTTGCCTAATATTTCAGTCACGAGTCAAACGTGAGCGACGCATCTCCGCGGACGAACTTTTTGTACACACATGTGTATATGAACATACATACATATATGCATTACATATTTGCATGAATGGAATTAAAAACGGCAAATGAAACTGTCGGACTGTAAATATATGCACGTTTTTTGGTACACTGCAAAGTGAATGCCAATTTGTATGCATTAATTGAAATAGAAGCAGCAATGTTCCTATTATAACGATCGCGTGCACACACAAAATTGTAGGCTGTGCTATGTGTAAATTATGTGTTCCGTGCATTAATGGATGCAGAAAGGTTAGTTAACTAAATTTGGTGTGAGTAGCGGTTCGCCTTGGTTTATTGATACTCAATTTTTATACCCCTTACCCATAAAATGTGTAAATAAGGGTATAATGGTTTTGTGCAAAAGTATGTAACAGGCAGAAGGAAGCGTCTCCGACCAGGTAAAGTATACATATTCTTGAACAGCATCAACAGCCGAGACGATATAGCCATGTCCGTCCGTCCGTCTGCCCGTCCGTCTGTCCGTCTGTATGAACGCGTGGATCTCAGAGACTACAAGAGCTAGAGACTTCAGATTTTGGATATAAGTTCTCCTATACCATAAACAGAACAAGTTTGCTTCAAACATTCGATAACTATTCTGGTTTCCGATACACACATGATATCGATAACAAAAAATATCAAGTTTGGAAAATAAAAAATTAGGATTTAAGTAATGGGTAACGATAGAATTTTTCTGAAAATTTCGTCCAAATCGGTTAAGAAACACCGGAGATATCGAATTTGATCGCTTGAAGATAAGTCAGTATACCAAAGTCTTACATAAATTTAATTTATTTATTGCAACTGGGTTCAGGGTATCTTCTAGTCGGGCTCTCCCAATAGACCCTTCTTACTGGTTTTAGATTGGCCCGAACATGCGCTGCACTCGCTGTTGCTGACCGATAATCTGCGTGATGTAGTCACAAAGTGGACACTCGTTATGGGATAACTACTCCCCTCTCGAAGACAGACCATCCTCGGTAGTTTTTATGTTGTTGATCATCTCCGAGAGTATTTTAGCGTTGCAACGGAACGAAGTCAGCCAGTTGAGCCAATTGATTCCTGCTCCGGTGATGCAAGCCAACAATATCGCACCCAAGGAAAACGCTGTTTTGTTTCCCACATTGACGCTGTTTCTAACCTCTTTGATGTACTTAAGGCCGTCCTCACTCAAACGGTGGATGTATGGAAGGCTGAGCACCGCATCATGCCCACTGACTTTCAGTAACAGCTGCAGCTGCCGGGAACCGATTCTGCACACTGTTGCGGATAAAGTACCGCGTGCCACTAAAGTGACAAGGCTTGTTCCTTCAACCTTGATTGCTGCTTTGTCGTCGTAAGTGACAATTGCACCTCGATCATTTATGATCACGATACTATCATCCATCACAGTAAAGAGGTCGAGGTGACTCGGTAATGTGTCTGGCAATAGGCTGTGCCTCCTGAGTGAAGACCTTAAGCGCAGCTGTTGTTTTATGCCTGTTTGCAGAATGTCGCCGTTGCAGCTGTCCACAGCTCGAATCTGGCCATTGCAGCCAGCCACCAGATTGTCATTAAGCTGCAGTACCGTGCCATTGTAAGCGACCGGGAATATCGTGTTTTTTCTGCAGAGCTTGCTTCCTAATGGAAAACGGATTATAAAGCTAAATATATTACCCTTACGATATACCCTAATGCTAGATACCTTCGAAATTTCAGTAACTGTGGTCCCTGTAATATGGTATGTGAGAATTTTTGTCAGATCCGAATGATCCATTATTGCTGGGCTAATAACGTTTATTTTTTCCAAGGTTAAGGTAAGCATTAAGTTTCCTATTTCAATTATCAGCATTCTGTTACGAATCGTAAGTGTTTCAAAAAGGCAGCCGTTGTCAGCCTGTTTATCGCTTGTGGAATTAAGAATTTTTTTGACAGTGTCAGTGAGCTGGTTTATTATACCCTTTACCCATAAAATGGGTTAATAAGGGTATAATAGTTTTGTGCAAAAGATGGTAACAGGCAGAAGGAAGCATCTCCGACCCCGTAAAGTCTAAATATACTTGATCAGCATCAAAAGCCGAGACGATTGCCATGTCCGTCTGTCCGTCCGTCTATCCGTCTGTATGAACGCTTGGAACTTTTCTGAAAATTTCAGCCAAATCGGTTGAAGAGCACCGGAGATATCGAATTTAAATGATTGAAGCTAAGTCAGTATGCCTAAGTTAATTATAAAGTTAATTTATTTATTGCAACTCAGGTTCAGGGTATCTTCAAGTCGGGCTCTCCCGACTAGAGCCTTTTTATTTGTTTTTTTTTTGCAAATTTGAGAATATTATAAAATTTCTATTACTTGCAGTGACCAGCTGCGTTTGAGTTATGTCTTGTCTCCTAAAGCCGTCTGGTCCGGGGTGACGGCTGTTACCTTAAGGGCTGTTCCCAAGAAATCAAGGCTTCTTACCTTGAGATGATGCACATCAAGAGTTGACAAAATGTCCAGTACATGTCCGGTGTCAATTTCCAGCAACTTTCTCATATTGGACTGCGGAAATAAACTCGTCAGTCTCCTTGTCTCGTCCATCATTGTCCTGTAGTCCGTCAGGTTGGTAGTATGTCTCAAGTACCCGTAACTGTCCCAAAGTAAGATGTTTTCGTCTTCAATTGGTATGTAGTCCGCGTGCGTATAGTCCGTCACCCGTTGTCACCAAGTCCGCTTCAACTTTCTTTTCTACGCAGTGAGATTACCCAGTTTGCGGTTTGTCTTTATCAGGACCTTTTCACCTGCTTCGAAGACCCTGTTTTGCCGTTTTTTATTTTTACTCTCGTTCTGTTGAAGTTGGGCCTTCTCTAACTTATCCCCAGCATCGCGGATGCATTCCGGCGAAGCGGAGACCAATATGTCTTTAGGCCTTTTCTTGACAACTGAGTGAATATAACTTTTTGACTCGATTGTCGCCTGCAAAACAGGTCGACCGTGTCCACAATCCCCCTTTGCAGTTTCAAGCACCTGGGTATGCTATAAAAGCGCTATACTTGTCTATTATATGTTCTGTGTAGCGGAGGCGCGTTAACAACAATTACGCCGTAATTGTTCAATATCAGGGGCCTTATTGTTGCTGACTTAAATACGAGTTCATTGTCACAATACACTTGTTTTGCTAATGGGAAGATGTTCATCAGCACTAGCAGAGGCGGTCTTATATCTTCTATTGTTCGGGAAGCTTTTGGCTGGACAACCGCGAACTTTGAAAATTTGTCGATGCAGGTAAAGAAAAACTTTTTGTCTGTGGAGAAAATGTCGATGTGCAACATCTATCTCTCCAGTTTGAGAGGGAGTTGGCGTCTGGCTACCTATTATACTTTGCTTTCGTGCAAATTTGACAATTTAAGGCCACCTCGTTAACCAGTTTTGTCTTTTTGGGGAAATATTACTCTGCAAGGATTTGCTTGATGTTTTCCTGCGGTGCCCTGTGCGCTTGATTGTGTTCTTTAGTGATAATTTCCCTTCGGTCGCATGTACTGAACACGTTTGCAATGCCAAAACTTCGTGGTAGGAAAAGCCCTTACCAACTCATGCTGAAAGCTGGCCAAGGCCAAGGCCAAATGGACCTGCCTATCAAAGTATTTGACTCCAACGAGGTACCTGATGTCATTGCACTCCAGAATATCAAAAGCGCACCAGGCCATGACACTATCTGCAATGCCACATTAAGGGCACTGCCCAATTGTGCTATCCGCTTCATAGCGATGGTGTTCAACGCTATTGTGAGGCTGCAGTACTTCCCTCCGCAGTGGAAACTCGGAATTATCTCAATGATCCACAAACCTGGCAAGCCTGAGAGGGAACCTTATTTCTTTCGGCCTATCAGCCTTCTCCCTTCGATTTCCAAGGTGTTTGAGAGATTGATTGCCACCCGGATGGTCAAGTTAATGGAAGCTCGAGGGATTATTCCTGAACACCAGTTTGGATTCCGTGCCGGCCACTGCACTGTCGAGCAGCTACATCGGGTTGTCGAGCAAATACTGACTGCCTTTGATAAAAAGGAGTATTGCAACGTCCTTTTTTTTGGACATTCGAGAAGCGTTTGATCGGGTGTGGCATAGTGACAAGTCGAACAACGTTTGATTCACTCTTAAGAGGAGAACACCACCGGCCGTGTTTATTGAGGGGGCCCCTGTACCACAGCTGAACGCAGCAAAGTACCTTGGAGTGACTCTGGATCGCAGGCTAACGTTTTCTAAGCATGTGACTTCCATAAGCTGGCGCATACGTGCTTCGGTTAGAAATCACTATTGGCTACTTTGCTCGCGCAGTAAATTGTCACTCTGTAACAAAGTGACAATTTACAAGCAAATCATGGCACCAATTTGGAAGTACGGGTGCCAAATCTGGGGCCTGGCCTGCGACAGCCAAATTCGCAGAATCCAGGTTGACCAGAATAGGATTGCGAGAACAATCACCGGTTGCGACTGGTTTGTACGTAATAGTACGCTTCACCGAGACCTGAAACTTGCCACGGTCTTCGACGAGATCAACCAGCACTCGAGTCGCTACCATGACAGACTAGAGCGACACCGAAACCGGCTGGCAAACTGCCTAGTCAGATCTCACCCACAAAGGAGACTCAAGAGGCGAACACCGAGGGATCTCATTCTTCGATCTCCATTGTTGAGGGTCAGCAGAAGCTGACACACCATTGCAGTATTTGTTATATTTATTATTGTTATTATTGTTATTTAGTGTTTAGTGCTATGTTGTGACAATTAACTTAGTTAGCCGGCGCGCCCAAATTGTGCTGAATTAATAGAAAATAAGGTCACAAAGGGGTTCATCGATACTCCGTATGCCTTAATAAAATCAAAATACAAGAAAAAAAATAAAATAAAAATTATTTTTTTTGGTCGGGAATTGGATTGTCACTTGAGGATTCAAATGAAGCATGCTTTTAGGGTCGCTAATAATCTTGAAGCATACTCTTAAGGTGAATGATATTGTTCTCTACCATTTGTAGAATTTTCGTCCCATTGGGCGGTGAGCTATTATCAATATTTTTGTTTTGTTCCTTAAGTTCTTGTGTTATTGTGTGGGTTTTAAAGTTCTCAAAATCACTGTTGTATTTTTGTTTTTCGTTCACAAAATTATGTTTCTGTGTTGTTTGTTGTTTTATTTTTTTTTTGTTACGCGAGTTTTTTACACGTCGGTCGCCAATTGCTTACATGTTATTATTTGTTTGGTGAATTATTACTGGAGGTTCCAACAATATGGTTGCATTAATGAATGCAGCTGAGTTAACTTAACAATCAACAAATGTTTTACGGACGATACGTCGCGCTTTATTCAAGAATATATTTAGACTGAATTATAAAGCTTACAATAATCTTAAGCTAGCCCTACATGTCGCCGGCCGCGCTGTGAGCGTTATCGCCGCTGCCACCCCGCAAGCTGGCAGCGCTTGTGTGGTATCGGATTGTCTGTCTTGAGCCAAACGTTGTGAGCGATTTATCTTCGCGCACGAATTCTTTGTGTTGTGCTTTGCACTTTTGTATGAGATTTTCGTTATGACTACATATTGCGACATATGCATTACTTTCTCGCTCTCTTTTGAACTAATTTGTAAAACAACGTGAGCGAGCGGGTAATGCTACCTTGTCAGGTATGCCTTGGGCGAAGGTATACTTAACAAGGTTGCCTTACTCGCTCTGTCTCCCCCCTTTAATGTTGCCTTATATTTCAGTCTTGAGTCAAACGTGAGCGACGCATCTCCGCGGACGAACTTTTTGTACACACATGTGTATATGAACATACATACATATATGCATTACATATCTGCATGAATGGAATTAAAAACGGCAAATGAAACTGTCGGACTGTAAATAGTATATGCACGTTTTTTGGTACACTGCAAAGTGAATGCCAATTTGTATGCATTAATTGAAATAGAAGCAGCAATGTTTCTATTATAACGATCGCGTGCACACACAAAATTGTATGCTGTGCTATGTGTAAATTATGTGTTCCGTGCATTAATGGATGCAGAAAGGTTAGTTAACTAAATTTGGTGTGAGTGGCGGTTCGCCTTGCTTTATTGATACTCAATTTTTATACCCCTTACCCATAAAATGTGTAAATAAGGGTATAATGGTTTTGTGCAAAAGTATGTAACAGGCAGAAGGAAGCGTCTCCGACCAGGTAAAGTATACATATTCTTGAACAGCATCAACAGCCGAGACGATATAGCCATGTCCGTCTGTCCGTCTGCCCGTCCGTCTGTCCGTCTGTATGAACGCGTGGATCTCAGAGACTACAAGAGCTAGAGACTTCAGATTTTGGATATAAGTTCTCCTATACCATAAACAGAACAAGTTTGCTTCAAACATTCGATAACTATTCTGGTTTCCGATACACACATGATATCGATAACAAAAAATATCTAGTTTGGAAAATAAAAAAATAGGATTTAAGTAATGGGTAACGATAGAATTTTTCTGAAAATTTCGTCCAAATCGGTTAAGAAACACCGGAGATATCGAATTTGATCGATTGAAGCTAAGTCAGTATACCAAAGTCTTACATAAATTTAATTTATTTATTGTAACTGGGTTCAGGGTATCTTCTAGTCGACTCCCGACTAGAGCCTTTTTACTGGTTTTAGATTGGCCCGAACATGCGCTGCACTCGCTGTTGCTGACCGATAATCTGCCTAAATCAGCGTTTTATCGGTAGGCAGCCGCATGGCGTGATGTATTTACAAAGTGGACGAAGACAGACCATCCTCGGTAGTTTTTAAGTTGTTGATCATCTCCGAGATTCTTTTAGCGTTGCAACGGAACGTAGTCAGCCAGTTGAGCCAATAGATTCCTGCTCCGGTGATGCAAGCCAACAATATCGCACCCAAGGAAAACGCTGTTTTGTTTCCCACATTGACGCTGTTTCTAACCTCTTTGATGTAGTTAAGGCCGTCCTCACTCAAACGGTGGATGTATGGAAGGCTGAGCACCGCATCGTGCCCACTGACGTTAAGTAACTGCGTCAACTGCCGGGAACCGATTCTGCACACTGTTGCGGATAAAGTACCGCGTGCCACTAAAGTGACAAGGCTTGTTCCTTCAACCTTGATTGCTGCTTTGTCGTCGTAAGTGACAATTGCACCTCGATCATTTATGATCACGATACTATCATCCATCACAGTAAAGAGGTCGAGGTGACTCGGTAATGTGTCTGGCAATAGGCTGTGCCTCCTGAGTGAAGACCTTAAGCGCAGCTGTTGTTTTATGCCTGTTTGCAGAATGTCGCCGTTGCAGCTGTCCACAGCTCGAATCTGGCCATTGCAGCCAGCCACCAGATTGTCATTAAGCTGCAGTACCGTGCCATTGTAAGCGACCGGGAATATCGTGTTTTTTCTGCAGAGCTTGCTTCCTAATGGAAAACGGATTATAAAGCTAAATATATTACCCTTACGATATACCCTAATGCTAGATACCTTCGAAATTTCAGTAACTGTGGTCCCTGTAATATGGTATGTGAGAATTTTTGTCAGATCCGAATGATCCATTATTGCTGGGCTAATAACGTTTATTTTTTCCAAGGTTAAGGTAAGCATTAAGTTTCCTATTTCAATTATCAGCATTCTGTTACGAATCGTAAGTGTTTCAAAAAGGCAGCCGTTGTCAGCCTGTTTATCGCTTGTAGAATTAAGAATTTTTTTGACAGTGTCAGTGAGCTGGTTTATTATACCCTTTACCCATAAAATGGGTTAATAAGGGTATAATAGTTTTGTGCAAAAGTATGTAACAGGCAGAAGGAAGCATCTCCGACCCCGTAAAGTCTAAATATTCTTGATCAGCATCAACAGCCGAGACGATAGCCATGTCCGTCTGTTCGTCCGTCTATCCGTCTGTATGAACGCTTGGAACTTTTCTGAAAATTTCAGCCAAATCGGTTGAAGAGCACCGGAGATATCGAATTTAAATGATTGAAGCTAAGTCAGTATGCCTAAGTCAATTATAAATTTAATTTATTTATTGCAACTCAGGTTCAGGGTATCTTCAAGTCGGGCTCTCCCGACTAAAGCCTTTTTATTTGTTTTTTTCTTGCAAATTTGAGAATATTCTAAAATGTCTATTGCTTGCAGTGACCAGCTGCGTTTGAGTTATGTCTTGTCTCCTAAAGTCGTCTGGTCCGGGGTGACGGCTGTTACCTTAAGGGCTGTTCCCAAGAAATCAAGGCTTCTTACCTTGAGATGATGCACATCAAGAGTTGACAAAATGTCCAGTACATGTCCGGTGTCAATTTCCAGCAACTTTCTCATATTGGACAGGTTGGTAGTATGTCTCAAGTACCCGTAACTGTCCCAAAGTAAGATGTTTTCGTCTTCAATTGGTATGTAGTCCGCGTGCGTATAGTCCGTCACCCGTTGTCACCAAGTCCGCTGCAACTTTCTTTTCTACGCAGTGAGATTACCCAGTTTGCCGTTTGTCTTTATCAGGACCTTTTCACCTGCTTCGAAGACCCTGTTTTGCCGTTTTTTATTTTTACTCTCGTTCTGTTGAAGTTGGGCCTTCTCTAACTTATCCCCAACATCGCGGATGCATTCCGGCGAAGCGGAGACCAATATGTCTTTAGGCCTTTTCTTGACAACTGAGTGAATATAACTATTTGACTCGATTGTCGCCTGCAAAACAGGTCGACCGTGTCCACAATCCCCCTTTGCAGTTTCAAGCACCTGGGTATGCTATAAAAGCGCTATACTTGTCTATTATATGTTCTGTGTAGCGGAGGCGCGTTAACAACAATTACGCCGTAATTGTTCAATATCAGGGGCCTTATTGTTGCTGACTTAAATACGAGTTCATTGTCACAATACACTTGTTTTGCTAATGGGAAGATGTTCATCAGCACTAGCAGAGGCGGTCTTATATCTTCTATTGTTCGGGACGCTTTTGGCTGGACAACCGCGAACTTTGAAAATTTGTCGATGCAGGTAAAGAAAAACTTTTTGTCTGTGGAGAAAATGTCGATGTGCAACATCTATCTCTCCAGTTTGAGAGGGAGTTGGCGTCTGGCTACCTATCATACTTTGCCTTCGTGCAAATTTGACAATTTAAGGCCACCTCGTTAACCAGTTTTGTCTTTTTGGGGAAATATTACTCTGCAAGGATTTGCTTGATATTTTCCTGCGGTGCCCTGTGAGCTTGATTGTGTTCTTTAGTGATAATTTCCCTTCGGTCACATGTACTGAACACGTTTGCAATGCCAAAACTTCGTGGTAGGAAAAGCCCTTACCAACTCATGCTGAAAGCTGGCCAAGGCCAAGGCCAAATGGACCTGCCTATCAAAGTATTTGACTCCAGCGAGGTACCTGATGTCATTGCACTCCAGAATATCAAAAGGGCACCAGGCCATGACACCATCTGCAATGCCACATTAAGGGCACTGCCCAATTGTGCTATCCGCTTCATAGCGATGGTGTTCAACGCTATTGTGAGGCTGCAGTACTTCCCTCCGCAGTGGAAACTCGGAATTATCTCAATGATCCACAAACCTGGCAAGCCTGAGAGGGAACCTTGTTTATTTCGGCCTATCAGCCTTCTCCCTTCGATTTCCAAGTTGTTTGAGAGATTGATTGCCGCCCGGATGGTCAAGTTAATGGAAGCTCGAGGGATTATTCCTGAACACCAGTTTGGATTCCGTGCCGGCCACTGCACTGTCGAGCAGCTACATCGGGTTGTCGAGCAAATACTGACTGCCTTTGATAAAAAGGAGTATTGCAACGTCCTTTTTTTTTGACATTCGAGAAGCGTTTGATCGGGTGTGGCACACCAAAATTTTATTAAAAATCAAACATACGCTGCCTGCGCCATATTTCGGTCTACTAAAGTCGTATCTTGAGGGAAGATGATTTGCGGTCAGATTTCACTCGGCACTCTCCTCTGAGCATGATGTGGCAGCTGGAGTACCACAGGGAAGTGTCCTTGGTCCCCTGCTTTACTGCCTGTATAGCCACGACATGCCGCAGCCAGATGGCTGTACGGGACATCAATGCTAGCCACATTTGCCGATGACGTGTGCGTCACCTACAGGTCCCTATGCGAACACGATGCAGCCGACGGCATCCAGGACTATGCCACTAAGTTTGCGGAATGGGCAAGGCGATGGAACATCGGCATCAATAGTGACAATTCGAACAACGTTTGATTCACTCTTAAGAGGAGAACACCACCGGCCGTGTTTATTGAGGGGGCCCCTGTACCACAGCTGAACGCAGCAAAGTACCTTGGAGTGACTCTGGATCGCAGGCTAACGTTTTCTAAGCATGTGACTTCCATTAGCATGCGCATACGTGCTTCGGTAAGAAAACACTATTGGCTACTTTGCTCGCGCAGTAAATTGTCACTCTGTAACAAAGTGACAATTTACAAGCAAATCATGGAACCAATTTGGAAGTACGGGTGCCAAGTCTGGGGCCTGGCCTGCGACAGCCAAATTCGCAGAATCCAGGTTGACCAGAATAGGATTGCGAGAACAATCACCGGTTGCGACTGGTTTGTACGTAATAGTACGCTTCACCGAGACCTGAAACTTGCCACGGTCTTCGACGAGATCAACCAGCACTCGAGTCGCTACCATGACAGACTAGAGCGACACCGAAACCGGCTGGCAAACTGCCAAGTCAGATCTCACCCACAAAGGAGACTCAAGAGGCGAACACCGAGGGATCTCATTCTTCGATCTCCATTGTTGAGGGTCAGCAGAAGCTGACACACCATTGCAGTATTTGTTATATATGTTATTGTTATTATTGTTATTTAGTGTTTAGTGCTATGTTGTGACAATTAACTTAGTTAGCCGGCGCGCCCAAATTGTGCTGAATTAATAGAAAATAAGGTCACAAAGGGGTTCATCGATACTCCGTATGCCTTAATAAAATCAAAATACAAGAAAAAAAATAAAAATAAAAATTCTTTTACATGGTCGGGAATTGGTTGGTGTCTCTGATAACTTTATCCAATTCATTGGATTGTCACTTGAGGATTAAAATGAAGCATGCTTTTAGGGTCGCTAATAATCTTGAAGCATACTCTTAAGGTGAATGATATTGTTCTCTACCACTTGTAGAATTTTCGTCCCATTGGGCGGTGAGCTATTATCAATATTTTTGTTTTGTTCCTTAAGTTCTTGTGTTATTGTGTGGTTTTTAAAGTTCTCAAAATCACTGTTGTATTTTTGTTTTTCGTTCACAAAATTATGTTTCTGTGTTGTTTGTTGTTTTATTTTTTTTCTTACGCGAGTTTTTTACACGTTGGGCGCCAATTGATTACATGTTATAATTTGTTTGGTGAATTATTACTGGAAGTTCCAACAATATGGTTGCATTAATGAATGCAGCTGAGTTAACTTAACAATCAACAAATGTTTTACGGACGATACGTCGCGCTTTATTCAAGAATATATTTAGACTGAATTATAAAGCTTACAATAATCTTAAGCTAGCCCTACATGTCGCCGGCCGCGCTGTGAGCGTTATCGCCGCTTCCACCCCGCAAGCTGGCAGCGCTTGTGTGGTTTCGGATTGTCTGTCTTGAGCCAAACGTTGTGTGCGATTTATCTTCGCGCACGAATTCTTTGTGTTGTGCTTTGCTTTTTTGTACGAGATTTTCGTTATGAAAACATATTGCGACAAATGCATTACTCTCTCGCTCTCTTTTGAACTAATTTGTAAAACAACGTGAGCGAGCGGGCAATGCTACCTTGTCAGGTATGCCTTGGGCGAAGGTATACTTAACAAGGTTGCCTTACTCGCTCTGTCGCCCCCCTTTAATGTTACCTAATATTTCAGTCACGAGTCAAACGTGAGCGACGCATCTCCGCGGACGAATTTTTTGTACACACATGTGTATATGAACATACATATATGCATTGCATATCTGCATGAATGGAATTAAAAACGGCAAATGAAACTGTCGGACTGTAAGACCCCATTTACACGCTGAAGTTTTTTCATGAAGTTTTTTTTTCATTCTGTTTTAAAACTTCTTCGCAATTCAGGTCGCATTTACACGCTGAAGTTTTTCAATGAATTTTTTACTTTGAAAATGCAACTCTGGTTTAAATTTATGGTCGATAAACAGACACAGTTAACACCAGTTCAATTAATTATTTCTTCCATAACATTTCTATTAATAATTTATAAACCACAACAATATATTTACTATTTGCGCTAATATTAGCTTGTGCGATATTTCGTATCAATAACTTTATTTTTCACATGAAACACTGTGCAACTCTGTGTTTACATTCTATCGGAATAAGGCAAAGCAAAATAAGAAGAAAAATTCACGACTTAACAAGTAGTGAATTTTTGCTTGAATTTTTACACCTCTACTCCCCTTGCCTTCAAACAAAAGATTCAGAGAGAAAATTCACGAAAAAACTTCAGCGTGTAAATGGGGTCTAAATATATGAACGTTTTTTGGTACACTGCAAAGTGAATGCCAATTTGTATGCATTAATTGAAATAGAAGCAGCAATGTTCCTATTATAACGATCGCGTGCACACCCAAATTTTATGCTGTGCTATGTGTAAATTATGTGTTCCGTGCATTAATGGATGCAGAAAGGTTAGTTAACTAAATTTGGTGTGAGTGGCGGTTCGCCTTGCTTTATTGATACTCAATTTTTATACCCCTTACCCATAAAATGTGTAAATAAGGGTATAATGGTTTTGTGCAAAAGTATGTAACAGGCAGAAGGAAGCATCTCCGACCAGGTAAAGTATACATATTCTTGAACAGCATCAACAGCCGAGACGATATAGCCATGTCCGTCTGTCCGTCTGCCCGTCCGTCTGTCCGTCTGTATGAACGCGTGGATCTCAGAGACTACAAGAGCTAGAGACTTCAGATTTTGGATGTAAGTTCTCCTATACCATAAGCAGAACAAGTTTGCTTCAAACATTCGATAACTATTCTGGTTTCCGATATACACATGATATCGATAACAAAAAATATCTAGTTTGGAAAATAAAAAATTAGGATTTAAGTAATGGGTAACGATAGAATTTTTCTGAAAATTTCGTCCAAATCGGTTAAGAAACACCGGAGATATCGAATTTGATCGATTGAAGCTAAGTCAGTATACCAAAGTCTTACTTAAATTTAATTTATTTATTGCAACTGGGTTCAGGGTATCTTCTAGTCGGGCTCTCCCGACTAGACCCTTCTTACTGGTTTTAGATTGGCCCGAACATGCGCTGCACTCGCTGTTGTTGACCGATAATCTGCGTGATGTATTCACAAAGTGGACACTCGTTATGGGATAACTACTCCCCTCTCGAAGACAGACCATCCTCGGTAGTTTTTAAGTTGTTGATCATCTCCGAGATTCTTTTAGCGTTGCAACGGAACGAAGTCAGCCAGTTGAGCCAATAGATTCCTGCTCCGGTGATGCAAGCCAACAATATCGCACCCAAGGAAAACGCTGTTTTGTTTCCCACATTGACGCTGTTTCTAACCTCTTTGATGTAGTTAAGGCCGTCCTCACTCAAACGGTGGATGTATGGAAGGCTGAGCACCGCATCGTGCCCACTGACGTTCAGTAACAGCTGCAACTGCCGGGAACCGATTCTGCACACTGTTGCGGCTAAAGTACTGCGTGCCATTAAAGTAACGAGGCTTGTTCCTTCAACCTTGAACGCTACGTTGTCGTCGTAAGTGACAATTGCACCTCGATCATTTATGATCACGATACTATCATCCACTTCAGTGAAGGGGTCGAGGTGACTCAGTTGTGTCTGGCAATAGGCTGTGCCTCCTGAGTGAAGACCTTAAGCGCAGCTGTTGTTTTATGCCTGTTTGCAGAATGTCGCCGTTGCAGCTGTCCACAGCTCCAATCTGGCCATCGCAGCCAGCCACCAGATTAAGCTGCAGTACCATGCCATTGTAAGCGACCAGGAATATCGTGATTTTTCTGCAGAGCCTGCTTCCTAATGGAAAACGGATTATAAAGCTAAATATATTACCTTTACGATATACCCTAATGCTAGATACCTTCGAAATGTCAGTAACTGTGGTCCCTGTAATATGGTCAGTGAGAATGTTTGTCAGATCCGAATGATCCATTATTGCTGGGCTAATAACGTTTATTTTTTCCAAGGATAAGGTAAGCATTAAGTTTCCTATTTCAATTATCAGCATTCTGTTACGAATCGTAAGTGTTTCAAAAAGGCAGCCGTTGTCAGCCTGTTTATCGCTTGTGGAATTAAGAATTTTTTTGACAGTGTCAGTGAGCTGGTTTATTATACCCTTTACCCATAAAATGGGTTAATAAGGTTATAATAGTTTTGTGCATAAGTATGTAACAGGCAGAAGGAAGCATCTCCGACCCAGTAAAGTCTAAATATACTTGATCAGCATCAACAGCCGAGACGATAAAGCCATGTCCGTCTGTCCGTCCGTCTATCCGTCTGTATGAACGCTTGGAACTTTTTCTGAAAATTTCAGCCAAATCGGTTGAAGAGCACCGGAGATATCGAATTTAAATGATTGAAGCTAAGTCAGTATGCCTAAATTAATTATAAATTTAATTTATTTATTGCAACACAGGTTCAGGATATCTTCAAGTCGGGCTCTCCCGACTAGAGCCTTTTATTTGTTTTTTCTTGCAAATTTGAGAATATTCTAAAATGTCTATTTCTTGCAGTGACCAGCTGCGTTTGAGTTATGTCTTGTCTCCTAAAGTCGTCTGGTCCGGGGTGACGGCTGTTACCTTAAGGGCTGTTCCCAAGAAATCAAGGCTTCTTACCTTGAGATGATGCACATCAAGAGCGGACAAAATGTCCAGTACATGTCCGGTGTCAATTTCCAGCAACTTTCTCATATTGGACTGCGGAAATAAACTCGTCAGTCTAATTGTCTCGTCCATCATTGTCCTGTAGTCCGTCAGGTTGGTAGTATGTCTCAAGTACCCGTAACTGTCCCAAAGTAAGATGTTTTCGTCTTCAATTGGTATGTAGTCCGCGGACCACCCTCCCCTCAACTAGGACCGTTGTCACCAAGTCCGCTTCAACTTTCTTTTCTACGCAGTGAGATTACCCAGTTTGCGGTTTGTCTTTATCAGGACCTTTTCACCTGCTTCGAAGACCCTGTTTTGCCGTTTTTTATTTTTACTCTCGTTCTGTTGAAGTTGGGCCTTCTCTAACTTATCCCCAACATCGCGGATGCATTCCGGCGAAGCGGAGACCAATATGTCTTTAGGCCTTTTCTTGACAACTGAGTGAATATAACTTTTTGACTCGATTGTCGCCTGCAAAACAGGTCGCCCGTGTCCACAATCCCACTTTGCAGTTTCAAGCACCTGGGTATGCTATAAAAGCGCTATACTTGTCTATTATATGTTCTGTGTAGCGGAGGCGCGTTAACAACAATTACGCCGTAATTGTTCAATATCAGGGGCCTTATTGTTGCTGACTTAAATACGAGTTCATTGTAACAATGCACTTGTTTTGCTAATGGGAAGATGTTCATCAGCACTAGCAGAGGCGGTCTTATATCTTCTATTGTTCGGGACGCTTTTGGCTGGACAACCGCGAACTTTGAAAATTTGTCGATGCAGGTAAAGAAAAACTTTTTGTCTGTGGAGAAAATGTCGATGTGCAACATCTATCTCTCCAGTTTGAGAGGGTGTTGGCGTCTGGCTACCTATCATACTTTGCCTTCGTGCAAATTTGACAATTTAAGGCCACCTCGTTAACCAGTTTTGTCTTTTTGGGGAAATATTACTCTGCAAGGATTGGCTTGATGTTTTCCTGCGGTGCCCTGTGAGCTTGATTGTGTTCTTTAGTGATAATTTCCCTTCGGTCGCATGTACTGAACACGTTTGCAATGCCAAAACTTCGTGGTAGGAAAAGCCCTTACCAACTCATGCTGAAAGCTGGCCAAGGCCAAGGCCAAATGGACCTGCCTATCAAAGTATTTGACTCCAGCGAGGTACCTGATGTCATTGCATTCCAGAATATCAAAAGGGCACCAGGCCATGACACCATCTGCAATGCGATGGTGTTCAACGCTATTGTGAGGCTGCAGTACTTCCCTCCGCAGTGGAAACTCGGAATTATCTCAATGATCCACAAACCTGGCAAGCCTGAGAGGGAACCTTATTTCTTTCGGCCTATCAGCCTTCTCCCTTCGATTTCCAAGGTGTTTGAGAGATTGATTGCCGCCCGGATGGTCAAGTTAATGGAAGCTCGAGGGATTATTCCTGAACACCAGTTTGGATTCCGTGCCGGCCACTGCACTGTCGAGCAGCTACTTCGGGTTGTCGAGCAAATACTGACTGCCTTTGATAAAAAGGAGTATTGCAACGTACTTTGTTTGGACATTCGAGAAGCGTTTGATCGGGTGTGGCACACCGAAATTTTATTAAAAATCAAACATACGCTGCCTGCGCCATATTTCGGTCTACTAAAGTCGTATCTTGAGGGAAGATGATTTGCGGTCAGATTTCACTCGGCACTCTCCTCTGAGCACGATGTGGCAGCTGGAGTACCACAGGGAAGTGTCCTTGGTCCCCTGCTTTACTGCCTGTATAGCCACGACATGCCGCAGCCAGATGGAAGCCTGTACGGGACATCAATGCGAGCCACATTTGCCGATGACGTGTACGTCACCTACAGGTCCCTATGCGAACACGATGCAGCCGACGGCATCCAGGACTATGCCACTAAGTTTGCGGAATGGGCAAGGCGATGGAACATCGGCATCAATAGTGACAATTCGAACAACGTTTGATTCACTCTTAAGAGGAGAACACCACCGGCCGTGTTTATTGAGGGGGCCCCTGTACCACAGCTGAACGCAGCAAAGTACCTTGGAGTGACTCTGGATCGCAGGCTAACGTTTTCTAAGCATGTGACTTCCATTAGCATGCGCATACGTGCTTCGGTTAGAAAACACTATTGGCTACTTTGCTCGCGCAGTAAATTGTCACTCTTTAACAAAGTGACAATTTACAAGCAAATCATAGCACCAATTTGGAAGTACGGGTGCCAAATCTGGGGCCTGGCCTGCGACAGCCAAATTCGCAGAATCCAGGTTGACCAGAATAGGATTGCGAGAACCATCACCGGTTGCGACTGGTTTGTACGTAATAGTACGCTTCACCGAGACCTGAAACTTGCCACGGTCTTCGACGAGATCAACCAGCACTCGAGTCGCTACCATGACAGACTAGAGCGACACCGAAACCGGCTGGCAAACTGCCTAGTCAGATCTCACCCACAAAGGAGACTCAAGAGGCGAACACCGAGGGATCTCATTCTACAATGAATGGCATTTACCACATTTGGGTTGGTGACAAACTTAACTGACTCAATAAGGGTGTCCTTATTGGTGAGGCTTATTATATGGCAAGTTTTCTTTTTTTTTTTTTTTTTTTTTTTTTTTTTTTTTTTTTGGGGGGGTGGGGGTAAATTTAATGTATTCGCCAAATATTACGAAGTTCTGTTTTAGAGGAAAAATGCCTCCCCTAATAAATCTGGGTTCGGAAGCAGCTCAAAAGCTTCTCAGTTGACTCGATTGTTAAGGACAGCGATAGCTCACTGTGAACTGTGGCCGCATCAGATGCTGGCTCACCGAGGATTCCCTTTCGCGAGAGCGCGTCGGCCACCTGGTTTTCTTTGCCAGGCTTGTAAAAAAGCTTGGCTCCTGTCTCATGAATGCGCGCCTTGCAGCGCTTGATTTTTGTATTTGTGTTGCTCTCAAATATCAAAATCTTAAGGGGCTGGTGGTCTGTAAATATGTTGATATCTCTGACACCGTACAAGAAATGCCGTAATTTTCCCAAGGCCCAAACTGTGGTAAGTAACTGCCTCTCATTAGTAGCGTAGTTAGTTTCTCTATCCCTCAGTGCCCTGGATATCATGTTTATGGGACGGCCGTTTTGTGACAAAACAGTGCCTATACCATAGAAGCGTCCGTTGTCAAGTCAAAGGGTTTTTCATAGTCTGGGTACATCAATATAACATCTTCGGATGCCAAAACGTTTCTCAACTTTTGAAACGCGTTGCGTTGAACCTCGTCGAGCTGTACGGGGACTTTTTTTGATTTGTATTTGCTTTTCTCCCTTAAGGAGTTCAGATTTTTGCTTTGCGATCGCAGTAAAGACCGTGATGAAGCATCGGTAGTAGCTCGGCAGTCCCAAGTAGGACCTGACGCCAAATACCGTAGTTGGTTCAGCATATTGTCGAATAGCTCTGACCTTTCCTGGGTCGACACTTTCTTTAAAGAATTGTGATTTTTCATGAGCTTCATGCATGTTTGCGACTAAAAGGCCTTTTAAACCCTAGTCCACATGCTTGACATGATCCGATTCGTTTTCCGAGAAGATGATCACGTCATCGACATGAACGAAGGAAGATTTTCCGATCTGCTCCCGAAGAACATCATATATAGTTCTCTGGAAGATCCTGGTGGCGTTTGTAAACCAAAGGAGAGCCTACAGAATTCGTTCTTCCCACCATTTACTGAAAATGCAGTCCTTTCACGATCATGCTCTGCCAGAGTGATCTGGTGATAACCTGATTTCAGGTCGAGCGACGTGAAGTATCTGGCCTTACCCAGATTAGCCCAGATCATTCTGATACTTGCATTGGGTACGAAACGGCGATCGTCTTGAGATAAAGCTTCCTTAAGTCTATCACTATACGTTTGTTTATATTGCCCAAACTATGCGTGCCCTTCTTGTCTACCACCCACAATGGATTATTGTAGGGTGATCTTGACTTTCGTATTATACAATTTTTTGGGGGCCGTTTACCTACGCATTGACAAAATCGTCTATTCTCCTTTTGTAGGGATACCATTTCGCGTAAATGACGTTTTCATCGGTCGTACGTATTGTTGCAACGACGGCCGTGTAATAAGGCAGCAACTCGTTAGGGTCCGCAAAGGCCTTGTCATTTCGGTTAATCATTCTCAGGAAATCTGCCTTAACCGCAGGTAGTGCCACGGTATCTTTACATTTCGTGTGGTTGGAGTTCCTACATTTATAGAACTGCAACGCCTCCGAATTTGCACCGACTTTAAGTATTCCCTCTTTAAGACATAAGATCGCTCCCACTTGTTTTAGCAGGTCAAGCTCTATGACTCCATCAAATGTGGAAAGGGAATCAAGGAGAAAAAAAAAATGTGTCGCACCTAAACATAGATAACTTGCATTTTTCAGCGATGTTGCTAGATCCATGAATGGATGGATGGACGACAAAAAGGGACTTGGCTGGGAAGACGCCTCTAAGGCGTTTGAATGGCCTGTGAGCTGCTTAAATTTTGAAGAAGAAGGGTCGACGTCCATGGGAACTGGGGCGTCCTCAGCTCCCGTTTTCTGTTGGAACCTGTCCGGCCCTTGCCCGTTCTGTCTCTTAAAATGGAGGTTTTTACCTTGTCCCCCCTGAGGGAAATGCTGAGCATGTTGCTGTTTGCCTCCCTGCTGTCGCTGGTCTGATTGTTTTCTATCCTCTTGAGTTTTTGCGAAATTTGCCGCAAACACATACCTCTCATGGTTTGCTTCGACTTCCTGAGCCAATGCAAGCGCCGAGGGCAGATCTGAAGCGTTGGCTGCAAACAGTATCAGTCAGATTGCGCCTTAATCCAGAAACGAACACCCGGAGTCCATCACCTCTGAATTTTTCACTCATGCTCAATGCTAAATCTTTGTCGAAGGTCATATGAGCTTTGGTTGTGAGTAATGTGAGTTTTTTTTCAACCTCATTATTATATTGTAAGATTGATATGCCGCCTTGCCTAAGAGTACCCATCTCCTGTTTTATGACATGGATTGATCGCTTGTCACAATATGTGAAGTCAAGCCTTGCTATAATTGCCTCAAAGTTCAAGGGAGTTTTAAAGGATACTAACACAGCGTCTGCTGGGCCTCTAATCTTACTCCTGATCATAATGACGGCTTGATAGTGGCAGGAGCTGCCAATGTATTCTTTGAAATCGAAAGTTTTATTTAATGCATGCGCAGCTTGTCTCCTAGATACGTATGACTACTGAGTTCCATGGAACTCAGGGAGACACTTTACTGCATCGAGGGACTCGTCACGCGTAGCCCGTTTAATAATTTCACTGTCTTCATATATGTTTAACTCCGGTACTGAAAGCTGAACATTTTTTTATTTGGACGAAATTTGTGAAATTTGCTGTGCCAACTCATTCTTGAGAACGGTTTCTCTTGTTTAATACTCCTGCGTTTGTGCCGCGAATGCGCTCTGCACAGTGGCCATTACCAACTTTTGTATCTGTTCTGGTTCCATGGTTGACCTAATTTCCGTAAGCTGCTCAGTGGGATCGATGAGTCCCGATACCAGTAGGTTATCAATGTTTCCTATTAAGCTATTAATAACACTATCGTCACTATCGTAGTGTTCTTGACTGTCTGCTGGTTCACTGCCGCTCATTCGGCTGTAAACAAACGTCTATTCCCCACCGTACGTTGCACAGTTCGAAATTTTTTATAATGTATGACACAGAAACGACTCTCAAAATAATTTTTCCCTCGCTTGGCCTCTATTTTGGATACAAGTTACGCAAAGGGTGTAAATTTTTAATTTGCTGAATTTATTGTTATATATTTTTTAAAATTATAGTTCTCATTAAACCAAATCACTTACATTAAAATCATTATTTGTGGGCTAGTTGTTCTTATATTTTTATTGGTTCGATGCGGTGAACTGCTGATCGTTGACTCCTGTAGTTATTCCTTTTGTTAATCTTTATGTTGATTTTGAGTGTTTGCGACTCGATCACAATTGGTTGGTGTCTTAAAGTTGGATGGTAGGTGTCTTCCGGAAGCACTAGAGGGGGTATTCTACAAGCATTACTGCAATCAGAGTCTGAAACAAATATCAAGTCCAACATTCTACTACTACAGTTATGCACCCTGTTAACTTGCGATAGGCCTAACTCCAGTAGGCCATCGATAAAATCATCAGAAGTGACTGGTAATATCGCCGAAGATGTGTCATTCACAGACCATACAACATGTGGCAGATTAAAATCACCAACCACTATCAGATTATTCATATCTGTCAACAATGACGAAACAAGTTGCATGGCACTCAGATGGGATGAGTAAATGTTAGTATCAGAATGAGGAGGAATATAAGAACAAGTAACATAAAGTGAACGGCCGTTTAGTAATATTTTAACACATAAAAACTCTATGTCCGGAAGATCATGAGAATGAATCTGTTCAGAGGAAAAACAAGAGTCAACAGCAATGAGAACACCAACCCCCTTGCAGGAGGTGCGATCGCATCTGTACAAGCTATATTTTGAAGGAAAAACGGAATAATCAGAAATATCGGGTTTTAACCAGGTTTCCGTGAGTGCTACTATATGTGAATCAAATGATAAGCTGTTAACATATAATTTAGAAAGTTTAGTGTTAAGGCCTCTAACGTTTTGATAGGCCAAACTAAGTTGTTTTGTTATTTTTTTGCCACCGAGGTGGAGGCAACTGGGTGGCTAACAGGCTGTGCACTACTAATCCTAATGCCCTTATTATTATTACTACTTCGCCTATTCACATACTCCTTTACAACAAGCTGCTGCGGCCAGAATTTTTCTGAACAAATTGTCGAAAAGAGTTCAGGCGGCACGCTCAACTTGAAAGAAGATATACTTCGGGTGTGTTTAAATTTAAACTTCTCAACAATAATAAGAGGATAATCAATTTTACTTTTAACATAAGCTGAAACATCATCCGATGAAGTATCGGATGCCAGCTTGAGCACAAATATAAATTTGTTAAATGGCACAACAACAAGAGGCTTGGGAGCCCCAGTTGTACCTGCATTGGGATCAATAGGCGATCGGAACATTCTACGACATAGCCACCATAAAAATGTTCCATATCGTACTATCAATTGTTGTCTCTGTCGTGCACTTTCAAGTACCTACATGTCAAATTGTTGTTGTTGTCGCACACGAACAAGTAAATGACACTCAAGAGTAAAAATATTAGCGAAAAATTACCAACAACTGCACCGAAACATTAATAAGAGGGGGGAGCATTGATTTGGCTGTGTGAAGAGAATCATAGTCTTGGCATAGCCAAAATTAACTATGCGCCACTATTTTTTTTATTTTTATTCTGGAGCTGAGTGTTCTCTTATTAAGGAGAAACTGAGTGAGAAGCTAGCGGGTAACGCAGTTACAATTTGGTAATACTGAGAGGCATTGGCGAAAGTGTAGTGAAGAGTCAGATGCAAATACTATCTACTGTGCAAATTTCCAACCTAAATTTGGAAGTTTTGTTTCATGTTGTAGCTGATGATTGTTTAAAATATGACATAATAGTTGGTCAAGAAATATTTCAGCTTGGCTTCGGAGTAATGATGGAAATGAGAAAATTTAGTATTTACAAATCGCAAATTATGAATGCTGTACATAATGATAACCCTGCCAACAAAATGAATTGATGCAAACACCAATTTATGTATTAGTGATAAGTATAAATTGAATAATATGTTAAATAAGTATTCTGATTTCTTTATTGACGGCATACCAAAAAGGCGCATAACAACAGGATCTTTGGAGATCCGTTTGCTAGACAAAAACAAAACGGTTCAACGGAGACCATATCGTCTTAGTGAGAGTGAAAAATGTATAGTCCGAGATAAGATACGGCAAATGATTGAGGCCAATGTTATCCGTCCGAGTAGTTCACCTTTTGCCAGCCCAATGTTGTTTGTAAAGAAGAAAGATGGTAGCGATAGAAAGTGTATAGACTTTCGTGAACTTAATGCAAATACAATCTCTGACAAATAGCCCTTGCCGTTGATATCCGATCAGATCGATCGTTTTAAAGGTGGAAAATATTTTTATAGTCTAGATATGTCCAACGGATACCATCAGATACCGATACACGCTGATTCAATTGAGCGAACAGCTTTTGTAACTCCTGATGGTCAGTTTGAGTTCTTTGCAATGCCATTCGGGCTAAAGAACGCATCTTAAGTTTTTCAACGCTCTATTGTAAAAGCTTTGGGTGATTTAGTTAATTCATATGTAGTAGTTTATATTGATGACGTTTAAATTGTGTCAGACTTTAAAGAGCAAGCTCTTGAAAGATTAGCAGTTGTGCTTGAAGTTCTGTCTAATGCAGGTTTTGCTTTTAATGTCAAAAAGTGTGTTTTCTACGTACAGGAATAGAATATCTGGGATTCTTTATTATATATATGGTGAAATAAAACCCAATCCTAGGAAGATACAAGCCTTGACAGCACTAAGTCAACCGACAACGGTAACTCAGCTAAGGCAATTCATAGGCTTAGCATCCTATTTTAGACAATTCGTCCCACGATTTTCTGAAGAGATGAAGCCACTTTATCAGTTAACCTCAAAGTTGACTGAATTTGTGTGGAACGATGAGTACGAGCAAATTCGACAAAAATTTATTAATGTACTGACAAATGACCCTGTTTTAATAATTTTTGATCCTCAGTACCCTATTGAATTGCATACAGATGCAAGTGCCATTGGCTATGGTGCAATGCTTATGCATAAAGTAGAGGGCAAGCGTAGAGTTGTCGAGTATTATAGTAAATGTACCACCAAAGCAGAGTCTTAGTATCATTCGTACGAATTGGAAACGTTACCCGTGTACAATGCCATAAAATACTTCAGGCATTATTTAAATGGGAGAATGTTCGTCGTACATACAGACTGTAATTCATTGACAGCAAGTCGTACCAAAATATAATTAACGCCAAGAGTGCATCGATGGTGGGCGTTTATGCAATCGTTTGACTTTGATGTGGAGAATCGCAAAGGAAGTCAGGTGGCTCACGTAGATTGTTTATCACGAAACCCAGTCCCGATCAAACAAAACGTATCCGAGGTATAAATTCATTTGGCATCCATAACGGATAACTGGTTGATTTCTGAACAACAACGCGATCAAAGTAAATTGTCAATCATTGTCAGTAATCAGTCAAAGTCCTACGAGATACTAACAAAGACATGGCAAGACTTGATGTTTGCCTGTCATTCCTAGCACATTTAGATGGTCTGTAATTAGCCATGTACATGAGGCTTTAATGCATATGGGGTGGCAGAAAACGTTAGATAAAGTGTACGAACAATATTGGTTTGAGAATATGGCAAAGTACGTAAGATATTTGTTGAATGCTGTGTGACATGCAAATTATCCAAGCCCATGTCGTGTAAGGTACAGGTAGAACTACATCCCATACCAAAAATAGAAATTCCATGGCATGCCATTCATATTGATATAAGCGGAAAGCTCAGTGGTAAAAATGATGAGAAGGAGTACGTTATTGTACAGATAGATGCCTTCACGAAATATTTTTATTTGTATCACACCTTGAATTTAGATGCTATGAGTTGCATTAAGGCAGTGAAGTCAGCAATATCGCTTTTTGGGGTACTCACTCGAATTATAGCAGATCAAGGAAGAAGCTTTGCAAGTAACGATTTTCGTAAATTATGTTCAACAAATAAAGTCGAACTACATTAAGTTGCTACAGGTGCTAGTAGGGCTAATGGGCAAGTGGAACGTGTCATGGGCACAATGAAAAGTATGTTGACGGCAGTAGAAGCTAGTGAGCTTTCGTGGCAGGATGCACTGGAGGAGGTCCAATTGGCTATGAACTGTACCGCCAATCGGGTGACTAAGTTTAGTGCTCTAGTTGCTATAGGAAGAGGCCAGGCTCTGTGAAGAGCCAGCGTAAAGATCAGAGCATGCGAAATTACGGTAAAGGCCAGCATAAGTGATTGAAGTAGGCCATACATGTGCGTTACTTAAGCGCGATGAACGGCATCAGACGAAGCTGGATCCCAAGTTTAAGGGACCAATTGTGGTTGTTGAGTTGCTTGATGGTGACCGTTATTTATTGAAATCTTTGACAAGTAAGCGAACTTACAAGTATCCGCACGAGAGTGTGCGAAGTTTACCAGATAGACAAGTGGTGTCTGAGTTGTATGGAAAGCTTTACGACGGTGAAAAAGACGTCGGTCAAATGAATCTCTCTGCCACCTAGCTGAGGTGCAGAGAACATCATACACAGTGGCTAGGTTCAAGCACAATGTTCATGCCAGTTACGGATGACATTGTGTGGCGGACATGAATCGTGTGGTATCGATTGGTACGGTGGTGCACATCGTCGCAGTGGACGGCAAGAGCGAGAAAACTGTGGTATGGTAAAACTGATAGCCACATGTTCGGGTTTTTGCAGAAGAGTGCGAGCCACTAAGAAAATAAAAGAGATATTAACTATTAATTATTAATTATTTATTTATTTATTGTCAGCTAAGAGCAGCTGACATTAAAAAGAAATCATACTTAATTTAAATTAAAACAAGAAAGAAGGCTCTAGTCGGGAGAGCCCGACTAGAAGATACCCTGAACCCAGTTGCAATAAATATATTTAATTTATATAAGACTTTGGTATACTGGCTTAGCTTCCATCGATTAAGTTCAATATCTCCGGTGTTTCTCAACCGATTTGGACGAAATTTTCAGAAAAGTTCTATCATTATCCATTACTTCAACCCTCATTTTTAGATTTTCCAAATTCGATATTTTATTGTTATCGATATTATGTGTATATCGGAAACCAGAATAGTTATCGATAATTTGAAGCAAACTTGTTCTGCTCATGGTATAGGAGAACTTAAATACAAAATCAGAAGTCTCTAGCTCTTGTAGTCTCTGAGATCCACGCGTTCATACAGACGGACAGACGGACAGACAGACGGACAGACTGACATGGCTATATCGTCTCGGCTGTTGATGCTGATCAAGAATATATATACTTTATAGGGTCGGAGATGCTTCCTTCTGCCTGTTACATACTTTTGCACAAAAGCATTATACCCTTATTTACCCATTTTATGGGTTAAGGGTATACAAAAAATAGTTAAAATAATTAAATTAAGTAAAATATAGAATAATATATAAATCTGAAAATATATTTAAAAGTTAACGTTAAAGCTCTGGGAAATTCAATAAAAAATTTAGTAGTCCAACATATGTTGCGAGGATTGGGAAAAACCCAGAAAAACCCAATCAGACCAGCGATAGATTAGTAATTAGTGGTTACGATTAGATAAAGCAAAAAGGATCGATCTTTTTAGTACTGGAGTTGAGGCCTCCAAGGAGACAAGAGAATAAAGTTTGTTATAGTCAGAACATATAACACGAAATGGTTCATGAATTAAATAGTTGCTGAAGCAACGATCAAGGCTAAGGGGTAAAAAGTTAAGTGAAGATCTAATTGGGACATTAAATTTAATTCGACTCAAAAGAACTGATGAGTCGATTTCACCATTAAGTAGGTTAGTAATAAATAATACTCCATGCATAGTTCTACGGTTTAACAGGGAGGGAAGATTTATTAAAAGGAGTCTACTTGAATACGGGGGTAAGTCAACTCCAGGAACCCAGTTAAATCTTCTAAGGGCAAATAGAAGAAATATCTCCTGCACAGATTCATTTCTATCCTGGTGAATCGAGTATTTTGGAGACCACATACAAGATCCATACTCCAGGATGGGTCGAACTAGGGATGTATAAAGCGTTTTAGTGGTGTAGGGATCATTAAACTCTTTCGACCACCGCTTGATGACGCCAAGGACATTAATGGCCTTATTGACCATGGACAAAATATGAGCGTCAAACTTTAATTTAGGATCAAGAATAATGCCTAAATCTTTAATTTCAAACACGCGGTCGAGTGGTGAAGCATCAAGCAAGCAGTGAGCAGTATGAGGGGTACTTCTACAAAAAGACATGACTTTACATTTAGAACAATTTAAATTGAGTAAGTTAAAACGACACCAGGCCGACAATGCACCCAAATCCGACTGTAGTAAATTACACAGGGAAGCGTCATTATATGTGAAACATAGCTTCACATCATCAGCAAACATATATACATAGGAGTTAGTGATAACAGCTGGAAGATCGTTAATAAACAGATTAAATAGCAAAGGTCCAAGGTGACTACCCTGGGGAACACCAGAGGTAAAAAAATAGGTTTAGATACCGACGATTTAAGAACTACTTTTTGTGTTCGACCACACAAGTACTCCGAAAGCCACAATACGAGTTTTGATGGAAATCCAATAATATTTAATTTTTGAAGCAACAGAGAATGACTAACAGAATCAAATGCCTTACTAAAATCGGTGTAAACAACGTCAGTTTGCATTTTTTCCTGGAACCCTTTGATAACAAGCGAAGTGAATTCAAGAAGGTTAGTTGTAGTAGATCTACGCCTAACAAAACCGTGTTGATAAGGCGATATAATTGAACAACATGTGTGTTGCAGTTGAGTACAAAAAATTTTTTCAAAGACTTTAGGAATGGCGGACAACTTGGATATGCCCCTATAATTTTTAACGTTAGACTTAGAAGAATTTTTATGGAGTGGAATGATAAAAGATTCCTTCCATATAGCAGGAAACACTGTTGTGTCAACCGACAAATTAAATTATTTGTGTAATGGTTTACAAAATGAATCCACGCAGTATCTAAGAATACAACCTGGCACTCCATCAGGACCAGGCAGATAGCCTGGTTTGATAGAGTTAAGGTCACTTAGAAGCGTACACTCAGTTATAACTGGGATATATATGCAATTAGACGATTGAACTTTGAAAGGATAGGAATTGCTAGTTCTATATAAATTCGTTGAATTTACTGAATGAAAATACTCAGCAAATAGATCGGCTACTGCCTGATCAGAACTTGCTTTTGTATTATCAAGGTATACTGAGGACGGCAAGCAAGAAGACTTACGTTTAGAGTTAACAAATTTTTAAAAATGTTTAGGGTCACGTGAAAATTTTAGTCTACAACAATTAAGATAATTATTATAACAAGATGTGTTAACAGAAAGAAAACTAGATTTTGCTATTAAATAAGAAGATAAATCTAAAGTGGTTCCCGATTTTTAAAATTTTTTATAAGATTTTGTCTTCGCGTTTTTCAACTTCGATAGTTCCCTCGTAAACCAAGGTGGCTTATTAACACTTGAAGAATAAGTGAGGAGAACGCATATATCCAAAAGTGATTTCAAAGTCCTATAAAATATGGCAATGGCAGTTTCCGTATCACTACAACAATAAAGACGAGACCAATTAGTAAGTTGAAGAAGATAATTTAATTTAGTAAAGTTAGTTTTACGAAAGCAACGGGTTTTTAAAGTATTATAAGATACTGCACTAGGGTTAAAAATTTCGATGGATAGTTCTAAGGTTGGATGGTAGGTGTCTTCCGAAAGCACTAGAGGGGGTATTCTACAAGCATTACTGCAATCAGAGTCCGAAACAAATATCAAGTCCAACATTCTACCACTACAGTTATGCACCCTGTTAACTTGCGATAGGCCTAACTCCAGTAGGCCATCGATAAAATCATCAGAAGTGACTGGTAATATCGCCGAAGATGTGTCATTCACAGACCATACAACATGTGGCAGTTTAAAATCACCAACCACTATCAGATTATTCATATCTGTCAACAATGACGAAACAAGTTGCATGGCACTAAGTGGGATGAGTAAATGTTAGTATCAGAATGAGGAGGAATATAAGAACAACATCTGTACAAGCTATATTTTGAAGGAAAAACGGAATAATCAGAAATATCGGGTTTTAACCAGGTTTCCGTGAGTGCTACTATATGTGAATCAAATGATAAGCTGTTAACACATAATTTAGAAAGTTTAGTGTTAAGGCCTCTAACGTTTTGATAGGCCAAACTAAGTTGTTTTGTTAGTTTTTTGCCACCGAGGTGGAAGCAACTGGGTGGCTAACAGGCTGTGCACTACTAATCCTAACGCCCTTATTATTATTACTACTTCGCCTATTCACATACTCCTTTACAACAAGCTGCTGCGGCCAGAATTTTTCTGAACAAATTGTCGAAAAGAGTTCAGGCGGCACGCTCAACTTGAAAGAAGACATACTTCGGGTGTGTTTAAATTTAAACTTCTCAACAATAATGAGAGGAGAATCAATTTTACTTTTAACATAAGCTGAAACATCATCCGATGAAGTATCGGATGCCAGCTTGGACACAAATATAAATTTGTTAAATGGCACAACAACAAGAGGCTTGGGAGCCCCAGTTGTACCTGCATTGGGATCAATAGGCGCACAGGCAGTTGAACCGATTTCATGCATAGGTTCAGAAGAAAGATTATTAGTAATGGTTCTTGCCGGCGAATTAAATAACATTAATGGGCTGTAGGTTGATTAATGCTTTGTGGGGATGATAGGTGGGACAATAGGCGGATTAGGACCCGAAGTCTTTTTACGCTTCGGAGATTCAGTCGTGACCTTGCCATATTTGAAATTAAGCTCAAGCTCTGTAAAGGAGTTTTGCAGTGCATTAAATGCAATATGCATGGCTTTGAAGCCTAAATGAGTCTGTCTCATGAATTTTGAAGACTCTTTAACCACCTCCCTACAGAGCTCACAATACCATTTAAGGTCTGTGTCTGTAAATCCAACACATTTCATGTGGATCATGTTGTCGCACAATCCACACAGAATAAAATCTTGATTGGTTTTACCAACCAATTTGCAATTTTTGCTGCAGCAAACAAGCATTATGAAATATGTAAATAAGTTTACTAAAGAAATCGATATGCTACAGCAAAACAAGGTAGAGTGCAAGTATGTAAGTAGAAACGTATCGAAGCAATGAGCACGATACAACGGTTAAAATCAAGAGAGCGGTTGAGTGAAAGAGCGTGAGCGCAAATGCAGATAAATACAACCACCAGATAAGAGCGGACAAAGCGGGAGGGGTGCTGGAGAGCGAGATCAAGCAAATAGACAAGATGTTTGTTGTTAGTAGAAGAAGAATATATAAAACACAAAGTATGTATATAAAACCGCAAATATATGAGTGTATGTATGTACGTATCCTGCTAAAATGTCATTTGAAGACACATCATGTGTTATTTTGTAATAAGATGAATGTTATCTGTAAACAAAAATAATTATTGAATTATATGTACCGAGAATTATGTAACGTATCATAAGTAAAAGAAGAATTGACTTTAAGTTGAATAATGTTAACCGAACCAGAAATTTAATAAAAGTAACGAATGTAAGACATTGATCGATAAGAGAAGTCAGAATGATGCCAATCTTTTGTAGTACTATTGAACACGAGGACGTGTTAACGTCAGGAAGGCCGTGTCGGATATAAATCATTGAATTACCTTATTGGTTGAGTTAAAGGATGAAGTAAGTCAGTGAGTTCTAGTTCATTTGAGTGAGAACGCGGTAGGAGAATGGCAAAATCCTACTGAGCTTGGCGCATTGGTATTAGTGAGAAACGAGAAAAAAAAAGAAGTCAGAAAGGATGACAGAAGAATAAGTTTACAGACTCCAGGTTCGAGAGTCAAGCAGTCACTTTTGCGACAGCACGTTGAGTAGAACGGTCGAACAATTCGGTGTCTAAAAACTAAAAACCATTGCGACTCGCTGCGGAATCATTCTAATGAAAATGGCTGACAATCAAGAATCACCCGTACCATCTTTTATTGCTTCTCCAAAATCAGAAGTGGATCGCCTAAGCCACAGAAGTATTCTGACGCCAGGTGGCAAGCGCTTCTGGAGTCGCAAAACAAAATTATTTGCGAATTGTTAAAAGCGAAAAATTCAGCGACTCCATAGTCGCGCAATGAAAATGCATCGTTGCCGATTTTCAACCCAGAGGCTGCTGACGCTGACGCTGCAGCTTGGTGTAAAACGGCTAGTATAATTTTGTACGAACAACAATTAGAAGGCGCAGCACTAGTGATGGCTCTAAGCAAATCTTTGCGTGGCACCGCATCGCAATGGCTATCGCAAATTTGGTTTGCTGGAATGACGTGGACACAATTTAAAGAATTGTTCTTGGAGCGTTATGAAGGCACCGAGACGCCAGCTGCCATAATGCTAAACATTTTAAATGGACGACCAAACTCTAACGAGTGTCTATCGGTGTATGGGAGCCGAATGGTGACGTCTCTGATGACAAAATGGAAAACGATGTCTCAATCAGAAATCGCGGTTTCATTTGTGTTAGCGCACACGACACAAATTGACGCTCGACTGCAACGCCTAGTCTTTACAAACAAATATACAGATACGAAATGAGCTGCAGCAGCAATTGAAAGCACATGCGTTTGGAAGGAAGAGTGTAATTTCGGAATGTTAGAGGAAAGAGGAGCCTGAGAGAAAAAGGTTCAAAATGCAGACGCCGATCAAGTTCCATTATTGCGGCAAACTCGGGCATAAAGCACTGGACTGTCGGAAGAAGAAAGCAGAAGAGAAGACCGATTACAAGACGAGCCAAAACCATGGCAAATCAACCAGCTTTAGAGAGCGAGCAAATGTGACCTGTTACAAATGTGGCAACGCTGGACATTTCGCATCTTCGTGTGTGCAAGGGACAGCGCCGACAAATAAGAGCGGCAATGAGAAGAGAGTGTACTTGTGTGCGGTTATTGAGCAAAACGCATTCCTGTGTCAATTTGGTGAGCGCTTTCCATATTTTTTTTTTTTTTTTTTCTTGACTCTGGAGCTGAGTGTTCTCTCATTAAGGAGAAACTGAGTGAGAAGCTAGCGGGTAACGCAGTTACAATTTGGTAACATTGAGAGGCATTGGCGAAAGTGTAGTGAAGAGTCAGATGCAAATACTATCTACTGTGCAAATTTCCAACCTAAATTTGGAAGTTTTGTTTCATGTTGTAGCTGATGATTGTTTAAAATATGACATAATAGTTGGTCAAGAAATATTTCAGCTTGGCTTCGGAGTAATGATGGAAATGAGAAAATTTAGTATTTACAAATCGCAAATTATGAATGCTGTACATAATGATAACCCTGCCAACAAAATGAATTGATACAAACACCAATTTATGTATTAGTGATAAGTATAAATTGAATAATATCCCTGCAGTCACGTTGACTATGCCAAACATAGTGATTAGACTAGCCCACATGGGCTACTACTAGCCCACGCCTATGCCATTTCAATGTATTTCTCCTATTCCATTTAACTAGGGGATGTCATTGGAGTGGACGTATCGGCCGCCTCTGCAGCCACGTGGACTAGTCTATAAAACAGGCCACGTAGACTAGTCCATAAAATAGGCCATCAGGACTAGTCAAAAACAGACCAAATGGACTAGTATTTGGTATCTGGGTATAAAGATGCCAACGAAGCCAATCATATAAACGTTAAATTAGCTGTTGTTATAAATATTACTTTAATGTAATTTAATTTTAAATTATGCAAGTGTTAGAAGAAATAGAATACAAATAAACTTACCGATATGAAATATGATGGTCTACGACGGGATTCGAACCTGGAACTCTCGTTCACTAAGCAGATGCCTTAGCCATTGCGCTGTTGCCAAACATGTTTCATAAGCAGTGTTATATTGTAAATTGAAAAATGTATAAATTCGTTTTCACTCGTTCGTTTTTTTGCCACTGCAACGAACATCAACGAGGCGCAAAATTGTGTTCGTTTTTCATGATTCGTAAAATTTACGTTTTTGCTCCGCATCCACGTCTGCATCCACTTTGACGCATCCATGAACTGGGCCACGTGGAATAGGCAGTTTACACACAAATGCTCAATGATAATTTTAAAAGTGTTTTCCCCCGCTGCATCTACACAGACTGGTTCAGTGTTAGCCTACGTGGGAAAGTCGTGGGCTAGGCTTGTACAACAATAACAACAAACACTGGCCCGACCAATGTAATTTTCTGCACCTGCTTGGACTAGTCCTTGACTTGTCCATTATAGCTAGTCAATGGACTATTTTATAACTAGCCCATACAAAAACCCTAGGGATGTTAAAAAGTATTCTAATTTCTTTATTGACGGCATACCAAAAAAGCGCATAACAACAGGATCGTTGGAGATCCGTTTGCTAGACAAAAACAAAACGGTTCAACGGAGACCATATCGTATTTGTGAGAGTGAAAAATTTATAGTCCGAGATAAGAAACGGCAAATGATTGAGGCCAATGTTATCCGTCAGAGTAGTTCACCTTTTGACAGCCCAATGTTGTTTGTAAAGAAGAAAGATGGTAGCGATAGAATGTGTATAGACTTTCGTGAACTTAATGCAAATACAATCTCTGACAAATACCCCTTGCCGTTGATATCCGATCAGATCGATCGTTTTAAAGGTGGAAAATATTTTTATAGTCTAGATATGTCCAACGGATACCATCAGATACCGATACACGCTGATTCAATTGAGCGAACAGCTTTTGTAGCTCCTGATGGTCAGTTTGAGTTCTTTGCAATGCCATTCGGGCTAAAGAACGCATCTTCAGTTTTTCAACGCGCTATTGTAAAAGCATTGGGTGATTTAGTTAATTCATATGTAGTAGTTTATAGTGTTGACGTTTAAATTGTGTCAGACTTTAAAGAGCAAGCTTTTGAAAGATTAGCAGTTGTGCTTGAAGTTCTGTCTAATGCAGGTTTTGCTTTTAATGTCAAAAAGTGTGTTTTCTACGTACAGGAATAGAATATCTGGGATTCTTTATTATATATATGGTGAAATAAAACCCAATCCTAGGAAGATACAAGCCTTGACAGCACTAAGTCAACCGACAACGGTAACTCAGCTAAGGCAATTCATAGGCTTAGCATCCTATTTTAGACAATTCGTCCCACGATTTTCTGAAGAGATGAAGCCACTTTATCAGTTAACCTCAAAGTTGACTGAATTTGTGTGGAACGATGAGTACGAGCAAATTCGACAAAAATTTATTAATGTACTGACAAATGACCCTGTTTTAATAATTTTTGATCCTCAGTACCCTATTGAATTGCATACAGATGCAAGTGCCATTGGCTATGGTGCAATGCTTATGCATAAAGTAGAGGGCAAGCGTAGAGTTGTCGAGTATTATAGTAAATTTACCACCAAAGCAGAGTCTTAGTATCATTCGTACGAATTGGAAACGTTACCCGTGTACAATGCCATAAAATACTTCAGGCATTATTTAAATAGGAGAATATTCGTCGTACATACAGACTGTAATTCATTGACAGCAAGTCGTACCAAAATATAATTAACGCCAAGAGTGCATCGATGTTGGGCGTTTATGCAATCGTTTGACTTTGATGTGGAGTATCGCAAAGGAAGTCAGGTGGCTCACGTAGATTGTTTATCACGGAACCCAGTCCCGATCAAACAAAACGTATCCGAGGTATAAATTCATTTGGCATCCATAACGGATAACTGGTTGATTTCTGAACAACAACGCGATCAAAGTATATTGTCAATCATTGTCAGTTATCAGTCAAAGTCTTACGAGATACTTACAAAGACATGGCAAGACTCGATGTTTGCCTGCCATTCCTAGAACATTTAGATGGTCTGTAATTAACCATGTACATGAGGCTTTAATGCATATGGGGTGGCAGAAAACGTTAGATAAAGTGTAAGAACAATATTGGTTTGAGAATATGGCAAAGTACGTAAGATATTTGTTGAATGCTGTGTGACAAGAATGTAGTCAGCCGGCAGAGCCAATAGATTCCCGCTCCGGTGATGCAAGCCAACAATATCGCAGCACAGGAAAACGCTGTTTTGCTTCCCACATTGACGCTGTTTCTAACCTCTTTGATGTAGTTAAGGCCGTCCTCACTCAAACGGTGGATGTATGGAAGGCTGAGCACCGCATCGTGCCCACTGACGTTCAGTAACTGCGTCAACTGCCGGGTATCGATTCTGCAAACTGTTGCGGTTAAAGTACCGCGTGCCATTAACATCAGCATGCGTTTTAAAAGTGACGAGGTTTGTTCTGTTTGCAGAATGTCGCCGTTGCTTTTAATGAGCAGCTGGCCACAGCTCGAATCTGGCCATCGCAGTCAGCCACCAGGTTGTCATTAAGCTGCAGTACCATGCCAGTGATTTTTCTGCAGAGCTTTCTTACTAATTATGTTACCCTTATCCTTTTTTTTTTCCAAGGTTAAGGTAAGCATTAAGTTTCCTATTTCAGTTATCAGCATTCTGTTATGAACCTTAAGTGTTTCAAGAAGGCGGCCGGTGTCAGCCAGTTTATCGTTTGTGGAATTAAGATTATTGCTTACAGTGTCAGTAAGCTGGTTTATTATACTCGATACCGAAGGTGAAGAGTATATTGGTTTTGTGCAATGTCCGTCATGGAGTCTGTCCGTCTGTCCGTCCGTATGTGTGCAAGTTTTTCCACACCCTTCAAGCTAGAGTCTTGAAACCTTCCAATTCTTTTTATCTATGGCAAAGTAAATTAAAGTGTCAAGATTGGGGTTCTACGATAACTGGGGGGCTGGCAAATCGATAAATTCGATAACTCAAAACCGATAAACCCACATATTTCGCACATCCTTACAGCTTGAACTACCAAATTTGGTGAGCAGATAGATACTAGCAACCCCCAAAGAACTGCATCAAAGTTTTCGAGCCACGCCCATAATTCCGCCCCCAGCCTACCCCCCCGCATTTTGAAATCAGAAATAGCTATGTATCCCACAGTTTTTTAGCTAGAGCCACCAAATTTGGTGCCAAGATAGGTTATGATGACCCCTCAAAAACTGCATCAAAAGTTTGGATGTCACGCCCACCAATACTGCCCTAGCCGCCCCAATCCACAACAACGCTTCGTTAAAAACGGGAATGCGTGTATCTTCCAGAGTTGGGGAACTAGAGCCACCAAATTTGGTAGGAAGATAGCTGGCAGCGACCCACGCATATCGCCCCCCTTTCCACACCTTTTACAAACTTTTAGCTAGAGTCACCAAATTTGGTATGAAGATAGCAATTGACATTCCACATAGATGTGCAGCAGAAATTTCGATGCCACACCAACCCATACCGCCCCCAGCCCTCCCCCCCCCCCCCTTTCCAAACCATTTACAAACTTTGAGCCAGAGTCACCAAATTTGGTATGAAGATAGCAAGTGACATTCCACATAGATCTGCAGCAAAAATTTGGTTGCCACGCCCACCCATACTGCCCCCAGCACCCTTTCCTAACCTTTTAAAAACTTTGAGCTAGAGTCACCAGTTTTGGAATGAAGATAGCAATTGACATTTCACAAAGATCTAAATCGAATTTTTGGATGCCACACCCACCCATACCGCCCCAGCCCCCCTTTCCAAACCTTTAACAAACTTCGAGCTAGAGTCACCAAATTTGGTATGAAGATTGCAATTGACATTTCACAAAGATCTGCAGCAAAAATTTGGATGCCACACCCACCCAATCCGCCCCAGCCCCCTTCTCCACATCTTTTAAAAACTTTGAGCTAGAGTCACAAAATTTGGAAGGAAGATAGATGGTGGCATCCCCATCTTAATCGGAGAATCTTTAAGGCAGCGTACACCCCTGCCCCATCCGTAACCCTTTGAAATCAGGCCTCTTTTTACCGGTTTTAACACTGGTTTCGAGTATGCCGCAGTCTGTTGCGTCCGACTGCAAAGTTTTCACTTGTTTATTTTTGCATTTTTGAGAATATTCTAATCTGTCTATTGCTTGCAGTGACCAGCTGCGTTTGAGTTATGTCTAGTCCCCTAAAGTTGTCTGCGTCGGGGGTGCCGGCTGTTACCTTTTGGGCTGTTCCCGAAAAATCAAGGCTTCTTTCCGTGCGATGATGCACATCAAGAGCGGACAAAATGTCCAGTACATGTCCGGTGTCAATTTCCAGCAACTTCCTCATATGGGACTGCGGAAATAAACTCGTCAGTCTCCCTGTCTCGTCTATCATTGTCCTGTAGTCCGTCAGGTTGGTAGTATGTCTTAAGTACCCGTAACTGTCCCAAAGTAAGATGTTTTCGTTTTCAATTGGTGTGTAGTCCGTGTACGTATAGTCCGTCACCCGTGCAGACGTCGTTGCCAGCATTAAAAGTAAGTGAAATGTAAAAAACGTTGCATTTTAATTAAAAGGGTGTACGTGGACCACTTTCTCCTCAACGAGGACCGTTGTCCCCAGGTCCGCTTCAACCTCTTTTCCACTCAGTGAGATTACCCAGTCTGCGGTTTGTCCTTTTGACCTACTTCGAAGACCTTGTTTTGCGGTTTTTTATTTTTCCTCTCGTTCTGTTGGAGTAGGGCCTTCTCTAAATTATCCCCAACATCGCGGATGCATTCTGTCGAAGCGGATACCAATATGTCTTTAGGCCTTTTCTTGACAACTGAGTGAATGGAACTATTTCACTCGATTGTCGCCTGCAAAACAGGTCGACCGTGTCCACAATCCCCCTTAGCAGTTTCAAGCACCTGGATATCTCCAAAAGTGTGCTATGAAAGTGCTCTACTTGTCCATAAGATGTGCTGTGTAGCGGAGTCGCGTTAACAACACATACGCCGTAATTGTTTAATAGCAGAGGCCTTATTGTTTCTGACTTAAATACGAGTTCATTGTCACAACACACTTGTTTTGCTAATGGGAAGATGTTCATCAACACTAGCAGAGGCGGTCTTATATCTTCTATTGTTCGGAACGCTTTTGGCTGGACAACCGCGAACTTTGAAAACTTGTCGATGCAGGTAAGAAAATACTTTTTGTCTGTGGAGAAAATGTCGATGTGCAACATCTATCTCTCCAGTTTAAGAGGGAGTTGGCGTCTGGCCAAGGTCCTGTTGTTTTTTTGGCTACCTATCATACTTTGCCTTCGTGCAAATTTGGCAATTTAAGGCCACCTCGTTGACCAGTTTTGTCTTTTTGGGGAAATATTACTCTGCAAGGATTTGCTTGATGTTTTCCTGCGGTGCCCTGTGCGCTCGATTGTGTTATTTAGTGACAATTTCCTTTCGGTCGCATATACTGAACACGATTGCAATGCCAAAATTTCGTGGTAGGAAAAGCCCTTACCAACTCATGCTGAAAGCTGGCCAAGGCTGGAAGGCTACAATGAATGGCATTTACCACATTTGGGTTTGTGACAAACTTAACTGACTCAATAAGGGTGTCGTTTTTGGTGAAGCTTATTAAATGGCGAGTTTTCTCGCCAATTTTTACGAAGTTCCGTTTTAGAGCAAAAATGCCTCCCCTAGTACAATCTGATTTCGGAAGCAGTTCAAAGGTTTCTCTGTTGACTCGATTGTAAAGGACAGCGATAGCTCACTGTGAAGTGTGGCCACATCAAATGCTGGCTCACCGTGGATTCCCTGAAGGGCATTCAGATTTTGGCGCGAGAGCGCGTCGGCCGCCTGGTTTTCTATGCCTGGCTTGTAAAAAAGCGCGCCTTCCCGCGCTTGATTTTTAGTGTTGCTTTCAGATACCGAAATCGAAAATCTCTGACACCGTACAAGAAATGCCGTACTTTTCCCAAGGCCCAAACTGTGGCAAGTAACTCCCAGTCATTAGTAGCGTAGTTGGTTTCTTTATCCTTCAGTGCCCTGGATATCATGGTTATGGACGGCGGTTTTGTGACAAAACAGCGCCTAAACCATAGAAGCGTCCGTGGTCAAGTCAAAGGGCTTTATATAGTCAGAGTACATTAATATAACATCTTCGGATGCCAAAACGTTTCTCAACTTTTCAAAAGCATTACATTGAACCTCTTCGAGCTGTACGGGGACTCTTTTCGATTTGTATTTGCTCTTCTCTTTTAAGGATGTTGGATATTTTCTTTGCGTTCGCAGTAATGAAGCATCGGTAATAGCTCGCCAGTCCCAAGTAGGACCTGACGCCAAATACCGTAGTTGGTTCAGCATATTGTCGAATAGCTCTGACCTTACCTGGGTCGACACTTTCTTTAAATAATTGTGACTTTTCATGAGCTACATGCATGTTTGCGACTAAAAGGCCTTTTAAAACCCAGTACACATGCTTGACATGATCCGATTCGTTTTCCGAGAAGATGATCACGTCATCGACATCAACGTAGGAAGATTTTCCAATCTGCTCCCGAAGAATATAATCTATAGTTTTTGGAAGATGCTGACTGCGTTTTTTAAGCCATTGGGGAGCCTACAGAATTCGTTCTTCCCACCATTTACTGAAAAATCTGTTTTTTCACGATCCTGGTCTGCCAGAGTGATCTGGTGATAGCCTGATTTCAGGTCGAGCGACGTGAAGTACCTGGCCTTACCAGATTAGCCAAGATCATTGTCATTCTTGGCATTGGGTACGTATTGGCAATCGTTTTGAGATATATCTTCCTAAAGTCTATCACTAGACGTTTATTTCTATTGCCCAAACTATGAGTGCCTTACTTGTCTACCACCCACAATGGATTATTGTAGGTTGATCTTGGCTTTCGGATTATGCAATTTTTTTAGGAGGTCGTTTATCTCCGAAGTGACTAATAAATTTCATGTAGACAGCGTTTTCATCAGTCGTACGTTTTGTGGCCATTACGGCCGTGATATAAGGCAGCAACTCGTTAGGGTCCGCAAAGGCCTTGTCATTTCGGTTAAGCATTCTCAGGGAATCTGCCTTAACCGCAGGTGGTGCCACGGTATCTTTACGTTTCGTGTCGTTGACGTTCGTACATTTATAGTACTGCAACGCCTCCGAAGTTGCACCGACTTTAAGTATGCCCTCTTTAAAACATGAGATCGCTCCCACTCGCTTTGACAGGTCAAGCCCAAGACGCCATCAAATGTGGAAAGGGAACCAAGGAGAAAAAAATATGTGTCGCACCCAAACATAGATAACTTGAATTTTTCAGCGATGTTGCTAGATCCATGAATGGATTGGACGACAAAAGGAGACTTGGCTGCGACGACGCCTCTAAAGCGTTTGAATGGCCTAATGTAATATATCTTCGCTGTATGAACGGCAGCAGGGACTTTCCCCTAAAAAATTTGCCCTGTCAGAGCCAGCACGCCGCTTGGTCGCTTGATCCTGATTATTGTTAAACATCGCAGAGCCTTGGCTCGCTGGAAGATTCTGGGCTGCTTAAATTTTGAAGAAGAAGGGTCGACATCCATGGGAACTGGGGCGTCCTCAGCTCCCGTTTTCTGTTGGCCCTTGGCCGTTCTGTCTCTTAAAGTGGATGTTTTTGCCTTGTCCCCCCTGAGGGAAATGCTGAGCGTGTTGCTGTTTGCCTTCCTGCTGTCGCTGGTCTGACTGTTTTCTATCCTCTTGAGTTTTTGCGATATTTGCCGCAAACACATACCTCTCATGGTTTGCTTCGACTTCCTGAGCCAATGCAAGCGCCGAAGGAAGATCTTAATGGTGTGGTTTTTAAAGTTCACAAAATCACTGTTGTATTTTTGTTTTTCGCCCACAGAATTATGTTTCTGTGTTTTTGTTGTTTAATGTTTTTACGCGAGTTTTTCACACGTCGGGTATCAATTATTTATTCCGATGCATTATTGAATGCAAAATGATAAGTTGATTAAAATTGGTATGGGCGGCGGTACGCCTTGCTTTATTGATTATTATACTTATGTCAAACTTAAGATAGCCCTACATGTCGTCGGCCGCGTCATCGTCGCTGTCACTCCACAACATCTTTGACCTCAATTTAGAAATCTAATTCACGAAATTACAATCGTTCTCCATAATTAAAACTCCTGTTCTTTTTGCATGTACCCTCTGATGTAACAATACAAACTTGTTAGATGACAACTTCTTATAATAGTCTATAGATTCCGGTATTCTCCTAATCTCGCAATTATCATTATTTCTTCTCATAAAAATATTCAATTCACAACTTTCTCTATCTAGTGTAGATTTTAAGGTCATTTCATGTCTAATAAAATAAGGTTCCTTATCAAATTGGTATTCTAATAGCTCTATTCCTTGTCCTCTGATATAGTAAAATATTGAAATGGACACTTCAATATCGTCTGCTTGCTTTCTTTAATTGACTGGATTGGAATTATCTCATAACTATTGTAGCGTGATTTCCTTTAAAATGGTACCGATACCTTATCTTTTTCATAAGCTTTTATTTTAGAACTAACGGGTGGGCCAAAAGAGTTCATCCGATATTAATTGGCTCTAATTTTTTACCTAAATGAAATTTTTTTATTATTTTAATACTCGATACCGAAGGTAAAAAGTATATTGAGTTTGTGCAATGTCCGTCATGGTGTTTGTCCGTCTGTCCGTCTGTATGAACGCAACTTTTTACCACACACTAAAAGCTAGGGACTTGAAACTTTGCAATTCTCTTTATCTATGGGATAGTAAATTAAAGTGTCAATAATGGGGCTCTACGATAACTGGAGGGCTGGCAAATCGATAAATTCGATAACTTAAAACCGATAAATCCACATATTTCTCACATCCTTACAGCTAGAACTACGAAATTTGGTAAGAAGATAGCTACTAGCAACCCCCAAAGAACTGCATCAAAGTTTTCGAGCCACGCCCATCATTCCGCCCCCAGCCTACCCCCCCGCATTTTGAAATCAGAAATAGCTATGTATCCCACAGTTTTTTAGCTAGAGCCACCAAATTTGGTGCCAAGATAGGTGATGATGACCCCTCAAAAACTGCATAAAAAGTTTGGATGTCACGCCCACCAATACTGCCCTAGCCGCCCCCATCCACCACAACGCTTCGTCAAAAACGGGAATGCGTGTATCTTCCAGAGTTGGGGAATTAGAGCCAAAAAATTTGGTAAGAAGATAGCTGGCAGCGACCCCCAAAGAACTGCATCAAAGTTTTGGAGCAACGCCCACCCATTTCGCCCCCCTTTCCACACCTTTTACAAACATTTAGCCAGAGTCACTAAATTTGGTATGAAGATAGCAACGCCGGCGGCGTATACATTGAGTAAACAAATTTTTTTTTGATTTAAAAAAAATAACATTTCATAATTTTTCCAAGTTATTAAAAAATTCAGTCGTTTTCCACAGAATTGATTGATATTAAGCCTTCCATTACTTCAATTTTTAAATACGTTTTAATATTTAAAAAAAAACGAAACTAAATTTAAATATAATACAAAATATAATACAAATTTAACAAATTAAGCTGTTATTTTTCTAGACTTAAACAAATTCACAACTTCAATTTAACTTAATTTAATTCATAACTTTAATTTAACTTAATTTAATTCAAAGAAATTAGCAATAATCTTTCTAGACTAAATCAAATTCAATTCATATGTTTGTTGTTTCAATATTGAATTCATATATTTCTAGCATTAATTATAATATCAGAAACTTACTTTTTGAAATTCTTTACGCAAATCCACACAAAAAGCGTAACAAACAAGTGATCAGCTGTTAAATGTTTTAGATATGCAAAGACAATCTCAACTAACTATCGATATACCTAAATTTGTTTTGGAGTTGTAAGATTTTTTAATGACGCCGAGGGCGCGCCGTCGGCTCGAACTTATTTACGAGATTTGGCGGCGACGCGTCAGAAAAGACAAAAATCGGCAGCGACGGCGGCGTGGCTATGCGGCGTAAATGTTTAAATCAGGCCTCTTTTTACCGGTTTTTATACTGGTATCGAGCATGCCGCAGTCGGTTGCGTCTGACTGCAACGATCCACTTGTTTTTGATTATGTTTATTTGAACCTTAGAATTTTATTGGTCAAGTTGAGAAGATTATATCGGCCCAATGGCCGCCACTACAATTGATTGCAATATGGGCTCGTTTTATGGCATTCTTCATCACTTTGGCGAGAACTTTGGGTGACAGATTCTCGCATTCGTGTTGAATGTTGTCCTTGAGGGCTTCCAGGGTCTCAGGGTTGTTCATGTAAGCACGGGGCTTCATAAAACCCCACAAACAAATCTGGACCTGTTAAATCGGGCGATCTTGCGGCGGGAGATTAGACAACCCGGGAACGCCGCCTTCAGAATATCTGTTGTGGCTCGCGCAGTGTGTGCCGTTGCTTCGTCTTGTTGGAACCACTTGTTCTCCAGTCCTGATTCGTCGAATTGCGGCAGAAAGAACTCGGTCAACATGGCCCTATAACGCTCCCCATACACTGGTTGACTAGCGGCGTTCTCGAAAAAAAAATGACCCGATCACACCTCCAGCGTGAAAAGCGCACCATGAAGTCACTTTGACCGGGTGTAATGGTTCCTGGTGCATCACTCGTGGATTTTCAGTGCCCCAAAAGCGATAGTTTTGTTTGTTCACGTACCCACTGAGGTGGAAATGAGCCTCATCGCTCATTTTGATTTTGGTCGAAAAATCGTCCACTTCGTCCACGAGATTGAGAAAGGCTTGGGCTTAGGTTGCACGCGTTAATCGGTCATGAGGCAGCAGCTCATGCACGGACTGCTTTTGTAGGGGAACATGAGCAGATCTTTGACCAAAATTCGCCTAAGGGACGACCGGCTGACGGCTTATTGCGTGGCACGGCGTCTGGTCGATGTTTCCGGGGACAGCTCGACATCTTCGGCTACTACAGCGATATTCATGGCAAAACGGGCGCTCCGGAATCGGCCACTCTTGGCCACATCTCGTGTGGTTCCATAATCTTCAAGGTTGGTGGCCCAACGGCGCAGTGTTTGCGCAGTCGGTGTCGGACGGCCGGGGAATCGGCGACTAAATTCGCACTGCGTCAACACCACAGACGAATTCTTACGCAAAAAATAGACACGGTTATTCCGCGTTCTTGGGGCGTATATCGTTCCAAGGCTTATTCACATAAATTGTACATCTATCTAGTCCCCAAATATCAAAACCCATTTGAAATTGGCGGTCATTTGCAATAATTAGAGCAACTTCCAATAGGGTGATTTCTTTTGGCCCACCCTGCACTTATCAATCTATGATAATTCTCATATCCAGGGGTAACTAATAATTCGTCAACGTTTTCACCGAACAGCCGCATTTTCGCGACCCACAGTCTCAAATGTCGCGATCCACAAGCGACGGCAAGCTCAGGCCGAGCGCGAGACCAGCGGATCAGTTGCCCAGGAAATTAGCAAAAGCGCGGACGTTAGGTTTAAGAAACAGTCGGTACGAAAGCATATAAGGCGAAGAAACATATATTGAGACACGCACTGCGAAGGAAAGTGCACAAACTACAGATAGTAAGTTGTAAGGCGTAGAACGTAGAATAAGTAAGTACGAGCGGAGTCAAATAAAAGTGAATTGAAATAACCTAAACCCTCCTCACGTGTTATACATTGCCACGCGAGACAAAACGAGGGCCGCGTTACACGTATATATATATATTATTAAATATATATACACGCGCGCGTGGTGTTAGACACGCTACAGTTCGATTTCGCAGATATTAGATATTTGAGAAATCGGCGGAGGGCACAAGACGGAGTCTCCTCTCGCTATTCCCCGATTACTCAATCGGTACAGCATCGCGCTAACAGCGGTGTTAGCCCCTTCTCGCATTCCTACTTATCGGCGAGCTAATCTCCGATTCGTACTGAGCAACATCAGTGGAATCAGCGGAAATCGTACGAATGTACATCATCCCTGATATCCCTGCTTTCCAGCTGCGAAACCCTGGGGTATATCGGTAACGCAAACTTGCCTCTAAATAGCTAACGCGTCCCAGTAATAAATAAATTATTTCTTGTGCGCGAGCCTTGGCCAGACTGAGATCTGTACCTCGGCTAATAAAACTACCTTACAAGTGGCGCCCAAGCAGGGGCCCATTAGCTAAAGAGGTATAATTCGGGAATAAAGCCCCGAAAATATTACCAAAAGTTCAAAGTTTCGCGAAAACGTATATCCCCGGTCATACTCTGGTGTGACCGCGCGCATTAAAAACGATAAGAAGGTAACGGTGTCGGTAAAACAAAACTTACGCAGATGGTCATTTGTCGCTGCCGAAAATAAGCAAGTGTCGCGACGCTTTGGTTTTTGTAATGGAATCGAGCTAAGCTGAGCGCACAATTCGAGCTGTCGCGGAGCAACGAAAGTGACGGTGGAAGCAAATACTCCTTAAGAAAACGGGATCTGCACAGGCTAGCGCACATTTCGAGTTGTCGCGGCGCAACGAAAGTGTCGGTAGAAACGGACGAGCTGATAAAAAGAACGGGAATCGCGCACGTGCAAGGCGGGTCGTCGGTATATGCGCCAAATAGTGAGAAGTACTACAGCACGTGCCGCAGAACCAAAGCGAAATTGGTTGCGGGCGTGGTGATCCACAGCTCACAGTCGAACGAGTGCAAATGAAAAGTGGAAAGTGGACAGTGTGACAAGTATGAATGAAAAGTGGAGAGTGAACAGTGGGACGAGCACGATTAAGAAACAATACTTAAATATAGTGACGAAAATTAATAAATATTTAATAAATGGTTAGTAAAATTTTGCTGAAAAAAGTAAATAAATAAAATAATAATAAATTCTTCGTTAAATAAAAATGTAATAATAATTCTATAAAAGAAAAAAATGTTGCTGAAGACATAATAAAAATTCAATAAAATTCAACAAAAGTATATAAAAAAAATAAAAAATTTTCATAAAAAGAAAGGTTTTTAATAAAATGGAAAAAATCTTAAAATAAAATTTCAGGTTATAGAAAAGTAGAATAAAATTAAATAATTTAAATAAAATTGTTTCTAATTAAAAAAAAAAAAATATATAATATATATACAAAAGAGATAATATGTATATATATATATATATATATATATATATATATATATATATACATATTAAAATAACGCCAAACACCAGAGGAACTACAAGCAGCAACAATGGATGACATTAACGATACTGGAACACAGGAGAGCGGCAACCCAAGGGTGGGCACCTGTTGGGTGTACTATTGCCGAAAAGAGGAATTGAAGGACATCGCACAAGAACTTGGCCTAGACAGATTCGGAATGGTAGAAGAATTAAGGCAGCGAGTATGTACGTTGATTAAGGAGGGGAATCAAAGTCCGTTAATGTGGAACTTGCTGAAGGATTGGGAGCGTAAATCCGCCATAAGGCCGGAATCGCCCGCCCCGCCCATTGTTCATGATGAAGGGGCGCAGTCACCGCAGAAATCGGAATCCGATTGTCTGGCTTTATCGGGGCAATCCAAAGAATTTATCCCGCCACCCAGTCTCAGGGAATATAGGCCGGCCGGCGACGAGAAGTTCTGTAAAGAACCACCCCCTGGCATACGACTGGTGCCGCCTGCCAACTCACCTGTGAATGGTACCCCGGCGGAGCAAGTGAGCCGTAGACCCTGGATGAGCACCGATAACTTTTACTTCACCGGAGCGGGAATCTCTTGGCTCTGCCGGCTGACTACGTTCCGTCGCAACGCTAAAAGAATCTTGGATATGATCAACAACTTAAAAACTTATCCACTGTGTGGATACATCACGCCATGCGGCTGCCTACCGATAAAACGCTGAGTTGGGCAGATTATCGGTCAGCAATAGCGAGTGCAGCGCATGAGCGGGCCAGCTGCACAGAATGCAATCCGATACCACACATGCCCGTACGAAAGTGCAAAGCACAACACAAAAAATTCGTACGCGAAGATAAATCGCACAAAACGTTTGGCTCAAGACTAGTTGAATTCCGACACCACACGCTGCCAGCTTGCGGGGTGTGTGAAAAGTTCAGAGGTGATGCACTCCGGGTGTTCGTTTCTGGATTAAGGCGCAATCTGACTGATACTGTTTGCAGCCAACCCTTCAGATCTGCCCTCGGCGCTTGCGTTGGCTCAGGAAGTCGAAGCAAACCATGAGCGGTATGCGTTTGCGGCAAATTTCGCTAAAACTCAAGAGGGTAGAAAACACGCAGACAAGCGACAGCAGGGAGGCAAACAGCAACATGCTCAGCATTTCCCTCAGGGGAACAAGGTAAAAACCCCCATTTTAAGAGACAGAACGGCCAAGGCCCGGACAGGTACCACCAAAAAAAGGGAGCTGAGAACGCCCCAGTTCCCATGGACGTCGACCCTTCTTCTTCAATATTTAAGCAGCCCACAAACTTCCAGCGAGCCCAAGGCTCTGCGATGTTTAACAATAGTCAGGATCAAGCGAGCAAGCGGCGTGCTGGCTCTGACAGCGCATATTTTTAAGGGGAAAGTCCCTGCTGCCGTTCATACAGCGAAGAGTAGCGGGACATATATGATCTTTTTAATCGACACGGAAGCGTCTATAAATTACATTAGGCCATTCAAACGCTTTAGAGGCTTCGTCGCAGCCAAGTCCCCTTTTGTCGTCCAATCCATTCATGGATCTAGCAACATCGCTGAAAAACGCAAGTTATCTGTGTTTGGGTGCGACACATTTTTTTTTTTTCTCCTGTATTCCCTTTCCACTAATACAAAAATCAAGCGCTGGAAGGCACGTATTGATGAGACAGGGTTCAAGCTTTTTTACAAGCCTGGTAAAGAAAACTAGGTGGCCGACGCGCTCTCGCGCCAAAATCTGAATGCCCTTCAGGGAATCCTCGGTGAGCTAGCATCTGATGCGGCCACAGTTCACAGTGAGCTATCGCTGTCCACTACAATCGAGTCTACAGAGATGCCTTTGAACTGCTTACGAAATCAGATTGTACTAGGGGAGGCATTTTTGCTCTAAAACGGAACTTCGTAATATTTGGTGAGAAATCTCGCCATTTAATAAGCTTCACCAAAAACGACACCGTTATTGAGTCAGTTAAGTTTGTCACAAACCCAAATGTGGTAAATGTCATTCATCCAGCCTTGGCCAGCTTTCAGCATGAGTTGTTAAGGGCTTTTCCTACCACGAATTTTTGGCATTGCGATCGTGTTCAGTATATGGGACCGAAGGGAAATTATCACTAAAGAACACAATCGAGCGCACAGGGCACCGCAGGAAAACATCAAGCAAATCCTTGCAGAGTAATATTTCCCCAAAAAGACAAAACTGGTTAACGAGGTGGCCTCAAATTGCCAAAGTTTCACGAAGGCAAAGTATGATAGGTACCCAAAAAAACAACAGGACCTTGGCCAGACGCCAACTCCCTCTTAAACTGGAGAGATAGATGTTGCACATCGACATTTTCTCCACAGACAAAAAGTATTTTCTTACCTGCATCGACAAGTTTTCAAAGTTCGCGGCTGTCCAGCCAAAAGCGTTCCGAACAATAGAAGATATAAGACCGCCTCTGCTAGTGTTGATGAACATCTTCCCATTAGCAAAACAAGTGTGTTGTGACAATGAACTCGTATTTAAGTCAGAAAAAATTAGGCCCCTGCTATTAAACAATTACGGCGTACACAGAACATCTAATGAACAAGAAGAGCACTTTTATAGCACACTTTTGGAGATATCCAGGTGCTTGAAACTGCTAAGGGGGATTGTGGACATGGTCGACCTGTTTTGCAGGAGACAATCGAGTCAAATAGTTCCATTCACTCAGTTGTCAAGAAAAGGCCTAAAGACATATTGGTCTCCGCTTCGACAGAATGCATCCGCGATGTTGGGGATAATTTAGAGAAGGCCCTACTCCAACAGAACGAGAGGAAAAATAAAAAACCGCAAAACAAGGTCTTCGAAGTAGGTCAAAAGGACAAACCGCAGACTGGGTAATCTCACTGAGTGGAAAAGAGGTTGAATCGGACCTGTGGACAACGGTCCTCGTTGAGGCGAAAGTGGTCCACGTACACCCTTTTAATTAAAATGCAACGTTTTTTACTTTTCACGGACTATACGCACACGGACTACACACCAATTGAAATCGAAAACATCTCACTTTGGGACAGTTACGGGTACTTGAGACATACTACCAACCTGACGGACTACAGGACAATGATAGACGAGACAGGGAGACTGACGAGTTTATTTCCGCAGTCCCATATGAGGAAGTTGCTGGAAATTGAAAACGGACATGTACTGGACATGTTGTCCGCCCTTGATGTACATCATCGCACGGAAAGAAGCCTTGATTTTTCGGGAACAGCGCAAAAGGTTACAGCCGGCACCCCCGACGCAGATGACTTTAGGAGACTAGACATAACTCAAACAAAGCTGGTCACTGCAAGCAATAGACAGATTAGAACAAACTCAAAGTTGCAAGAAAAAATAAACCAGCTTTCTGACACTGTAAACAAAATTCTTAATTCCACAAGCGATAAACAAGCTGACACCGGCCGCCTTTTTGAAACACTTACGATTCGTAACAGAATGCTGATAACTGAAATAGGAAAATTAATGCTTACCTTAACCTTGGAAAAAATAAACGTACTTATCCTAGCAATAATGGATCATTCGGATCTGACAAACATTCTCACTGACCAAATTACAGGGACCACAGCTTCTGACATTTCGAAGGTATCTAGCAATAGGGTAGATCGTAAGGTTAACATATACTACGTTTATGCTTGCAAAAAAGCATGAATTCAGATCATGTTTTTTTTTTTAAAAAAAAAGCATTAACACAATATCCTGATTTCTACACACGTATTTTGACTATGATTTTTTGGAAAAATCATGATTTTTTGTGTAACATTTTTCGTTTAACATTTTGAAGATTGAAATCGTTTAACGTTTTGGCTTTCGGTTTATCAGCTGTTTGTGCTGATGTGCTGCCACCTTTTTCATATGAAGCTGCATAGGTGGCTCCACCCTTCAGAAAAATCATGATTTTTATAAAATAGCATAAACAGGCGTATTTTAAAAAGCGTGATTTAAAAAAATCCTGAAACAGCAAGCATAAACGTAGTAATAGTAAGCTTTATAATCCGTTTTTCATTAGGAAGCAAGCTCTGCAGAAAAAACACGATATTCCCGGTCGCTTACAATGGCACGGTACTGCAGCTTAATGACAATCTGGTGGCTGACTGCGACTGCGACTGACTGCGATGGCCAGATTCGAGCTGTGGACAGCTGCAACGGCGACATTCTGCAAACAGGCAAAACATCGGCTGCACGTAAGGTCTTCACTCAGGAGGCACAGCCTATTGCCAGACACATTGCCGAGTCACCTCAAACCCTTCATTGTAATGGATGATAGTATCGTGATCATAAATGATCGAGGTGCAACAGTCGCTTACGACGACAACGCAGCGTTCAAGGTTGAAGGAACGAGCCTCATTACTTTAATGGCACGCGGAACTTTAGCCGCAACAGTGTGCAGAATCGGTTCCCGGCAGTTGCAGCTGTTACTGAACGTCAGTGGGCACGATGCGGTGCTCAGCCTTCCATACATCCACCGTTTGAGTGAGGATGGCCTTAAGTACATCAAAGAGGTTAGAAACAGCGTCAATGTGGGAAACAAAACAGTGTTTTCCTTGGGTGCGATATTGTTGGCTTGCATCACCGGCGCGGGAATCTATTGGCTCTGCCGGCTGACTACGTTCCGTCGCAACGCTAAAATAATCTTGTAGATGATCAACAACTTAAAAACGACCGAGGACGGTCTGTCTTCGAGAGGGGGAGTAGTTATCCCATAACGAGTGTCCACTGTGTGGATACATCACGCCATGCGGCTGCCTACCGATAAAACGCTGATTAAGGCAGATTATCAGCAACAGCGAGTACAGCGCATGAGCGGGCCAGATGCACACAATGCAATCCGATACCACACACGCGCGGCCAGCTTGCGGGGTGGCAGCGACGATAACGCTCACAGCGCGGCCGGCGACATGTAGGGCTAGCTTAAGATTGTTGTAAGCTTTATAACTCAATCTTAATATTTTCTGTTTGAAGCGCGACGCACCGTCCGTAAAACATTTGTTGATTGTTTAGTTAACTCAGCAGCATTCATTAATGCAACCATATTGTTGGAACCTTCAGTAATAATTCACCAAACAAATTATAACATGTAATCAATTGGCGCCCGACGTGTGAAAAATTCGCGTATCAAAAAAATAAAACAACAAACAACACAGAAACATAATTTTGTGAACGAAAAACAAAAATACAGCAGTGATTTTGCGAACTTTAAATTCCACACAATAACACAAGAACTGTGAGCTTGTGAACCTTAAGGATCAAATCAAAAATATTGATAATAGCTCACCGACCACTGGGACAAAAATTCTACAAGTGGTAGGAAAGAATATCATTCACCTTAAGATTATGCTTCAAGATTATAAGCGACCCTTAAAGAACGCTTCATTCAAATTTTCAAGTGACATTTTTTTGCATTCTATAAAAATTATTAAAGACACCAACAAATTCGCGATAAAGACACCAACCAATTGTGATCAAGTCGCAATTACTCAACATCAACATAAACATTAACAAAAGGAATAACTAAAGGAGTCAACGATCAACATTTTCCCGCATCGAACCAATAAAATACAAGAATAACTAGCACACAAAAAATGATTTTCATGTAAGTGATTGGGTTAATGAGAAATATAATTAAAAAACAAGTGGAAGCGTTGCAGTCGGACGCAACCGACTGCGGCATACTCGATAGCAGTATTAAAACAGGTAAAAAGAGGCCTGATTGGCAAGGGGTACGGATGGGGCAGGGATGTACGCTGTCTGAAAGATTCTCCGATGCAGATGGGGATGCCACCAGCTGTCTTCCTTCCAAATTTGGTGACTCTAGCTCAAAGTTTGTAAGAGCTGTGGATAAGGGGTTCTGGGGGCGGTATGGGTGGGCGTGGCATCTAAATTTTTATTGCAGATCTTTTCGAAATGTCAATTGCTATCTTCATACCAAATTTGGTGACTCTGGCTCGAAGTTTGTAAAAAGTGGGGAAAGAGGGGCTGGGGGCGGTATGGGTGGGTGTGGCATCCAATATTTTTCTGCAGATCTTTGTGAAATGTCAATTGCTATCTTCATACCAAAATTGGTGACTCCAGCTCGAAGGTTGTAAAAAGTGGGGAATGGGGGGCTGTGGTCAGTTAGGCTGGAAGTGGCATCCAAATTTTTTATGCAGATCGTTGTGAAATGTCAATTGCTATCTTCATTCCAAATTTGGTGACTCTAGCTCGAAAATTGTTAAAAGTGGGGAAAGGGTGGTTTGGGGGTGGTATGGGTGGGCGTGGCATCCAAATTTGTGCTGCATATCTTTGTGGAATGTCAATTGCTATCTTCATACCAAATTTGGTGACTCTAGCTCAACGTTTGTAAAATGTGGGGAATGGGGGGCTGAATGGGTGGGCATGGCTCCAAAACGTTGATGCAGATTTCTGGAGGTCGCTGCCTGCTATAATCCCACCAAATTTGGTGGCTCTAGCTCTACAACTCTTGAAGATACACGCATTCCCGTTTTTGTTGAAGCGTTGGGGTGGATGGGGGTGGCTAGGGCAGTATCGGTGGGCGTGGCATCTAAACTTTTGATGCAGTTTTTGGAGGGTCATCATCACATATCTTGGCACCAAATTTGATGGCTATAGCTCAAAAACTGTGGGAGATATAGGCTTTTTGGACTTAAAAATGCGGGGGGGGATGGGGGCGGAAAGGGTGGGCGTGGCTTTAAAATTGTTGATGCAGTTTTTGGGGGCTGCTAGTACTTATCTTCTTACCAAACTTGGTAGTTCACGCTGTAAGCATGTGCGAAATATATAGATTTATCGGTTTTGAGTTATTGAATTTATCGATTTGCCAGCCCCCCAGTTGTCGTAGAACCTCCATCTTGACACTTTAATTTACTTTGCCATAGATAAAGAGATTTTGAAAGTTTCAAGTCTCTAGCTTGAAGGGTGTGGAAAAAAGTTGCGAACATACAGACGGACGGACACCATGACGGACATTGCACAATCGCAATATAATCTTTACCTTCGGTATCGAGTATAAATATATAAAACCAAAAATTTAGCAAATTAAATATTGACACCCGTTGCGTAACTTTTATCCAAAATAGAGGCCAAGCGAGGGAAAAATCATTTTGAGAGTCGTTTTTGTGTCATCTTTATATATAAACTAGGGGGTCCCCCCCCCCCTGCTCGCTTCGCTCGCCAACCCCCCTCGCGCTACGCGCTCGATTTTCGAATGCAAGCAATTATAACGTTTGAAAATAACCGTGTGTTGAAGCCCCTGTGTATTCACTTGCACATCTGATGAAATCCTACATTTCCGTTTATACGACATAGTAAGTGCCCCGCTTACTTCGCTGCGCAGATAGTTTATATTATTTTAGCAATAAAAGATAGATGTAAAATAAATAAATTAGAAAATATTTAACAACAAATTAAAGCAAAGTATTTAATATTCTCTTTTCCACGCCACCATTGAGTTAGAGAATCAGGTGCGTAATTTTTTATTGTGGTTTCCTCAGTAGGCCTTATCCACTTGATGAATTTAATTTGCATTTATTAACAACTGTTAAGAGCTTCTTGATAAACGACATTGGTTGTTTTTCCGTCAGGTGCTAATACAACTAAACTTTTCGGTGAACTGACTCTTGAGCAGGCTACATAAAATTGGCCATGAGAGAAGCAATCGTGTCTTAAATCTAGTCCGGCTAATTTGAGAGTTTGTCCCTGTGATTTATTGATTGTTAGGGCAAAGCAAACTTTTAAAGGAAATTGCAATCTTTTAAATTGAAATGGCAATTCAGAGTCAGAAGGTATTAATGGAATTCTCGGTATAAAAACCGTTTCCCCTATACCACTGCCAGTAAAGACCATTGCTTCGACAACGTTCTTATAAGCTTTAACTTCCAATCTTGTACCATTGCACAGTTTTGGCGGCTTCAAGTTGCGAATCAACATCACAGGTGAACCAATCTTTAAAGTTAATTTATGTTGAGGCAGACCAGCCGGATTTAATGAATTAAGAAACTCGACGGGGTAATGAACTCCATCTTCGACTTCAGTCACAGAATCAATAGAGTTATGTGTCATTTCTTCACTTTGAAATGATTTTAATAAAAACTCGTTTATTTCCAATGCATTGTCATTTCTCGCAGTCAAAATAGCACGTTCTGAAAACCATTCGAGTGATTTTTCAGAGATATTTGTAATATCCGGAAATATTTTGAGAGTTAGTTCTTCAATACTTTTCACAACATGACACAAAGTTGATGGTAAAGTTATTTTGCCATCATGGGTTGGAAATAATCCATTTCCTATTTTAAGAAGCATACCTGCAAATTCACCAGCTATGCTATCACCTTTTAAGTGCACTCGCATATTTTTTGTTAATGCAATTTTCTGTATTTTGGGCCACAAAATTGAAGACTTTAAGCACGCATTTATTTCATCTGCTCTTGTTCCTCTGGGGATCACTGGAAGAGTTTGTCGAAAATCACCAGCTAAGAGAACAGTTATGCCACCCATTAAGTATTCACTATCCCGAATGTCTTTCAAAGATCGATCTACAGCTTCAAAAGCACCTTTATGGGCCATAGTACACTCATCCCAAACAATAAGCTTGCAATCTTTGAGCACAGCAGCCATATTAGATTGCTTTGAAATTGAGCAATGTGGTGTTTCTAAATGAAACAAATTAAATGGAATCTTTAGAGTAGAATGCGCTGTGCGACCACCATTTAGTAAAGTGGCTGCGATACCGGAAGAAGCAACGGCCAATGCAATGTTTTTACTTTGCCGTACCTTTGCCATTAATAAATTTAAAAGAAACGTTTTACCTGTTCCACCAGGTGCATCTAAAAAATAGATTTCTCCTTTTTCTGCTTCAACGCTATGTAGTAACTTTTCGTAAACTTGTTTTTGCTCAGCAGTAAGGAGTAGCTCATTATTAACAACAAAATTATCGCAATTTTCATAATTTGTTTTTCTATGATATTCATTATTTTGAACAATTTCCTCGGATCTGATTGGTAGTGGAAGTCCATAGTTAGTCAAGTTTTTACCACCAATAGACAGTACTTTATCTTCAATGTACAAAAGACATTTATTAAATACATTATTCAGAATACTTTGATCAATATTTCTGTCTTGTGAAATATGAAAGACTCTTAAAATATCTTCTGAGAAACTCTCTTTATAAATATTCCAAAGTTTAAGAGCATCTGAAATTTGACAAAATACTAACATTATTGCAAAAAGTTTTCTCAGTTTTGTAGGATTTTGACATATGACAGCTGCGGCTATAGTTGAATCCCAGTGCCGAAAAACGTTCATGTATGGGAGATGCAAGGATTCTCCATACCGCTTCTGAGCTACTTATATAACGGCCACTTTCGTACATATTAATTTCATTACGTTGGTCTTCAAGAGTAAATGATGCTTGATCACTGCCTTTGTTAACATATTTACAGATGTATTTAATAGACTTTACAGAACTACAATACTCAACATTTATGTGAGCTTCAAATGTTCTCAAAAGTACACAGTTGTAAGGCACAACCCAACGATTATCTATGCAATTACCATTTATATTAATTGCATTACCTCCATCATCTATAGCTCTTCTACGATATAGAGGGTAACTATCTTTTCCAGTCACAGTTTCTTTAAGTAGTTGTCGAGGAAACCTTTTGGTACACTCTCCATTTTTCATGCATGGCGATTTATTATTAAATGCACCGCAAGGACCATGAATCATATTTGACTTAACAATGTTAAATAACAAAGGATCCTCATCTGCGTTTGGTATTTCGGCACAGATAATCTTATCGATTTTATCTGGTCTTATTTTATTTTCTAACCAAAGTAAAATATGAATATGTGGTAAGCCCCGCTTTTGCCATTCCACTGAGTACATGAAACATTGCACGCTTCCAAACAAAGAACCTTTTATCAATAGTGACATTAAAGCTTTAACTTTTAAATGAAAAACTCGAGCTATAATATCGTGACGATCATGTGGCTTTTGACCCGGTATCAAAACACTTTTGATGTCATTCCATTGTGGATTGCAGGTGAATGTTATGAAAAGATCTGGTCGCCCATAATGGCGAACATATGTCATAGCATCTTGAGTCTTTTCATGCATATATCGTGCAGAGCTTGTAAAAGAAGATGGTAAAATTACCATCTGACCAAGTTGAGCTGCTTCAACATCTTGTTGGCCTATTGCATCTTGTAGATGTATATAGCTATCTGCTCTGAGTTTCGCTTGATTGTAGCGAATATAATTTAACCTTTCTGTTTCAATTTTAGCATACATATCAACCAAAAATTGACTATAAAGGGAACGACAATAAATTAAATGATTTATCTCGGATTGACGAATCATTATTTTATAGCTGTAGAAGCTTAACGCAGATATCATTTTTTTTGGATCCTCCCTTTTTAATAATGGATTCCATTGTGGTATATCCACTGAATGGCCATCTTCGCCATAAGGAAATAGCAAAGGGTACTGTAAGGCATCGTATGATCGATGCACCTCACTAATGCGATGTAATTTATTATTATGGCTTTCAATAATAATATCGCGCTTTGCAAATTGCTGACCAACAATAACTATAGCTACTTCGCTTAATAGAGGTGCATTGTAAAGCCCTTTGTGTGCACCAGCGGGTGTTCGATCAGCATGTATAACCAATTTATAATCTTTAGTACTTATTGGTATTTTATTGAGAGCCATTTTTAGATCTTTTACATAACGATTATGATGATGAAACATTCATTGAAGATCCTTTACTACGCTTAAATCAACATTTGGAATATTTTTGCAACGTAGTTGGGCTTCCTTTTCATCATCACCAACAAAATAAATTTGAAGAAACTGCATTTCTTCATTTGGCAAAGGTCGGACACTACCAATTAAGTGATACACTTGTCCTTGGACTTTAAAGGTTGACCAACTTTCATTTATAATTTTTGTACTACCAAAAGAAGTCATTTGAAAGCAGCTGTTATACTTTCTTATACGATCAATGAAATGATCATGCTTGGGATGTCCACCAATTATTAAGCTCTTAAGTGGATCAGGCAAACTTTCATTTTGTGAAAGCTTAACTTTTCCTGCCTTGCAACAGATACCCAGAGGCTCATTTTTCCACTTTAAAGCATTACAATGTTTGCATATCAAATTCATACTACCAAGTTGAGTAATTTTATCTGACTTATAAGCTATTTCAAAATCATAGTTTAGGCCAGACATGGCTTTAACACTCCATGCACGCAAACGCCTTTCTTGACGTGCATTAGGATTATTAGCCTGATGTCGTCTCACTGCATCTCTATTAGCTTGAGGATTATCAGCCTGATGTCTTCTCTTTGCAGCTTTATGAGCTTCTGGATTATTAACCTGATATCTTTTTGATGCTTCTATGTGCTTACCCTTATTTTTTAAAGATATTTTTCAACTATATGTTTTCGTACTGTTTGTGTTGTTTTGTCGGTGAACCGACTACGTCTTTTAACGGGATTTTTAACATTTTCAGTTATACATTCACTTGACGTATCGGTATCTTGAGTTAATACTTCCTCTAAAGGAATATAAACATCAAAGTGTCCATTCATTAATTCGCCGGTAAAACGCAATTTTTTCACAGGATGCATATCATTTCCTAATGATAGATATAAGTTTCCATTTAGAAAAACTTGAAAATTTACAGCATAAATTTCTGCTGCTGCTTGAAGCTCACATGCAGTACCATAAGTATATGAATTTGACATAGTGCACTCATATTGTTCAGAAGAGCTTTAAAACTCTCCATTTATGTTCATGCTGAAGCAATCAAAAGTTTCCCAGTTGGTAACGACATGGGTTACAATATGTTGGCGTATGGTGCCATGGAAGCCTTGCCTACCATATAAAAGGTAGGAAATAGATCTAAAAAGGCAGGCTCCATCACCAAATATGCGAACAACTGAATGCGGCACCAAAACACCACTTATATCTAAAGTTTCAATAGACATCTTTTAATTTGGCTGTGAGACAATTGACTTCACTGTAAAACGATTGTTACAACGTTACAGTGTCTATAGGTAAGTATAAAATTCAATAAAATTGAATATGCCAACTTATATTATTTTAAAAGAATATTCAGACTGCTTAGTTTTATTTGATTTTTAAATGCACTTAAGCAGCGTCTATATAACTATTATATAATATGAAAAATAGAAGACAACTATATATAATGTTGCTTCAATTATTAAGTCTAAAATCGACTTATTTTTATTGTGTTTAAAAAACCACAAAAGAAATTAAAATACGTTGATCGTTAATGTTTTAAATTAAATATTTTTTATAACTTATCATTAAAATACGTATTTTATATGAATTGTATATAAATAATACGAAAATCAGAAAAATAAATAACTCACTGATCCAAAAAGTAACTTTCGATGTTATCCTTTAATACAAACTATATTTAAAAATGAACTGAAACGAAACGTAACTTTCTATCTTCAAAATAAATATAAACTAAAATGCATAACCAATTCCCTAACCATTGTATGTAAAAACATAAAGTGGGAAAGAGTATTACAGTTATTCCTCTACACAACACACACCGAGATCTTACATACAACGCTTGTACTTAAGAGCTAGGTGTAGGTGGTACAAATTAGGCAATGTCATTCCCTTAAATGTAAACTCTAAGTTATGCTTAATTTAGCTTAGTGAGTGCGGAGGAGGAAGGGATATTAGGATTTATGTTTGACATGCAGAGCGTGCGCACAAAGAGCATTTAAAAACAAACAGCTGATAGAGAAATGACGAAATAACGGAGTCGCGAATTTTTTTTTCGCAAAGTGTGCGAAGTGCGAGATAAAGATTAGTTGTACCGCACTTTGCATTGCATTCGCTTGCTGCCGTTTATGATGCTTTTGCTCCTGCTGTTGCTGCGGCTGCTTAGTAAAAAAGGGTGGTATAGACTTAATTGACTTATTAATTAATAAATGCAATATATAAAAATGTATTATTCATAATACATATTACCTTTCTTATTGGCATTAAATAATTGATAAAAACAATCAAACAAACAATCAAAAAACAGTATGAAATAAAATTATTTTGTTAATTAAATACCGAAAACAAATTGTTAGCAATGGCTATTTATGAAATTTTAAAACATAGGGTATTAAAATTTTGTGCTTTGTATTTCGAAGCAACTTGCAAGTGTTTAGCTTGTATTTTCTTTGCATTTGCCTATTCTCGATGTGTACACAGAACGCTATTGCTTCTCGAATGACTATTTGATCTACAGACCAGAGGGTATATTGCTTTTGTGCAAATGTATGTAACAGGTAGATGGAAGTATTTCTGACCAAATTATATATAGGTATTCTTGTTCATTATCATTAGGCGAGTCGATTTGCCATATATGAAAAAATAATGTTAAAGGATTAGTGTATCTCTTAGTCAACATTATTACAAATTCTGGGCATCAAAAATCATAAATGTCAAAAATCTTTCAGCAAGAAATGTGTTTAACGCACACGCATACAATACTAATGCATATTTACAAAATTGGCGGCCCCGGCAGAAGTATAAACGTATACTAATAATAATAATGTATTTTTTAAAGACGCTTGCTCTCCGCCTCCTGACCCACAAACAGACAATCCAAAAATATTAATTTTGCTAACAAACAGGCAAAACAGACAAAAATGTAACTATTTGAAACTTGACTTTAACAGGCACGCAGCAATTGCCAGCTGGCAACCACGCAACGTTATTCCTCTTTGCTATCGGCATATTGCTTTGCGCTTTGCAAAAATATGCCTGTGTTTTCGCAAACACACTGGTTATAAACAGCCAATCGCACCCGCATTGGAATTCAGCAAGCAGTTTTCGTAAAGAGAGCGATGTCACGTCTATAGTACAGAAACATAGGAAACCAATTTCGTATGTGCATAAGCCGAAAGCGATAGGCAAAAACCGCAAGAACAAATTTTTTGCATTCACAGTTATTTTTATACCCTAAAATAGGTAAAAAGGGGTATATTTTTTTTGTGCTAAAGTATGTAACAGGCAGAAGGTAGCATCTCCGACCCCATAAAGTATATAAATTCTTGATCAGCATCAACAACCTAGTGGATATAGCCATGTCCGTCTGCCTGTCCGTCCTTCCGTTCAACACACATATGTCGATGAACACATCTGTATGTGCATTAGAAAACCAACTAAAGTTACAAAAGCAAACTCAAAAGTTATAATCGCATCGATGCAAACACACTCACACACACATAAATACAAACGTACTTAAGTGTACGCGCCTTGCTTGTACAAAATTCATACAAAGACCAAATGTACATAACGATAACGAAAAGGTAGTTCTCGTACCAACAAAAGAAAATAAACTATGATAATTAAGGGTAATAAATAATAAAAAATTTATTTTTCAGAAATTTTTAAAGTTTGCAACTCATGTTGCAGCTTTTGCACCTCCTCTTGACATTTTTTTTCAAGCTCTGATTTCATTGCTTGAAACGCTTTTTTGTTTTGAATTTCTATATTCTTTTGTTTTTTAATAATAAAATTTAATTTTTTATTCAATTGAAAAATTTTGTTATGCAGCGATTTAAAATTTTGGTGGCGCAGCTTGACATGATTTTGTTTTGGCTGGCGCTGCTGCTGCTGCTGTTGCTGGGGCTGCTGCTGCTGCTGTGGCTGGAACTGCTGCTGCTGTGGCTGGAACTGCGGCTGTGGCTGGAACTGCTGCTGTGGATGGAACTGCTGCTGTGGCTGGAACTGCTGCTGTGGCTGGAACAGCTGTTGCTGCTGATGCTGAAGCGGCGGCAAAAAATATTGCTGGGGTGGCACCGGAACCCAATAATTATAACCATTCATGGTCAGTCACTTTTGGAAATAAGCCAATACGAAAATGGCACACTGAAGTAAAAATTTAAAAATTCTCTGAGAGCTGAAAGAGTTACAGTTATTTCTGTGAATTGATCTCATCTACAGAAAACAATAATATCACATATTCATGCGCTTAAACCAGTCGCACAAAGAGCATTTAACGTGACATCGCTCTCTTAAGTTCTGCTTGCTGAGATCGAATGCGGCAAAGACATTGTAAACAAACAGCGGTGGATAGAGAAATGACGAAATAGCGGACTCGCGATTTGAGCGAAGTGCGAGATAAAGATTAGTTGTACCGCACATTGCATTGCATTCGCTTGCTGCCGTTTATGATGCTTTTGCTCCTGCTGTTGCTGCGGCTGCTTAGTAAAAAAGGGTGGTATAGACTTAATTGACTTATTAATTAATAAATGCAATATATAAAAATGTATTATTCATAATACATATTACCTTTCTTATTGGCATTAAATAATTGATAAAAACAATCAAACAAACAATCAAAAAACAGTATGAAATAAAATTATTTTGTTAATTAAATACCGAAAACAAATTGTTAGCAATGGCTATTTATGAAATTTTAAAACATAGGGTATTAAAATTTTGTGCTTTGTATTTCGAAGCAACTTGCAAGTGTTTAGCTTGTATTTTCTTTGCATTTGCCTATTCTCGATGTGTACACAGAACGCTATTGCTTGGCGAATGACCATTTGATCTACAGACCAGAGGGTATATTGCTTTTGTGCAAATGTATGTAACAGGTAGATGGAAGTATTTCTGATCCAATTATATGTATGTATATATTATATGTATATGCGGGAAGTTCAGTCAATCAATTTTGTAAGATTTTATTTGCAATGCATGCTACTGCTGCTGATGTAGATTACATTTTCTTAAGTTTCTATTTGTTAGTGTGTTTGTTTTTGCACGGTATATATTTGGTGAACATTTTTTTGCTTTCTTTTAGCTTGCTTCAGAAGTCAACAATGTATGCATGCATTTACAATGTATGCGCGCGCTCTGCAAGTCTAACAAAGAGCGTAGTAACGCTACCTTCTTCGCACGCACTGAATTAACGCAAAACATATCTAAGAGGCTGCAGCTAAGTGAATTGCATATTGCCTTTAGCTTTAATTTAGTGTGTGCGGAGGTGTTAGGGTTATTAAACTTTATGATTGACATGCAAAGCGCGCACATAAAATAGAGAGTGAACGTAAATGAGCAACATCAAAGGAACATGATCGGAACGAGATTTGTAATAACCTGATTATCTTAAGAGCAACACGCGCACTTATGTCAACGCCGTATGCTTGTTCGCAATTGCATATCAATAACATATTAATAATGTTAGTTAGTTTTGTCTAAGTTATATAAGCAGCAAGTAGGCAAATCCACCCCCATAAAATATTCTGGTGTGGGTAATTTTTCTAGACGCACCAAGTTTTGTTTTGTTGTTTTTGTTTTTTTAAATCAATCACACCAACAAAAAGTAGCAGTGTGGGCCCAACAACAACAACAACAAACGCTTCTTGCAAGTGTACGAACCTTTTTTTTATGACACTTTGCTTGCGGGACTCAAAGGCGTCATTGCCCATTGTTTTGTTTTTGTATTCTCGCTCGCGATCGAGCTCTCAGTTTGTCCGACAATCTGGCGACAGTAGTTGAATGGGTAATTGTTGTAATTGTAATTTGATTTTTAAAATGGGTAAAAAGTGCTCCAAATCGTATGGGAGGTACTTGAAGGAGTTGTCCAAATAAAAATTCCTTTCTTAGTGCTCACTTTCAACCTGCATAAAATATTGTGTGAAAATTTCAGCCTTGTAGCTCTTTTCGTTTAGGCTGTGGCAATGTCAACAATCACTTAGGACAAACTCTTTTCTATATAGAATAAGAAGAGTTTGTCCTGACTGGAATGGAAGAGCCTCGGTGACCAGCATCTGATGCGGCCACAGTTCACAGTGAGCTATCGCTGTCCTTTACAATCGAGTCAACAGAGAAACCTTTGAACTGCTTCCGAAATCAGATTTAATTAGGGAAGGCATTTTTCCTCTAAAACGGAACTTCGTAATATTTGGCGAGAAAACTCGCCATTTAATAAGCCTCACCAATAAGGACTCCCTTATTGAGTCAGTTAAGTTTGTCACAAAGTTGGTTAGGGCTTGCCTACCACGAATTTTTGGCATTGCAAACGTGTTCAGTATATGCGACCGAAGGGAATTTGTTTTTAAAGAACACAATCGAGCGCACAGAGCACCGCAGGAAAACATCAAGCAAATCCTTGCAGAGTAATATTTCCCCAAAAAGACAAAACTGGTTAACCAGATGGCCTTAAATTGCCAAAGTTTCACGAAGGTAAAGTATGATAGGTACCCAAAAAAACAACAGGACCTTGGCCAGACACCAACTCCCTCTCAAACTGGAGAGATAGATGTTGCACATCGACATTTTCTCCAAAGAAAAAAAGTTTTTTCTTACCTGCATCGACAAATTTTCAAAGTTCACGGTTGTCCAGCCAAAAGCGTCCCGAACAATAGAAGATATGAGACCGCCTCTGCTAGTGTTAATGAACATCTTCCCATTAGCAAAACAAGTGTATTGTGACAATGAACTCGTATTTAAGTCAGAAAAAATTAGACCCCTGCTATTGAACAATTACGGCGTAAGTGTTGTTAACGCGCCTCCGCTACACAGAACATCTAATGAACAAGAAGAGCACTTTCATAGCACACTTTTGGAGATATCCAGGTGTTTGAAACTGCCAAAGGGGATTGTGGACACGGTCGACCTGTTTTGCAGGCGACAATCGAGTCAAATAGTTCCATTCACGCAGTTGTCATGAAAAGGCCTAAGGACATATTGGTCTCCGTTTCGACAGAATGCATCCGCGATGTTAGGGATAATTTAGAGAATGCCCTACTCCTGCAGAACGAGAAGGAAAATAAAAAACGGCAAAACAGGGTCTTCGAAGTAGGTGGAAAGGTCCTGATAAAGACAAACCGCAAGCTGGGTAATCTCACTGCGTAGGAAAGAAAGTTGAAGCGGACCTGGGGACAACGGTCCTCGTTGAAGGGAGGGTGGTCCACGTACACCCTTTTAATTGAAATGCAACGTTTTTTAGGATTACATTTCACTTACTTTTAATGCTGGCAACGACGTCTGCACGGGTGACGGACTATACGCACGCGGACTACATACCAATTGAAGACGGAAACATCTTACTTTGGGACAGTTATAGGTACTTGAGACATACTACCAACCTGACGGACTACAGGACAATGATGGACGAGACAGGGAGACTGACGAGTTCATTTCCGCAGTCCCATATGAGGAAGTTGCTGGAAATTGACAACGGACATGTACTGGACATGTTGTCCGCTCTTGATGTGCATCATCGCAAGGTAAGAAGCCTTGATTTTTCGGGAACAGCCCAAAAGGTTACTGCCGGCACCCCGGACGCAGACGACTTAGACTAGGACTAGGACTTAAGGACTCGACTAGACATATCTCAAACGCAACTGGTCACTGCAAGCCATTGACAGATTAGAATAAACTCAAAGTTGCAAGAAAAAATAAACCAGCTCACTGACACTGTAAACAAAATTCTTAATTCCACAAGCGATAAACAGGCTGACACCGGCTGCCTTTTTGAAACACTTACGATTCGTAACAGAATGCTGATAACTGGAATAGGAATTTTAATGCTTACCTTAGCCTTGAAAAAAATAAACGTAATTATTCTATCAATAATTGATCATTCGGACCTGCTAAACATTCTCACTGACCAAATTACAGGGACCACAGCTACTGACATTTCGAAAGTATCTAGCAATAAGGTAGATCGTAAGGGTAACATAATTAGCTTTATAATAAAATTCACGATATTCCCGGTCGCTCACAATGGCATGGTACTGCAGCTTAATGACAATCTGGTGGCTGACTGCGACTGCGACTGACTGCGATGGCCAGATTCTAGCTGTGGACAGCTGCATCGGCGACATTCTGCAAACAGGCAAAACAACAGCTGCGCGCAAGGTCTTCACTCAGGAGGCACATCCTATTGCCAGACACAACCGAGTCACCTCAACCACTTCATTGTAGTGGATGATAGTATCGTGATCATAAATGATAGAGGTGCAATAGTCGCTTACGACGACAACGCAGCGTTCAAGGTTGAAGGAACAAGCCTTGTCACCTTTAAAACGCATTCTGATGTTAATGGCATGCGGTACTTTAAGCGAAACAGTGTGCAAAATCGGTTCCCGGCAGTTGCAGCTGTTACTGAACGTCAGTGGGCACGATGAGGTGCTCAGCCTTCCATACATCCACAGTTGGAGTGAGGATGGCCTTAAGTACATCAAAGAGGTTAGAAACAGCGTCAATGTGGGAAACAAAACAGTGTTTTCCTTGGGTGCGATATTGTTGGCTTGCATCACCGGCGCGGGAATCTATTGGCTCTGCCGGCTGACTACGTTCCATCGCAGCGCTAAAAGAATCTTGGAGATGATCAACAACTGTCTTCGAGAGGGGGAGTAGTTATCCCATAACGAGTGTCCACTGTGTGGATACATCACGCCATGCGGCTGCCTACCGATAAAACGCTGGTTTAGGCAGATTATCGGTCAGCAACAGTGAGTACAGCGCATGAGTGGGCCAGCTGCACAGAATGCAATCCGATACCACACACGCGCGGCCAGCTTCCGGGTTGGCAGCGACGATGACGCCGACAGCGTGGCTGGCGACATGTAGGGCTAGCTTAAGTTAGACATAAGTACAATAATCAATCTAAAATTGAGTATCAATAAAGCAAGGCGAACCGCCACTCACACCAAATTTAGTTAACTAACCTTTCTGCATCCATTTATGCACGGAGCACATAATTTAACATAGCACAGCATACGATTTTGTGTGTGCACGCGATCGTTATAATAGGAACATTGCTGCTTCTATTTCAATTAATGCATACAAATTGGCATTCACTTTGCAGTGTACCAAAAAACGTGCATATATTTACAGTGCGAGCGTTTCATTTGCCGTTTTTAATTCCATTCATGCAGATATGTAATGCATATATGTATGTTCATATACACATGTGTGTACAAAAAATTCGTCCGCGGAGATGCGTCGCTCACGTTTGACTCGTGACTGAAATATAAGGCAACATTAAAGGGGGGCGACAGAGCGAGTAAGGCAAACTTGTTAAGTATACCTTCGCCCAAGGCATACCTGACAAGGTAGCATTGCCCGCTCGCTCACGATGTTTTAACAAATTAGTTCAAAAGAGAGCGAGAGAGTAATGCATTTGTCGCAATATGTAGGTATAACGAAAATCTCGTACAAAAGTGCAAAGCACAACACAAAGAATTCGTGCGCGAAGATAAATCTCACACAACGTTTGGCTCAAGACAGGATGCAATCCGATACCACACAAGCGCTGCCAGCTATCGGGGTGGCAGCGACGACAACGCTCACAGCGCGGCCGGCGACATGTAGGGCTAGCTTAAGATTATTGTAAGCTTTATAATTCAGTCTAAATATATTCTGAATGAAGCGCGACGTATCGTCCGTAAAACATTTGTTGATTGTTAAGTTAACTCAGCTGCATTCATTAATGCAACCATATTGTTGGAACCTCCAGTAATAATTCACCAAACAAATTATAACACATAATCAATTGGCGCCTGAAGTGTGAAAAACTCGCGTATCAAAAAAAAAATAAAACAACAAACGACACAGAAACATAATTTTGTGAACAAAAAACAAAAATACATCAGTGATTGTGTGAACTTTATATACCACACAATAACACAAGAACTGTGAGCTTGTGAACCTTAAGGTACAAATCAAAAATATTGATAATAGCTTACCGACCAATAGGACGAAAATTCTACAAGTGGTAGAGAACAATATCATTCACCTAAAGAGTCAGTTTCGAGGTTATGTTCTGCTGAGCAGCACGTCTCAGACTAACGCTAGTCTTTTAAAATCAATTTTAGCACTTATTAATCAAAGACAAGCCCACAATTGTGGCACAAACTGTGTACAGTCACCCTCTGAAGTCGCTGTTTGTGGTGGCAAGTGAAAGTGAAGAAGTTATTTTATTTTACAAACTCTGTGTAAATTAATGAAAAGTGGGACTCCGCTACCTGACAGCCACGTCATTGTAAGTGTTGCAAAACAGCGTTTGCTGTCTAAAAGTTTCCCGTTACTCTGGTTCGGGTACCAGTTAGAAGCTTTGAGCAAGTCCTTTAACTGTCCCCAAGTGAGTATGGCTGGATCGCGAAACGTGCATAGTCTAGGGGCATAACCGGCTAATGCAAGCAGCAACAAGCCGATTGATATGACGAATAATAGAGTGCTCCTTGGCGAGGCCTTAAGAAAGGTAGTGAACGAACACTCTTCAAGCGTTTCTAACGAGGTATCCGCAAGTGCCGCAGCTGCACCAACTCCGGCAGCTGGCGCCAATATGAATTGGCAGGGGCCTGGTAGCGACTCAAATCAAATTAGCGTTCTACCCATCAGCAAAAACAAGGATCGTAAGGCAAACAACGACAACGACAGTGAGGACTCAAACTGGAGCTTGACTAAGCAACCCAGGTTAAAAAAGCGTAAAGCAGCACGCAGGCCTTCACGCGCAAACGACGGTCCCAGTACCAGTGCTGTGGCTTCTTCTGTTCTGAGTACGAACTCATTTTAGCTGCTCTCAAGCGATGACGACGACATTAGCGATGATGAAATTCTGAAAGCCACAGAGGACGCCACCGAACAACAACCACAGCCCATTCCCAAAACTATTAAGCCACCGCCAATAATAATCCCAAATGTGCTTGACATTAACGCGCTGATCATGTCTATGCGCAAACTCATTGGCAATGGTAAGGATTTTTCCTACAAGGCAGAAAGAGACGGCAAAGTAAGAGTGATGATGGGTGATAAGGCAGGCTACACTACTCTCAAAAATCACCTAGATCTTAACAAGTCAAGATACTACACCTTCCAGCCTCGTGACGAGAGAGCTTACCGAATTGTGGTCAAGGGCCTACATCATTCGACCGAGAAAGCCAGTGTTAAGGAGGCAATGTTGGAGCTAGGCCACATTGTCAGAGACCTGCACTATGCCATAAGTCGCAGCACTAAAATGCCTATGTCAATTTTCTTTATTAACTTGGAGCCAGCCAGCAATAATAAAGATGTTTACCAAATTAAGCGAGCCGCCGATCAAGTTCAACGACTTGGTCCAATGCTTCCGCTGCCAAGGGTTCGGACACACCCAAAGATACTGCCAACTAGGCTTTAGATGCGTCAAATGCGGAGGTAAGCATAGTACTGCCGACTGCGAAAAAAGTAAAGATGAACCGGCCTCTTGTATGAACTGCAAGGAAGACCACGCTAAAGCTAAAGCTCTCGACGCCCCTAAGCGCAGCCGCCCAGAAGCCACGCTCACAAGACCATCGCAAGCAGCAACCTTCCACTCAGTTGACCCTAACTTCAGCTACGCCTCGATTCTCAGAGGTGGTAACAGCGCACAGACCCAGGTTCCCGATCTTGCTCCCATGCAACCTAGCAACCAAATTGAAGCCATGATGACTCGCATGGAAAACGTGATGGAAAGGCTCATGGAGAGGATGTTCGCCCAGACAGCTCAAATGATCGCCACGCTAATTACCAAGTTATGCAAATAAAACTCCATATAACAATATGGAACGCGAACGGCCTGTGCAAAAGCTGGTCAAAGATCGAAAACTTCGTTAAGACCAACCACATTGACATCCTTCTCCTGTTCGAAACACACCTCACCGATAGATCTTATTTTTGCCTCAATGGATATCATCTAATCCATGTAAATCATCCCAACGGAAGTGCCCGTGGCGGTGCCGCAATTCTTGTTATAAGCGGCATCAAGTATGTCGAGCTGCCTGGCCTTCAAGAAAACTGGATCCAGTGTGCGCAGATCAGACTGACCAGCCCACTAGGTGATCTCTCAGTCGCTGCAGCGTATGTCCCACCTAGACATAACGTCAAAGAATACGAATTTGGTCAACTCCTGGACTGCCTCGGAGCCAGATTCATCATTCAACGCCAAACACTCCTGGTAGGGCTCTAGAGTAAACAACTATAAAGGAAAAGAGTTGCTAAAGTGCATTTTACGCACTCTTCGGGTGAACCAACATACTGGCCAACTGACCCGTCAAAAAATCCTGACATTCTGGACATAGCCATCTCCAAGGGCATAACCTCATGCAATTTGGTCTGCAGTGCCAACTCGGACCTTCTCTCGGACCACAGCGCCATTTCATTGCACCTGAACACACCGGTTGAGAGAAAATCCGTCCGGAAAAAGCTTAACCAGAGCAACACGGACCCCACAATGTACAAATCCTGGCTGCAACAGAGAATCAACCCAAATGCCGAGCTAGTTTCCCTTGAGGATATTGATTCGACTATTGAGCACCTTACGAAGTAAATGCACAATGCTGCTGCATTCGCAACTGCTCGGCGTAGAAGCACCCGGACACATATCCCTTCGAGAGACCTGCACCTCTGGACCCCTGAAGATGCAGCCCTTGTCACTGAAAAAAGACGTCTCAGGCGTGTTTGGTTTTTGTCACGTAGCCCTCATGACGAAAACCCGCTAAACAGAGCAACTAAACAACTCAAAGAGCTGCTTCTGAACCTAAGAAGGAGCGCGTTTGATGAGTTCATAGAGAACGTCGAGCCTGGTGACCCCCAGCGCAACCTCTGGCGGGTAACGCGGCATATCAATAGGCCCACCAAGAGAGCAGTGCCAGTTAAAAACGCAAGCGGTGATTGGTGCCGGCCCAACTGTGAGCGTGCCGAGGCATTTTCGGACCATCTCTACAACGCTTTTTCGCCCATCGAGAGATGCACTACTGAGGATACCGAGGACACCAGAATATTGCTAGAATCCCCAAGACCCTGTGGCACGACAATTCCTCCAGCGGTCGTTGAGGACATTGAGCAAGACATCGCCTCATTAAAATGCAGCAAGTCACCTGGCTTTGACGGCATCGACGCCATGGCGCTTAAGATGCTCCCCCCTACCTGCACCGTGTTGATATGTAGAATTTTCAATAGATGTATGCAAATGCGCGAAAGTGATACTTATTCCTAAGCCAGGAAAACCAGAGATCAATCTAGCTTCCTATCGTTAAATAAGTTTGCTGGCCATACTATCCAAAATACTTGAGAGAGTATTTCTACGCAGAATGTTGCCGATAATGGACGATGCTGGTGCTGATGCTTCAGGCGCTCACATGGAACACCCGAGCAATGCCATAGGCTTGTAGAGCAGATTTTGAATGCATTGGAGAACAAGAAGTACTGCTGCGCGGTAATGGGTAACGGGTCTGGCATCCCGGACTGCTTCACAAGATTAAGGTGAATATACCCATGGCATATACGGAATATTGTACGTGAGATGCGGTGAAGCTAAGTCATCGATCAGGACTATCAGAGCTGGTGTACCACAAGGCAGTGTACTGGGTCCTATATTGTACACCTTGTACACAGCCGACATGCCCTTTCTAGCCACTGCTTCGCTGCCCCAGGACGCTTCTGACGAAATTCAACAGCAACTTAATCTGCTTAACGGCTGGCTGAAAAGGTGGAACATTGCTGTAAACCAGGAAAAGTCGACACAAACGACGTTTGCCCTGCGCCCGGGCAATTGTCCGCACGTCTATCTAGACGGAACAGTCATCCCTGAGGAAGTAACTCCAAAATACCTTAGTATTACTCTGGACAGGAGGCTAACATGGCGTGCGCACCTAGCCCGAAAACGGAAACAGGCCGATTTAAGGCTGCGTCAGTATTACTGGCTAATCGGCAGAAAATCAAAAATGAAACTCAAATTCAAACTGCTCGTTTATAAGGCTATTCTGAGGCCCATCTGGTCCTATGGCATCCAGTTGTGGGGTACAGCGAGGAAAAGCAACCTGATGTTGATTCAAAGTCTCCGAATCATTTCAGGTGCGCACGTGTACTACGATGCCACCAACTGGGCATGCCAACTGTAAATGAAATAATTAGGAAGATGAGTGCCAGCTACACTGCTAGATTGTTTAATCACCCGAACAACCTTGCCCTATCCCTTCTGGACAACAGCCTTACAACAAGAAGACTTCAGAGGACCCACCTGCTCGACCTCCCACATCTGAAAGACGATTGATCCTTCCCCACACGTGCTTTTGAAACTGATGACATCAAAATCTACATCTGCCAACTTTTTTATTTATACATTTTAATTATTGACCATACGGCGGATTTTAAATATAAATCAAGAGGTGAAAAAAAAAAAAAAATAAATAACCTATAGAGTAGGCTTAAAGACTGTAAGCGACCCTAAAAGCTTGCTTCATTTTCATTTCATTCCTCGAGTGACAATCCAATGAATAAGATAAAGTTATCAGAGACACCAACCCATTCCCGACCAAGTTAACGAGTGCTTCATTCAAATATTCAGAAAGAAAGAGATCTAAATGTAGATAAAGTGGGCGACATAATCGCCCGGAAATCGGCAGCCTTTGGTTGGTCACCCAAACGCTCAAGAAGACGTCTTCGAACGGTGCACTCCATCGACTTGCCCAACAGAGTTATAGCTTCAGTGTGTACACTACAAACACCATACTAATATTGTATTATAAGTTGCTTAGCACACGTAATTTTAAGTTTAATTTAAGTTGTTAAAAATTATAATAAAAGAACATCAACATCAACATAAACATTAACAAAAGGAAAAACTAAAGGAGTCAACGATCAGCAGTTCCCCGCATCGAACCAATAAAAATATAAGAATAACTAGCACACAAATAATGATTTTCATGTAAGTGATTTGGTAAATGAGAAATATAATTAAAAAAATATCAAACAAAAAATTAAGCAAATTAAAAATTTACACCCTTTGCGTAACTTGTATCCAAAATAGAGGCCAAGCGAGGGAAAAATAATTTTGAGAGTCGTTTTTGTGTCATAAATTATAAAAAATTTCGCACCATGCAACCTAGAGAAACCTACCACGACTACCCAAGATAGCCTCACTAGACAAATTAGAGAAGTCCCTGGAGACCCTCAATAAAAATCTGGTGGCGGCCTATCATAAAACTTGTAGACCGTCGCAAGAGAAGACGAGACACAAGCCCCCATGGTGGACTCCAGAGCTCAAAGGACAAAAAAAAGCGTTCTAGAACTCTTCAAACTCGCAAAACAAGCGGAAGAAGAGCTAATATAGATAGAATACAGAATAAGGCTTCGAGACTTCATGAAAAAAGTACGAGTAGCTAAAAGACACGCATAGCAAAACTTCTGTTCAGGCATTGAGAAGACAGCTGACACTGCAAGGTTAAGAAAGCTGCTAGCTCGCCAACAGACGGTGCAAAGCCAATTAAAAACAGAAGGCGGCATATGCGCTACATTCCCTCGTAGCAACCATCGAGAAAGCACTGCACCATAAAGAATACGCTCTAGGCGCATTTCTGGATATCTCAGGCGCATTTAATAATGTGTCAACGGAAGCAATAATGCACAGCCTAAGAGCTGTGACCCCAGCAGAAGCAGTTTACTCTTGGGTCCAGAACCTACTGAGCAGCAGGAGACTACTTGCGGAATGGGGAACCACGACCACAATCAGGGAAGCAAAGTGTGGCACTCCCCAAGGAGGAGTGCTCTCACCCTTACTGTGGAACTTGGTAAACGACCTGCTAAAGAAATTCAAATGGAAAGCCCCGAAGATAACTGCCTATGCGGACGACATAAGCATAATTATCACGGGCAAGTGTCCATCGAAAATCAGCTCAGTCATGGACTACACACTTAAAGAGATACTAGCTTGGGCCACAGAAGCCAGGCTGAGTATCAACGCGGACAAGACGGACCTTATTCTCTTCACCAAGAGATACAAGGTACCAAGCTGGACGCCACTGAAAATAAAAGTAAAATGCTGATAAAGGAAAGTATCAAATACCTGGGAACAGTAATAGATAGCAAATTGAGTTGGAAGCTCAATGTGGAGGAAAGGGTGAAGAAGGAAACCAATGCACTCTATACATCGCAAAAGATGTTCGGTAGCACTTGGGGACTGTCACCAAGAGTGACACATTGGGATCTCATCTCGGTTGTGCGCCCCATACTGCTCTATGCAATACTGGTATGGTGGAAAGCCACAGAGAAGTCCACATACCTTAAACGAATGGAAAAAACTCAGCGACATGCACTGATGTGCATTACAGGGGCGCTGAGAACTACACCAACTAAGGCACTACAGATTATGCTCAATGTCAACCCAGTGAACATACAAGCACGCCTTACAGCAAGAAAGACTGCACAACGGCTATACACGATAGGCAACTTTACGAAACACGGCTACGGGCACAGTACAATTGGAAGGGAGACAGAAGTCGAAACAGACCATATGACCCCAAGAAACAATTTCAACTTCACGCCCACTTTCTTAGCTTAAGATGACTGGCGCTCAGGAGCAGAGCGGTCAGCCATAAACATATACACAGAGGGCTCAAAAATGAGGGAGGGAGTCGGCGCAGCAGTATACTGCAGCATTTTCCAAGCGGAGATATTCGCAAAAAGGAAAGCAGCAGAAGCAGTCCTACAAACTAACACAAAACACGATGAAGTAAAAATATTCGTGGACAGTCAGGCAGCAATTAAAGCCCTGCAGGCCCATTACATAGGCTCTCGGAATGTCTTGGCGAGCAGGGAAGCACTAGATGCACTCGGCATTTCTAAAAAAGTGCGCATCTATTGGATTCCAAGCCATCAGGGATTCGAGGGCAACGAGATAGCAGACACGTTGGCTAAGAAAGGTGCAACGGGACTCAACAGTGATTCTGCGGATGTTCCGATCTCACTGCGAACGCTACACTCATACATGGAAATACAAGCACGGGATACAGCAGCACTAAGGTGGACAAACACCTCTGACTGCAAAATCTCGAAAATAATGTGCAAAACATATGATGTTAAACTAACGCAATACATGCTAAACCTAAAATGGCATGACTGTCGAAGGATTGCGGGTCTCTTGACGGGACACTGCCTAACCGCGGTACACATGAAAAGGCTTGGCTTAACGGTTAACGACGAATGCAGGAAATGCAAGGATACAGGTGTCAAAGAGACGTTAGAGCACCTCCTCTGCAGCTGCCCCGCACTGGCAGCACAACATTTGTTGCGAGGATTGGGAAAAACCCAATCAGACCAGCGTTAGATTAGTAATTAGTGGTTACGATTAGATAAAGCAAAAAGGATCGATCTTTTTAGTACTGGAGTTGAGGCCTCAAAGGACACAAGAGAATAAAGTTTGTTATAGTCAGAACATATAACACGAAATGGTTCATGAATTAAATAGTTGCTGAAGCAACGATCAAGGCTTAGGGGTAAAAAGTTACGTGAAGATCTAACCGGGACATTAAATTTAATTCGACTCAAAAGAACTAATGAGTCGATTTCACAATTAAGTAGGTTAGTAATAAATAATACTCCATGCATAGTTCTACGGTTTAACAGGGAGGGAAGATTTATCAAAAGGAGTCTACTTGAGTAGGGGGGTAAGTCAACTCCAGGAACCCAGTTAAAACTTCTAAGGGCAAATAAAAGAAATTTCTTCTGCACAGATTCAATTCTGTCCTGGTGAATCGAGTATTGTGGAGACCACACACAAGATCCATAGTCCAGGATGGGACGAACTAGGGATGTATAAAGAGTTTTAGTGGTGTAGGGATCATTAAACTCTTTCGACCACCGCTTGATGAAGCCAAGGACATTAATGGCCTTATTGACCATGGACAAAATATAAGCGTCAAACTTTAATTTAGGATCAAGAATAATGCCTAAATCTTTAATTTCAAACACGCGGTCAAGTGGTGAAGCATCAAGCAAGTAGTGAGCAGTATGAGGGGTACTTCTACAAAAAGACATGACTTTACATTTAGAACAATTTAAATTGAGTAAGTTAAAACGACACCAGGCCGACAATGCACCCAAATCCGACTGTAGTAAATTACACAGGGAAGCGTCATTATATGTGAAACATAGCTTCACATCATCAGCAAACATATATACATAGGAGTTAGTAATAACAGCTGGAAGATCGTTAATAAACAGATTAAATAGCAAAGGTCCAAGGTGACTACCCTGGGGAACACCAGAGGTAAAAAAAAATAGGTTTAGATACCGACGATTTAAGAACTACTTTTTGTGTTCGACCACACAAGTACTCCGAAAGCCACAATACGAGTTTTGATGGAAATCCAATAATATTTACTTTTTGAAGCAACTGAGAATGACTAACAGAATCAAATGCCTTACTAAAATCGGTGTAAACAACTTCAGTTTGCATTTTTTCCTGGAACCCTTTGATAACAAGCGAAGTGAATTCAAGAAGGTTAGTTGTAGTAGATCTACGCCTAACAAAACCGTGTTGATAAGGCGATATAATTGAACTACATGTGTGTTGCAGTTGAGTACATAAAATTTTTTCAATGACTTTAGGAATGGCGGACAACTTGGATATGCCCCTATAATTTTTAACGTTAGACTTAGAAGAATTTTTATGGAGTGGAATGATTAAAGATTCCTTCCATATAGCAGGAAACACTTTTGTGTCAACCGACAAGTTAAATAATATGTGTAATGGTTTATGTTTGTTTATGTGTTTGCATATGCGAGGAGTTCGTCCAGGAACACCTTCCTGCAAATTTGCAATTGACGGACAAGCAATGGGCTGATATTAATTGTTGCTGTCTGTGCTAGAGCCGATTTCTGCAGCTACCAAAAAGTTGCAAGGTTAACAGCTTTATATTGGTGACTTTTACAAGCTTTGGTTAGAGACTAAATTAACTATTAAATCTATGAATAATAATATTTATAGCGAAGATCTAGCCAATAGCTTGGTGAGTCGTGAGAGTATACTCACATCTAATGAAGTTATTCTCTCTGCAATTTTTTTGGATCCCAGAATTCGGCGGATTCTTCTCAAGAATCCTTTTCAGCAGGCGGCAGCCAAAAATCATTTGGTAGGACTGATGCGCCAACTTCTTGCTTTAAACAAAAAGGTAAGCTTTATTTAAATAAACACATAAATATGACAATTAATTATTATGCTCTTTTTGTTTATCAGGAGAGTCCAACATGTCGAGGTCTCACTAGAAGCCCCTGAGTTAGCGTCAATTCCAGCGGAAAATGCTGTTGAATTGACATCACAGAGTACATGCTCACTTTTGAATGAGTTTTTAAATTCTATCGAGGTGGCCTCTGAGTGTGAAGAGTCTGAGGAAGAGGATAAACCGGAGCTTAAATTGGCAATAACGGAAATACAGGGGTATTCGCCAAAGCCAATAGACCTAAACGTCGATATTATGAGCTACTGGGAGAGCAAAAAGTTCACGTACCCTCGGTTGTACCGCCTGGCTTCCATTCTGCATTCTGTGCCTGCTACACAGGTATCAGTGGAAAGGGCATTTTCTGCACTAAAATTAGTTTTGACTAATTTAAGATGCAACCTTTCATCGGAATCCATCAAGAAGATTATGTTTCTTAAATTAAATAAATAGAAAACTTAATCAGTTATCACATTTTTGATTATACTACAAGTCTGAAAACCGACAAGTGTCTTATTTTATTTTTTTGTAAGTATGCCTTTGGATACTTCTGTAATTGTCTTTTGCTTATCTTCAAATTGTTCACTCTTCTTCATTAACACTTTTGCGCTTACACATCAGCCGCTGATAAGGCGGTCTAAGCAAGTGTCTAAGCAGACTATTGTATAAACATGCATATGTACATGCGTTTGTACATACATACATATTATACACCAACTGAAAGGTATTGATGCATAGATTATATATATATATGTGCTGATAGTTTGCTCCGTTCAAAAGTTATTTCAATTCAATTTTTATTTTCAATTTTTATAATAAAAATTGAAACGTAATTCTTATTTTCAATTTTTAAAATAAAACTTATAAATAAAAGTTATGATTTATTTTTAATATAAAAATCAAAACATAATAATTATTTTGTATTTTTATTACAAAAATTTAATTTAACAATTAAAAATAATTTCTTTAATAAAATAAATAAAATAATTTTTATTTTTCAAATTTTATAATAAAAATTATAATCGTTACGGTCCCTGTCTCGGAATGTCCTGGCGAGCAGGGAAGCACAAGATGCACTCAGCATTTTTTAAAAAGTGCGCAACTATTGGATTCCAAGCCATCAGGGCAACGAGATAGCAGACACTTTGGCTAAGCAAGGTGCAACGGGACTCAACAGTGATTCTGCGGAAGTTCCAATCTTACTGCGAACGCTACACTCATACATGGAAATACAAGCACGGGATACAGCAGCACTAAGGTGGACAAACACCCCTGACTGCAAAATCTCGAAAATAATGTGCAAAACATATGATGTTAAACTAACGCAATACATGCTAAGCCTAAAAAGGCATGACTGTCGAAGGCTTGCGGGTCTCTTGACGGGACACTGCCTAACCGCGGTACACATGAAAAGGCTTGGCTTAACGGATAACGACGAATGCAGGAAATGCAAGGATACAGGTGTCAAAGAGACGTTAGAGCACCTCCTCTGCAGCTGCCCCGCACTGGCAGCACAACGACTACGCCACTTCAAAGCTCCCTTTCTTGCCTCGCTCGATGAAGCCAGCAAGAAAGAACCTAAAAAACTTCTAGCGTTTGCTAGAAGCACTCACACTCCGCAGGACCACACAACGAGATAGTCCTAAACGTCTCCAACCACCGGCCCCACTAAGGACCCCTTTAGCGGTCTATGTGTGACATTCCCCCTTGGGAGGGTCAGCCGGTCTAACCTAACATAACCTAAGGTCCGTTTCCAGTACAATAAAAAATTGCTGGCAGGAATTTGTGATATATTTCGGAAGCGTGGGTACAAGATTTTATAGTGTGACCATAGTCCACTCATTTGTGGTAAAAAAAATGTTATATTGCCTCATACAGCTTAAGAGATACATGGTCACACTAAGGCATTAAATTAAAAAAGTAAACAAACCCACAAACACAAAATAAAAAGGAAGAGATGAATAGTGCGAATATGCTTATTTCGTGGTTGGTAGCATATGTTTGTTGCAGTGCCAATACTTTCCCATGCCTGTCTCACCGTAACAAAATCAAAATGTTTCTTGTCTGTCAGCCTCCAAAGGCATGGTCGGGACTCGACAGATTTAATAAGCAAAATCTTCCCCTCGTGACTAAAATTTTCAACCCGTTTTTTGGTTTTTCTTTCCATTATTATTAATTAGTTTTTATAAACGTTTTATAAAATGTGGTTGCTGGCCTGGGCACAAAAAGATATATGATTTGGTATTTCCTGAGCCCAGCGCCAGTGTGTACATATTGTATACAGCGATACTATCGGTAAGCAGTTTAGTATTTTTTGAACGTTGCTAGATACCTAGAACACACGTAGCCAAAAAAAAACAATTCCTGCTGCGACGATTTTGTATGAAAAATTTTTTTTCGCTGTACTGGAAACGGACCTTAGATGAATCAGCAAGGGCGTAACCAGGATCTGAAATAGGGAGGGGGGGGCAGAAGTTATTATTTTTTAAATGTTAATATACCTTTTTAATACTTACAAATTTTTATGCTAATAATAGACGTCTAGGGTTTTCTGCAAATTTATTCAATATTTGCTCTTCAATAAGCTGTGTGTTTTCTTTTAAAACTGTGCGATGTACGCTCAACAGACATAGTCCAACCAGTCTTTCTTGTACCATCGTGCTCCTAAGCCACGTTTTGACTCTGCGTAACGTACTGAAGGAACGCTCGACCGTTGCTGTAGTACATGGTAATACAATATTGTTAATGTGTTTCGAATGGAAGGAAAGAATTAATTTGCCTCTTTGAATAATTCCACAACTTCAATATCCTTTAAATCATTTTCTGGCAAATTCTTTTTTTTTCCACAGATTGTACCACAGTTCTACCTCATTACTGACATCTAATTCATAATTCTTTTCAAATAATTTTGAATTTTTATAAAGCTTTTCAAGAGAATTTTTAAGCATATGCAATGGATGCAGCTGAGTTATCGCAAAAGCTGGAGTATTTTCACTGGAAAATCTTACATGCAATGAACAAATTACCGAATCAATATTCAATATCATTATTTGACGGAGGATTGCTTCTGTGTTTTTGTTGTCTAGCTATACGAGGCAATGATATTTCTACATTTAGTTCATTTGCAATTGTCCGCGCCTTTTCAAGCAAATAATTTGTTATTTCATCTGCAATGGTACGATCGTTTTTGACAAGTTCCAGTATTTTCGCTATGTACTCACCAACTGCAATCAAATCTATTGCCTTATTTTGCAATACGTTAGCGGTTGGTTCCAATACCGCCGAGTATTTTGCGATTGTCATCAAAGAAACGATAAATCCTGGTCTTGTCACCGTGGAGTGGAGCTGGTATGCAGATTCTTGTGGCAGAGTTTCCATCTGTGTGCAATTTTTCTAATGCTATGACAATTTCAAGAAAATGTTCAAAAAATTTTCTGACTGCCTTGTACTTCTCCGACCACCTCGTTTCACACAAACGTGATACACTAGGCGCACAGTTCCTACGAGTAGTTGATTCACGGAAAAAGTTCATAACATCCTTGACAGTAGAAATAGTGTTTCTTATTTCTGGAACCTGGTTTAAGTCGTTCACTACAAGATTGAGCTTGTGACTAGAGCAATGAACATATTGTGCCCGAGTGTATTTTCTCCTCAAAATGGCTTGAACTCCACCTTCTTTTCCAGATATGGAAGAGCCGTCGAAGCCAAATCCAACGCAACATTCTGGTGAGAGGTCATGGTTCATCAAAAACTTATCAATTTCGTCAGCAATGGTTTGAGCATTTTGTGCTGTGAGCTCAACAAACCCAACAAATTCTTCTCTTATTTTCCCTTTTTTTCGTCATAAAAGCGCAAACCGATTGAAAGCTGCTCTTTCCCGGATATGTCAGCAGTTTCATCTGCCAAAACGGAGTAAGCATTTGCCTTTTTTACTTCAGATATTATTAGTTCTGTTATAACTTCTCAATTTGTTCATTGATTGCAGAAGCTTCCTCTGTTTGCGCCTCTGAAACAGTTGCGGGCGATTGTGGCAAACGAATGCTCACGTTGCCTTCATCACTTCCACTGCTGCTGTCACGACCTTTCTTCCTCTTTACATAGGAGATGCCTTCAAAATAGTCATTATTAAATTAAATGCTACAATTACTTAGAAAAGCTTAACTTTTTGGAAAAAAATTTCTTATATCCATTATGGTTTACAAAAGATATTCAAAATAATTTAAACTCCACTTCGGAATATCGCGAAAATAATAAATCTAACTAGCTGCGCACTTTTTTCAAAACCACGTTAAAGCAAACCAGAATAAGGCAGTTTCAGTTACGGATGCAAAAGTTACATCGATGTTCGATACATCGATGTTAAGCTTTAAGTTTATACATGGTTTAATAATTACAAGGTCTGGTCACTGCAAAAAACAGCTGTTTGTGTGACGTCATTTTGTAGAATTGTGTTATTGTTATGATAAGAAATACGTTATTATTGATTTATAAAATGAATAAAAAATGTTTTATTTCTTAATTTATTGTTAAATTAGCGTATAAGTAGCACAATGTTTGAAAATGATTTGAATAAAC